>CM077099.1:2557487-2607505 GCA_039619505.1 Cimex hemipterus | reverse complement strand
TATATATATATATATATATATATATATATATATATATATATATATACACAAACAAACACTAAATGAATCAGAATCAAGTAGAGGAAAAGAAACAAATCGATTAATTTTTAGTTTGAACATTGAAAACTGCAGACTTCTGTCTTACGTATAAGGAAGACGTCTTAAGAAGTCTTAGGAATAAGGAAAGTCTTATGACTAACCTTTGACGAAATACTACAATCCACGATAAAAATGGTAATATATTGTAGAGGCTGAAAGATGATAGAAAAAAAAACTAAGATCACTTAGGGTCAACGGGAGAACACCACTGGACTCGCCTTAGAAAAGAGAACTACTTTAGCTACTAACTTAGAACTACTTAGAAATTTTAAATTATATTGTTAAATGTAAATGCGTTAAACTTGGCCCGGATAATGACGTAATGAACATTGCAAGCTTGAGAAAACTGGACAGTTTTCAGTTTATTATCTTCCTATTCTCTTCAACTTAATGACCACATGCACCATTTACATCATTCGAAATTGTAATTTATAAGGAAAAGAAACAGCGATCAGAAAGAACGAGAGAAAGAATATAAATACCTCAGTTATCACATAAAAAAATGGAGAGGCCCAAATACGCGTTGCTCAATGATAATTCTCATGTTAGGTGACATTCTTACTCGCTTCTTGTATGAAGCCATGTGACTCCTTTAAGTGATTCACGTCTAGCATTAGCGTCTTTTTCTACATGCCAGGCAGAACAATGCTTTGGTCCGTATCAGTATCTTTTCGTCTATCGATTCTATAATATTTTAATACAAAATAGCTTAGGTGGTCCTTGCCTTAGTGGCTTCATCTTGACTTTTAAGACTTCTAACAAACGAGGAAAAGTAAGCAAACTGTCAGAACTTCATTAGAAATAAAGATTCAATTATCATTTTATAAGAAATGAAGTATTTCTTGTATAGTAACTCGTTGCCGTTAGTCTGCTTAACTTTAACAAAATTACTCAACTAAATTTGCTAGTTAATCATTTGATGTAAGATTTTGGATGGAATGAAAAAGTTAATGCCACGAGCGGAATTCACTGTAGCTAGTCAGTATAGTTCAATTGATTACAACAGCGGCGTATTAAACCGAACTCCGTGGGTTCGTATCCCGCTCGTGACACTAACTTTTTCATTTCAACCAAAACCTTAAATAAAAAGGTTAACTAATTGAAAGTAGTAATTTGGTCCGTAGACCACTAAATATAATAGATTTTGTAGATTTATAACCATAAATTAATTCTTTAATATAGTTTTTTTCAGAAATAATAGCGGGAAAGTAGTGCAACTATGCATAAAATAACCGTGTAAAATTGGAAAGATCTTTTTGTTTGACGTGACTATATTACATGTATACAAGATGATGTTATTAAAAAGAAAAGATAAAAATTTAATAGAAGATAATGTCTTGCATATGTACGTTTAAGTAAAGACATTTGTTCCATTATAGGTTTATTTGTAAATCGATCCATCAGTATGTTGTTCGACGCATCAATCATTTTAGCTAGGAGAACAGACGTCGACCCCGCCAATTACTGCCGACCTTTATTTATTCATCTGGTCTCCCTCACAGAACATGCCCTAGCCCGAACACCATTCAGTCACGCAATCCACTTCCAACTCCTGCCCGCCCGCGCCGCCCAGCTGAATGCAGCAAGATTCATATTGCATAAGCAACTTCTTCCGTCTTCCATAATTAATTACAAACGTCAATTTAGAAAATAGAATACACTGAATGGCAAAAATCCCGCCCACTTATAATATAACTTGATTTGTACATATTTTTTATATATTTATATATGATTCAAAGTTTCACGTATTGAACGTTTAATAATTAACAGTTTGTCTAAAAAAGTTAAAAAAATTAAATTGCTAATGAAAATGAGAAAAGAAATTATCTTGTCTTACTTGTCTTAATTTTATTTTAAATTTTTTAATTATCATTTCAATATAGCGTATATCCTCCTCTTCCCTTTATTACATCTCGAATATGTCTCGCCATACTTTCTACCAGCCTGGAAATTTGTTATTGCTGGAGGTTAGCCCATTCTTCACGAAGAGTTCTGTCAAGATCGTGGAGTGTAACAGGGAGAAATGGCCGTGCTCTTGTTCGTCTTTTGAGGTTATCCCGCCAATGTTTGATGGCGTTCGAGTCTGGAGAACATTCGGGCCAAGCTAAGGCCGTGATGCTATGCTGTTGAATGTATGTATCTACTATGCAAGCGTCATTATCGTGCATGAGAATAGAATGGTCGTTGATTTCATCGAGGATAGGCGACGCATAATGTTCCAAAATTTCATCCAAATAGTGATTGACTTTCAAAGAACCGCAGTGAACAACTACCGACTCTGTGCAACTCTCCATTGAAATTCCTACGTTGACAACGTCAGCTCTGGGAAAAATTACAGGCTTCGTACCTTTCATTTTGCATTTTTCACACTCTTTGAGGACCATCTCGAGATCAAAAAGCAAATCTACACTCATCTCTAAACATTTTATCCCTTCAGAATTCAAATGATACTGAATTAACATTTTAAATTCCGTAAAAGTTATAAAGTGCAAAATCCTTTATCCTAGTTTTGGTTTAAGGATTAAATTTATTTATGTCCAATTGACATACACAAATATTTATTGATAAAAACAATGTGACAAGTTGAGGGCAGAATTTTTATTAATAGAGAAAATGGAAAAAAATGGGTTTTCGTGGAATTTTTTGCCCCTCAGTTTAATTAGATGTGCGAATATCATATCGTTATTTGTTTTCCTATGTCGTAAAGAAGAAACTATTTTCCGTAAAGGTAAATGCCATTCTTTCAGCAGTAAACTTATATATTTAAGCACACCTGTTCCAAAGATTTTTAAACATTTTCTGCAGCGATTTAATTTTCTATCGTGTCACAGTATAAAAATAA
This sequence comes from Cimex hemipterus, assembly GCA_039619505.1. Lineage (NCBI taxonomy): Eukaryota > Metazoa > Arthropoda > Insecta > Hemiptera > Cimicidae > Cimex > Cimex hemipterus. The sequence goes on along the minus strand of CM077099.1, from coordinate 2,604,564 downwards.
TTATTTGGAGATCATGAGATGGGGGTCTGATGTGATTAGGGTTTAAAAAAACATTTTGTTTATCGTGCTAACGGATCTATCTTTATTGATTATCTTCCTAGGATTATAAACATTATTTAAATGTTACAAATACAAGTAGGATGTGAAAAAAATTATACAGTGCTGGTAATTTTAAATTCAATCAAAATATTTGTACTCACTCAAAATGTTTGTTTTCCATGTAGATATGTCATTCATCTCTGCCATGTTTTATGTTTACATTTATTAGATTTTGCAGGGATGAGAGAGAAGTCGGGAATGGAAAGATATTTTTTATGGAGCCGACAATGGGAAAAATGGATATGCTTCTGCCTGATTGTCCTTTCAGGATTATATTGAGGGGATAATTAGGGAAAGGAAAGCCAGATTGTTAAAAAGGTAGACTATCTAGTAATGTTTAATGTGTGGAATGTAATGATTGTTTCATATATTATATGTGTTGTATGATATTATGAAGATATATGTTATTGATATTGAATTTAATTAATGATATTAGCTTAGGTTTTTTCATATTTTACATGTATTTGTTAAATTTGAACACAATACCCCCAAATGGTTGTCGTGTTGAGAGTGCCAGTGAGATATTGACACATCTACACAGAAAAAACACTACGAGTGAGTGCAATACTTTGAAGGAATCTAAAATACCTTATATATGTTAGTATAATTTAAACAACGTTTATAAATCCCAGGCCCTGAAGATGGTCTCAATAAAGATCGAAACGTTGGCACGATAAAGAAAATATTTTTCTAAAACCTACATCTTGCCATACCACATCTTACGATCTCGAAATAATCATTAAACAACGGTTTCTAAACACCACACACGTATAAAAATTAATTCGTTTTGCCTAAAATTTTCTTTCTCTACCATTCAATATCCAATCTTAGTTTTTTCTGTATTTTCGGATTTTTTTGCAACTAGGAGGTAAAAAGAATCAAGGGTCGCTTTCCTCAACCCTCGACGCCCTTCCATCTGTCTTATCTGAGGGGCACAGTGGCTTATCTAGCACCGCCCCGTCGTCATATGTGCCTTTTATATCGCTTCTGTTACATTGCACGCTTACGCCCAATCTAACACAATTCACCACTCCATGCTCTCTTATTATGGCACAGCGTTACAGAATTGACTTCAATAAAAATAAATACATAATATAATTCATCCTGATAAAAGAAATAAAAGCAAACTAATGTTGTAAAGTTTGGTATGTTGAATATGGAAAGTTAGCGGTTCCCCATAGATGTATGTTTTATACATTGATACGAAAAACCTCCAATAGATAAGAATATTTCTAGTGGTTATTTTTGATTTGGTATCTGACTGAGGCATCATTCAATTCTTTCACCAAAGCAAAACATAACCTAGGTTTGTGATTTGGAAATAATTTTCATAATTCGCACGTCATCGGTATCATATTCGGCCCTAATATATAGAGCCCGGATATGTAAGCAATTATATATTTTTTGCTAACACGTACAACCATGGTGATGAGATATTTTCCCAAATCGTTCATCCTTCGTGTGGTGGTCAAAATTTCATTTTGCACGTTAAAGTATTAATTGGAAAAATATTGTTTAAATTTGATTGAAGTATATCGCAAACTTGAACCATTTTTACGAAGATAAACAAAAATAAGCAAGGGCAATTATGTATATAAAAGGAAAAAGGACACGGGTCTACAATTTTCGTATTCTTTCAGTTAACCTTCCAGGAAAAACATAAACGAAACAACAAAAGTATTTTCATATAGCCGCCATCTGTTTTGAGGCCCCCCAGTCTTGTGTTCGTGGAGAGAAATCAGCCAGCAATAAGTACGTCTAGATTGGTACAAGTAAACTGCCTTGCAGTACTCCCCTTACCAAAGGGCCTTGGTATTATTTTTTCACCTCAAGATAGGTCAGCCATTTGTTAAATACGGCAAAACAACCTGAATTGGTTCATACAAAACGTCATCGTTATGAAAATTTTCTTTTAAGATTAAGAATTGATAAAAAAAAATACACGTTTAAGTACGTAAATGAGATGTTTGTGCCACTCGCTGTCGAATGAAAGTGACTCGTCAAGAAAGAACATACATACTGTATGAGTGAATCATCTGCTGGACGCACCTGGTGGTGCTAGCGAATGCTAAACTGATGGTTTGGTTAGGGGAGTTCTAATGTCGTTTTAATAAGAAACTTTCTAGAGACTTTTGACATGATGGGGACATATTATTAACCAAGGATTTCTCTTCAAGTACCCCGAAAACCTATCTGAAATTATAAATTAAATAGCATTATATACATGTTCAGTTCTCCGTTTTTATCGAATAGGATGTCCTAATTTACGATACAGTTCCGCACAACTAACGAGTATTGCGTGAGAGTTTGACGCCTTACGCAGTTTCAATCGTTATAACCTTACCTCTAAAAAAGATGAATAATAATAACAACAAAATAAAAAGCTGTATAAAAACGGGTTGGCAGTAGTAATGGGAGAGGAGCTTTCATATCCTGGCACATCGCTTTGCTGAAATCTCCCGATCGGCCGGCTCGGAAAGTTGGGGATGAATATTACATTACTCGTATCCGGGAGCGGCTCCAGGCCCGGCATCGAAACCGCCCTCGCCCGGGCCAACTTTCTACGAGGCCTAAGTTTCCCCAACTGGTGTTCCCAGGACCCTTTCGACCCTTTAAGTCGTTTCGGATCCTACTTTCCTAATGGATAAATATATTTTCGGAAAATATTCTTGTTTACTCTGGAAATATTCGGCAACGACCTCGAAGCTTGTTTCTAATTCACAGCGAACCACGCGAGAAATTCACAGGCACAACCTTTCTGAATGTAACGTATTATAATAAAAATCATATATTAGGCAATAATGATTTATTTCATAATTAATTTGGAATGATTATGTGAAGTATGCAATTTGTGAAATATTCCAGTTAATATTAGCAATAATTACATTCCATAGGCATTCGAACTGTTCAATTTAAAAAAATGGAAAAATTGTTTACTATTATAGTAACGGCAATAAACCATTTTTTTTTACTTTATCTTCACAAACAGCCGTGACTTGTACAGTTGAAGTTCCGAAAAACAATTTCCGAAGTTTTAATTGGGAGGGAAGAGGTTAAAAAGTGGTTTCGTTTGTATAACCGTCGCACACAACACAGCAATTAATTGTACGGTTATTGCCTTAGCATCGGTTTGTCCCAGCCTTGCTGTTATAAACTGTAGACAATTGTCGCCTCATTAGAGCTGGAGGTAGTTCTAATTACCATACTTACCTAGTCGAGTATTATCCCGTTGAAACGACCCTCTTCCTCTCTCGAAACCGCCTCTCAAAATTTCATTATGATTTTCCTGTAAAATAAATTTCTTTATAGACTACTATAAACAATACTATGTTTTAATAACGATGAAGTATATATTAATTTTAAGTCACCCTGAAAAGTGGTACACAAAAAGGGGATTTTTAATATAATATAGTTTGTGTTGCTATTCTTGTTTGGAGTAATCTTCCGAAAAATTTGGTGGACCGTAATATCAACATGATCTGTACATATAATTCTATCTTTTAATTTTAAGTTTTGTATAACATATTTCATACTTATATTTTTGTTGGTGTGTTAATTTAGTTTCGACTTGTGGCAGACCATTTTTCCATGCTTATAGTTGTAATTTACCTTAATATGTATTTCTTTTTGCTGTTAAATAAACAATATTATTATTATATAATATAAATATAATATTATATCAGATCACATTTTTATCCAAATAAAAAAATCCTTCCTGACCGGGAGGCCTACTGCATAATACGAGTTGGTGTTGCGGATATGGGATCAATACTAACTTACGACCCTTTTTAAAAATTAATCGCAAATAAAATTCCAAAGGCCTTGCGGGATGCAACCTACACCCTACTAGTATGAAAAATACCATTATTATGGTTGATCTGGGAAAATAGATGATTTTAATTGAAACTAATAAACCAACAATTTTATTTTTATATATTTATTGTTTATTTGTACCTGCATTTAGAGATGCAACAAAGAAACGATATATATTGTGTAGGTTCTTCTATGTGTAGTTCTTTCAATTAATTATTCTTTTCATTTATAATGTTAGCACTGTAATAACGTAAAACAAATTCAAACCTGTGTAACATCACAGTATTTATAAAGGTGCCGGTTGGTGTCTGAGTGGATCTAAGTCACAATTTTTGAAGTGTTAGAGTAGCATCGCATGTTGCCGAAGATTGGGGGTTCGAATCCCGCTCATGACTTCGTCTTTTTTATCTCAACCAAGACTTTACCAAAAAGTATTAACTGAAAGAAGTTACTTGGTCAATTGACCACTAAAATGTAAATAGATTTATATTGTGTAGCTTAACAAAATTCACATTAGTAAAAGCAGCATATACACATTTACATTCATACGGAAATATTCATACATATATAACATCAAAAAATTTCTTATGACTCATGATCCTATTCCAATCCTTTTCCAGACATTCAATATTTTAATGTTTTTTTTTTAACTATCTTTCGGTTTTGTCATAAATCTACTCGTAGCTTCTGAACTACTAGTTTTTCAGGAAATTCAAAATCATCAATGAAAATAGCATTAAACCTACTTTACGAAGATATTCTTTTAGAACATTCAATTTAATTTTCATAGAAAAAGAAAACACTACATCTTTCATAACTACTAAAATTAAAACCTAATTTGCAATCACATTCAAAAACATTACTATAAGCTTGGCCAATTTTCCCAACCGTTTTCTTTTTCGTTTGTTAAGCTTAAGTGGTATATTCTCATCTTTGATTACATCAAACCAAAATGCTGAAGTTTTATGGTAAATGGAAAAAATGTGGTCAGAGTGTAAAAAAGGACTTTTAGGACCGAAATCTGTTTTGACAGTCGAAATGTTTGAGTTAACCCTACTGTGAACTCTCTGTTTGAACTAACCCTATCCAAGACATTACTCCTCTCTGGACAGATCGAAAACTATAATATCTCTTTAAACATAACATAATGTCATTTAAACTGACTTCTCCTCTCGGCACCTCAGTTATAAAACCCAAATCTCTTTATTAAAACAAATTTTCACCTAAATTACTATTAAATCGTAAGGATTAAATAGGATATGTAGGATTAAAATCTGGTTCAAATCGTCGTAACTCAATAAGACATTCCATTCTGCACAGGCAGAGTACAAATTTAGGGTTTCAGAAAGAAATCGAATTTGATATAAACTTCAATTTTTTCAATAAATAGTCATTGGGCAAATTTTCAAAGTTCATTACTATGTCACTTTCCCACTTTCCACAATGATTTCAATTTTTTTGCCAACGAACTAATTGCTTTCAACGTTTTTACACCAATTTCTTGATCTATGTTAATTAACATTATTGTACGAGTTCTTTGTATCACGAGAACCCGCTTCGATCGACGACGTCTTGAGATTTTCTTGAGCTCTGGCTGGCGCTTCTCTTAGCTTATGTTCTTCGGGTGTTGCCAGTTTATGACCAGTAGGAAGGCACTCGGCCACTGTCTGCAATGCCGATCGCTGTCGCCGTTTTGAAGAATGTAGTATGGAGGATTGTAGGAGCGAGAGATGAGTGAAAGTTGTTGATAGGACAGGTCTTCTATTTTCTTGTTATGGTGCAGGGAGATTGGCTAATGTCGACCATCGTCTATTTAAATATATAATATAATAGCCTATAATTTTGAATAACATTATTTATAATAATTTATAATATTACTTATACAAAGATTAATGCCAATGCAACATTATAATGTAGACAAATTACTTGCTAATTAAAATCAATTCACATTGTGCACATTATTTCTTCTTATTGAATTTGATTTTTCCGATCATTTTCATCCACCCATCATAGTTGGTTTCATCAGACCTTGTTTTTTATTATATTTTGTCGGCAGTCTGGCGGACCATGATGCTCGTCAAAACCAAATTGGAAAAATCGATTGCGTCTGAGATAGATAGAGATGGTTGCAAATAATTTAGAAGCATATTGTTGGAGTGTGACGGAATTCACAAAACGTTCTTGGTGAACGAGGCTGAAGGGAATGTATTTCAAAAAGCCAGATGGATCTAGGAAGTTGTGAGAAAAACGGTAGACTAATTCAGAGGTGATAGAATTTGAAAATCAAGTCATAAACATCAAACGTTTAAAAGATTACAGTACAAATCTTAATATTTCATTTGGGATTATTATTTATATTTAATTTATTCTAGTTAGATCCTATTATCTTTTTTCAATAGCAATCGTATTTGTAAAAACAATGTATATTTTGTTTTGTTGTTATTAAAATTAAATTGTATGTAAAGTTTGCCAATTATAGATGTAATTATTAAAAAAGTTCTTTTGTTAGCCTCCCTTTCTTAATAAAATTCATACTTCCCGGATTCTATAAAATTTTCCATTAAAAATAAATAAAATCTCTTTTAGTTAAAAAAAACACTTTTTGCATCCTCTACCATATAATGGATGAAATATATAAAATGTATAGAGGTTTACCTGACAGAAACATTATTTACATAACCACGTTTAAACAAAATGGTATTCATGTCCATCCAACAAAATTATTGCAATGAAATTGTTCAAAATATCTCATTTATGATATATAAATGAATAATAATATTTCTTTTCAAAAGACATATTTTAACGTTTTATTTTTAAAGGGAAACTATAATTCGCCGATCAAAAAAAGAATAGAAAATCACTTTCAAAAGTGGCGGAGGGGGTTAAAGATTAAGATTAGTAGTAAAAGGGATGAAAGGGTTTGTCTGGTGGGCCGGCGCGGCGGTCAGGGATGGTGGTCGAAGGGGCGAGTTGATCCCATTATGTTAGCTGTCACCTTTGTTCCTTGGAAACCCTGTTTACAACGGCGTTTTACTGCTCCACTGCCCGCGGCCGATACACTTGTCCAATGTTCTCGTAAAACTGATCCCCCATCACTTTTTTTTTGGCCCGGTCGGCCCAACACCTGTAAGAATCTGATCAAACTGCAAAACGTGTTTCATTCGCATGTAAATTGATTAAGATTGTGTTATTTTGAAATAATCCTTTTTTTCTTGCAAAAACTATCGAACGGATTAAATACTCGTTGGTACATAGACCTTGGTTTTGTTGCGGTTATCATCCAGTGGCCAATCTTATGGACGGCTCTTTTATGATTCACTACGCGTGCCTCACGCCTGAGGTATTTTCCACAAGGTTTGGACTGATTAAGGATCCAATTTTGTGGTAAGATGCTAGGCCACATTACTGTTCGGAGTCCTAGAGAACTCATATTACCATCGTTTTTGGCCAACGTATCTGCCTTCCCATTCCCTCTATCACGGATGGTCAGGTATTTTCGTTCCTGACTTCTCCCACAGAAAGTGCCCCGGGTGTTTATTCCCAATAGGAGAATGAAGCAGTCAACTACATTTGAGAGTAGTTAGTGGCGGATACAGTCATTTTACAATTCCTTATTTCATTGTATTTAAATAAACGTACACAGGCCAAAACATAATTATTAGAAAAACGAAAAATATTTTGCACAAAATTTTTATAGTATAATTAATTAATGTATGAAAGAGAATCTTCATTGATTTTACATATGATCAAGTTTTATCACATAGTAATAGAACGAGTAGGATTTGACGTACAATTACTTGGTACTACTTCCTTGTTTTATAACTTATTTAATATATTGGACTACCAAAGAAATTGACGCATGAAAAATTAAAAATTAACATTTAAAAATTTAAAATATATATACTAATAAATTAGTTATTAATATAACAAATTCTGAGTAGTTTTGTATTAGGCCTTGGTTTGGCTTTTACTTTTTCGTTTCAACTTTCTAATTTAATATTTTTAATTCTACAAAATTGAACGTATAAGAGTATAAAATTTGGGATTTCAATTATTTTTGTAAGTTTCAAAATGATACAGAAAATTTAAACTACTGGTTCATTAGTCGAGCTGAAATCTTTTAATGTAACTTGTTTTAAACGGCATAAGCGAAAATATTTAAAATTTTGCTACGTGTAGATTTTGGCCGGGATAAGGTAAAACCTAGAATAAGGAGGGAGGTTTGGATGACCTGACATTTTTAAATTTCAAATAATATATAGGGTATTTTTCAATCATTGCATATTAAACTTTTCTGTAAGATGCAAAAACAGGTGCTAGTAGAATGCCGCAATTTCATAAAAATATAAGATTTTTCTCTCGCAACAAACGTACTTTTCACAAAAATCGAAGTACATTTGTTATCAATCTTGACGTAGGTTTTAATATCTACGTTAGGTTTTTTCAAATGATGTGTCAATTACTTAATCCCTTTAGTCCCAACAGACAGCCGTTTCATTGGCACCAATGGATAGGATTTAAACATTGGAAGATCTTTGAAAAATTTCCAGTATTACTACGCTGTGAAGAACTCTCATAAATATTGGTACATTTTCAAAAATTGCTTCTTTTAATGAGTTTTTAAATGGTATGCACAGTCAGTGATTTTTTTGAGCTGTATTCTAGATCATATCCCAGCATAGAAATGGAACAAATTCATGTCTTTACCGATGTAAAATATTTAAATAATTTTTATGAAGCAATTTTTATTGCATGAAAAACCGAAGTTAAATTTTGCCGTTGAACATGAACGGCAATTCTTGGTGTTTAACTATTTATTCTTAATTTTGATTGTATCCAACAACCAGCACTTTTCGTGCGCTGCTTAGTACTGACGGGAGTTTGTAATCCCTCATGAGAGAATCTGTACTCCGAGTATCGCTATTCTCTGAAGAGGCAAAAATGACAAATCATAATTCAAAAGGGCAAAGTGTTTTGTAACTAATCATAACAATAACAAACTTGAGCAATATTCGGGCGGGGGATCCAAAGTGGTTGACAGGGGGCCTGGGGCTTTGCTACCCCGCTAATATTTCCACCTCAGCCCCATTTCAGAGTCCGTAGTTCCGAAACATATTAAGGTGATTATAACTTGCTGGGAACAACTCGAGCTAAACTTATTATTAAACTGAGACCAGTGTCGGACGGGCCAACTTTAGCGAACGTATCCATCCCTTGTTTCCCCCAGATGATTTCTCCGGTTCTTCATCTGCCTTACATCTGATAAAGTCTCCCTGGAGAAAATAATTCATTAAATTAGATTTTACAAACTTTGACTGCTAGAATTCAGAATAAATAGAATAAGTCAGAATATATCTTTTTAATTGTTGCAAAAATCCTCGTATTTATACGATATTACTCTTACGTATCAATTTTTTAGAATAAAGAACTATGTGAAACCTCTGAAGGTTCAAATTTTAACTGACTACAAACCCTACACACACCGATATACAGACTGAATCACCTTGTATACTCTGCCCATTAATTGGGAAACGATTAACCTAGGCAAAAATTGGTCTTATAAAACCCCAAGTTAATTTTGGGTAGGAATCGCGGAGTGGTAGCGTTGCTTTCTCACCACTAACATTGTTATTTTAAATGACAATCACATATTTTTATTGTAAAACTCAACTGTAGAGTTTATTGTATGCCACTTTTACTGAAAGGAAAATTTTGATAGAATCGGCCATTTCTGAGTTATGCCCGAGGCAAAACTCATGTGGAGGGCTGTTCTTATGCTTTTATACAGCAAGATGACTCTCCCCGATTTTTCCCCAACGTTCAACTTTGCAAAAACTGATCTTATGCAAACACAAAGTTAAATTTTTGGTCATTTTTGTTACCAAAAGCGTGTCCTCCAAACGCGTTTTCGATAGTGTCACTTCCCAGCTAGAGGAGAAAGTTATGTTAAATCTGGTATCATCACGCGATTCCTTGCGGAGAAACAGTTTGTAAGCGGGTTATTTACTTAATATTTATTCTATAACTCAATAAAATAAATGGAAGTATACAAGTTTACGTAAAAAAATGATTTAAGCGATTCCCATGAGGGCAATGTCCACGTCCTAAATATGGATAAATATTTTGACGCAACTCATGAACACTACTGAAGTTTAGGTAACATTTTACAAATCGGTAACGTGTTTCATAGTCTGAGTATCTCATCATCAAATAACACGTACTTCAAGTAAAGGCAAAATCTGACTACAAAGTTTCATCATAAAGTAAGATCTCAGTAACTTGGCTGTCAACAAAATCTTTACCATCATCCAAGAGAGTTTATATTTCGTGATGGGGAGCCATAGTAAAAATTTACAACTAGAGAAAGTGTTAAATTTGTTACCACCTGTTTTAACCAAAATTAACTTGAAGTTTGTGTAGGACCATTTGGTACTAAAGTTAATCGATTCCGAATTAAATGGGTGAACTATAAAAGTTGATACACCTTTATACCAAAATTTAATTTTTTTTAAACTTCTCAGAATTCATTTTTGGTAAAATGAGACATGTAGTCTACGAATTATCATAAACATTAGCATAAATGGGAAAGGAAGCTTACGTTATATCACTAATAATAATTAATTAAAAACATTCAGCGGTTTTATGTGGAATATGCGTATTGGATTGTGCAGATTGTTCTCAATAGTGCTAAACTCAATGAAAATTAAGCAGGAATGTGCAGTGTTTAGTGACCGTTAGTTAATGATTATATAAAGACTATGAGGTGCGATCTGTTGTGACGTAGGTTTTAGAAAAACATTTTCTTTATCGTGCCAACGTTTCGATCTTTATTGAGAACATCTTCAGGGCTTGCTTTCTGTGTAGATATGTCATTATTGTGTGTCATCACACGTGGATACTCTCATCACGAAACAACACGATGATCTCAATAAAGATCGAAACTTTGTAACGATAAAGAAAATGAGAAGGGAGCCTACGCCACACCAGATCGCATCTCACGATCTCAAATAATCATTACGAAGGAAGTGAAATCACTGTCTTAATTAGTCATTAGCTAGTATAACCCTGGGATCTGTGTTGATACCATGGAAGTTTCATTTTTTATAGTGTTAAGTTTCTAAGCGACTGGTAAAGAAAAACTAAATAATCAACTAAATTTACTGAAGTGATGATTTTCAAATTTACACAGATTTGAATTATAAATGTTACATATTTTGTCTTAGCGGATTGAAACGCCAATATTAACACACTATCATTGTAAAGTTAACTTCATCGTACTGCTGATAATACATTAATATTTTCCAATTATTTTTTATTTTCATTTTTTATCGAAGGACGTTACCGTTCATTAATGATACCAGTTTTATTTCCCGGTCTTTTGCCGAAAACAGCCAAGCGACCGTCGGGGAATTTTTTCTCCTAAAAAACGCGACAAGGAGGCGGACCGGAAGATAAATTCTATTTAATTGCATCGACCCGACCTGCCAGTATGAGGGAGCCGATCGTTCGGAAAAGAAAATGACCCCTTTTTACCATCAAGTTGCGATCTTTCACATAGTCCAGCTATTTTATTTCTGACTAAAATTTTGTAACCAATATGGCTAACAATTATAAAAAAAAACATATTCGGCGTCGGTTGCGGCAATGGTTACAGCATTGACACGGCGCTTAAAGGTCACGGTTCGAATCCAGCGCCAACGAACTGAATGCAAATGGGCTTTTTATCAAAATTACTGGCACCCTGAGGTTGATATGACCTCTTCTGTTACCAACCCTAGTAAAATAATAATAAAAGCCCTTCTCTTCCATAACCTTTCTTTTCTTCTTTTCCTCGCGTTATAAACCTACTAATTTCTTTCTTCTATTTCTGCAGCATGTTTTGATATATTTTATCTATCACTTGACTGGTATAAGCTCCGAGGTACTGATCTGGACGTCATGGATGCGAGGCCCGTTCGTTACTCTAAATTTCCAACTCTATCATGCTTGCATAACAATTAAAGTAATGACTTTAATTAATTGGACCAATTAAAAACATACATTAGACTAATAATTTACTAACAAAATAGGCTGAACAGAAAATTACAGTATTTCAAGTGCAGGCGCACACACAACCGCAGAGTACGCGTATTTCTCTGGGCAGTTGTGGATAAGCCATTCACGCTAATAAATTACATTCACTATTCCTCGAGGATATTAATGAACCTATTCAAACCTTTCTAAAATTTTCACCAACATGCAACTTGTTCATTATTAATAACTTGTCATTTACAGAATTTCCTTAAATTGTCAAAATCATAAAATTTAAATTCGTTTCATAATAATGTTGATGTATTTTGTCGTAAGTTCAAAGTTGTTTCTTTTGAGCTCTCTGGGTCACAAATATTTTGAAATTTTTGGCGCAAATATATGTACTACGTCCCGATCATTTCATAAATTGGTTCCAAATTACCACTTTTACAGTACATAACAATTATCACGCTTGTTATGTTTATTGCTATTACTACAATTTACTTGAATTCTTCTAACCTCAGTTATATTACAAAGGAATGTAAGACAGGATAAAGACATTTTTCCCGTTTTTTACAAATGACGAATGTTCAATTCCAGATAGTTTAAATGGAGGGCAAAGAAAAGGTTTTTGAACTTTTATATATTTTCTGAGTGCGTAGTGAATGCCATGAATATTAAACCGGCGAGTGAGCCATACGTTCTCCCCTTTTCTTGAAAAGTCCCGAATTCACCTTCAAGGTAAAACTAGTAAAAACAAAAGCATATTCTGGTAAATCAGTGTTTTATTTTAAGAGACTTTAATGTGCCAAAAGTTAAATTACTTATTTACTATTATATATAAAATAGGTAATATTGAATGTGTTTCGTAGTTTTAATTAACTCTGAACACACTTATCCGGATTGCATCAAAATGAAACGACTATTATTATTTTCCGTAGACATATCGTCAAACACACCATAAAATATCGATAATTGATATTTATTGTGACAGCGGACGTATAAGAAAAATAGGTCTTGTATCTATAAAACGTAGCAGGAGCTGACGGATTTATACAAACTCAATCAAAAGACATGTGAATGATCAATTTTATGGTATTAAATTAGCTTTATGTAACAAAAATGTTAAAAACGTTAAACTCTTATCTTTCTAACTGAGACTAACCGACCAGCGAGCATTATTTTGGTCAAACCACAAGACATTTATAAATTTCAAACTGTTGCTAACATTTCTCAAGTCACTATATTCTTACAGAAAAAGCTATAAATAAATAAGAAATGATAAAATTGGACACATTATTGGATTCTTTTTTTGTAAAGGTTTTTTGCTATTTGACTGTAGTGATGGAAAGAAGAAACTTATCTCTTCGAGTCAGAATAGACGGACCAAGAAAGTAAGTTTCCATTTTTTTATGTATTGGGTTGTCCGGAAAATAATGCAGGATTTTAAGTTTTCATTTAAAAAAATCTATATAAAATATTCTGTTTACGTTTACAGGATTACTCATTTGTATGAATGTCAACACTTATTAATCCTCTTCCAAATGATATTGTTTGTTTACCTCTGTAGCATTCCGCTACTTGGAAATAATTCAGTCATCCTTATAATGTCAAAGCGAGAATTTCGTACGATTTTCTTTTACGAGTTTAAACTCGGCCGAAGCGGAGCCCAAACGGCTAGAAACATTAACCAAGTCTGGGGCGAGGGTTGTGTTAATGAGTGCACTGTGCAAAGGTGGTTTAAAAAATTTCGGGAGGGAGATTTCAGCCTTGAAGATGAAGAAGGTCGTGGAAGGCCTTCCTCTCTTAATGATGATGTTCTGCGATCAGTGGTGGAAGAAAACCCCAAAACAACTGTTCGAGAACTTGCAGAGCAACTCAAAGTCAGTAAAACGACCGTCGCTGACCACCTCAAGGCGAGTGGAAAAGTGAAAAAACCCGAAAATTGGGTTCCACACTTTGATGTTTGTGCATCACTTCTTTGTCGAAACAAAAATGACCCATTTCTGGCCAGAATTGTTACATGTGACGAAAAGTGGATTCTCTACGATAACACTAGACGTTCTGGACAGTGGCTCGACAAAGGAGAAGCTCCAATACATTTTCCAAAGCCCCCAACTCATCAAAAAAAGGTAATGGTTACGGTATGGTGGGCTTCATTTGGTTTAATACACTACAGCTTCTTAAATCCTGGCGAAACCATCAATGCTGAATCATACTGTAACCAAATTAATACCATGCATCAGAAATTGGCAGTAATGAAGCCCTCTTTGGTCAATCGGAAAGGGCCCATTTTGTTGCATGACAACGCTCGACCACATGTGTCACGTGTAACGTCACAAAAATTATTGGAGCTTGGCTATGAAACTTTGCCTCACCCACCCTACTCTCCGGACCTCTCGCCTACTGACTACCATTTTTTTAGACACCTGGACCACTACTTACAACACATAATATTCAAAAATCAAACGGAACTGGAAAATGCATTTATTGACTTTATCAATTCTAAAAATTCTGAATTCTACTCAGACGGAATTAATAAGTTACCAACACGTTGGGAGAAATGTATTGAGAGTATGGGAAATTATTTTGATTAAAGAACATTGCTTTAAAGTAACTAGTTTCTTTTTTTTTTGTTTAATACCAAAATCCTGCATTATTTTCCGGACAACCCAATACTTTGATCATGAACCTTGTGCGGTAAAGGAAAAGTAGGTGGACCAACATTGTTAAGCTTGGCTAAATTGTTTGAGATTTATAAATTGTGCAATTTTAATGTTAAATTATGTGAGACCTTTAGATTCTATAATGTTTTATTAAAAATCGCATTTTACAAAATTAGACAGAAAACCACCAAACAAATGTGGAATGCAAGAGCACAAGGAACAAAAGCAATAAACTTGCTTTACACAATTTTTCGTGGGGGGGGGGTTATTGAATACAATCTACCTCCACTACGACTTAAACAGGCTTATTGTGGAACCGCTATGGCTCGCACGTGCGCTATTCTTAATACAACTGTACACTTTCCTTGGTGCCTCTTCGTGAAAAAATGTGTTTACTGAAGTGGCTGTAGATTGAAGAGGCTAACGCTTTTCATTTGCAAAGGATACGTGCCGATGTGAGTGGTTCCCCTTTGACAGAGTCGGCATGTTTCCATCTCAGCATTGCCCATCTTCTGAAGCTGCTAGTTAAGGGCGCAGCGGCCGGTATGAAGTTTTATATTCCTCCTCATATCCAGCCTGCTGAAAGAGAATTCTTTCGTTTCGTTTTAAAAGGTTTATGAATATCTGCTTGTCTCAGAACACACACTCACACCTGAAGTGTTTTGCCAGTGTTTGAGTTTTCTTTTCCAATCAGTTTTTCCAGTTCTAACTTATGCACTCACTCCGTAGCACTTAGTTGTGGTTCTGATCCCATTAGTGAGATGGTTGACCCTTTTTGGCTATTTGGCCAACCTGTTCATTTCTTTCTATGCTTTCATGGCCGGTAACCCACATTAAGGTTATCTTGTTTTGCTTTCCCAGAGTCATTCATTAGGTATTTATGTATATGGGTTTAGAGCCTTTATGGCTGCCTGGATATCTGAGAGTATGTATATCTGTGCACCTTTCATATTTTTCTTTATTAGCTCGTCTGCACATAGTTTTATTGCATCAGCTTGGAAAATCGTTGGGCGTTATTTCAAGAGGCTTCGCTATGTTGCAATTCCTCCCTTCTACCCATATACCTACTCTCTATTCCATCAGCGATCTATCTGTGTACCATACTAAGGCTCCTTCTTCAAACGAAACTTTACTTTTTCTTTCATTTAGTCAGACGATTCCTTACATCCGGTTTTATTTCTTTCCGTCTAAGGAGGCTGTCGACATTTATCAAACGCCACCTTTTGTATATAGAGATGTAAGGGTGGTAGGTTTAATGCAGTATGCCCCATTGTTGTAGTGGGGCAGGTATGTATTGCTTCTGAAATTGTGAGACACGCTAGTCTTTGACGAATTTTTAATTTGACCGGTTTCAACTAATTAGTGCCTTTTGCCACCTTTTTGGCCATTAGCTCCATATGTGACAAAAGGTCTTAACGTTGTGATGTACAGCCAGTACGCCATTGTGGGGATTTATTCCCCGATTTTAGCTCATAGCCTTTGGCCTATGCTGCCATTTGAGCTTTTGGTCAAGGGTTTACCGACGTATATTTTTTCTTTGGAGAGTGCTTTTCGCTTTTATAGTGGGAGCCTTTATTTTGAGCTTTCTTCTTTTTTTGAATGGTATGAGTTTTTTTAGGATTTATGTTTTACCTTCACACCTTCTTCCTATAATATTTAAAGTTGTTTGGATTTGATTTGGCCGAGTGTTTTCATATTTCCCTTTTGTGATTGTTACCAGGACATCTGTAAAAGTTAAAATATGGTGCCACAACTCATTGAGTTCGTCGAGAAGATCATCGACTAACAGAAGTCAGAGAACTGGCGACAACACCCATCCTTGGCATTGCGTATGTGCTATACCCTAGATTGATAAATTCCACAATTAGAAAAAGTAAACCCCTTGAGTTGTTTAAGTTATTTAAGCCGCAATTGGCGGTCAGTCTTTAATGGATGATTTCTGTAGAAAATCTTTCTGTTCAACAGTAGTGGGAAAAATCCGTGCTGCCACAGAGTAGACCATTTAAAATAATAAATCAGTTTTTCATATTTTTTAAGTTTTCTTGGTATATGAAAATTTAATTTTCATACCAATCAATTTCAAACACTACACATACTCAATTTTACATGATAGTACAGCCGTTAAGCCCAACATAATAATATATTTTATTGTTCAAAGTTTTGATGATGTGGAATGTAGCCAAATAGTACTTTTTCTTTTTGTTGCTGTGCGCCAAATTGTGGAAAGAGAAACAAAAATGAATTGGTTAAACCGTTTTAAATCTATACATTTTTTTCCGAGATTTATTATTTAATTATGATGTTGAAAAGGCAAATATTTTATAAAAATAGGCGATGGGAGAAGGACCAACAATGTTATGTTTGGTCATAAAGTTTGACATTTAGAACTATTAAATATATTACATTTTGTGGTCCGATTGGCCAAATAAATTTTTTCCATTGATTAATTTTTATGTAAGGTATTGGTTGATATAAAAAAGTCAGTGTCATGAGTGGCATTCGAACCCACGGCCTTCGTTAAATACGCCACTGCTCTACCACTTGAGCTATCCTGACTTCGATCCATTCGTACACCAACCTTTATAAATTAGGTAATAAGTAATGTTACAGTGTTTTATTACAGTGCTGAAATTGCAAACCTTTTACACTAACAAGGGATGAATGCCTTGCTTTATGAACATCCTGCGGTCATGATGAGAATGCACGCGATTTTAGTGGATACACGTCCCATGACATGGAGGCAGCGTCAGACAATTACATAAAGAAAGATGGAAGGAGAGCTAATAATATTAAAAAGTGAAGGAGATATGAGATCGATTCATTTTCTGGAATACATTGTCCTTATCTAAAAACAGCAACATTATGAATACATACATCAATCATATTACTTTTGTAAAATTATTATTTACCTAGGGAGCATAAGCGATTACAAAACCTACAAGGTAACACAAATAAAGTTTATTTTTTGAATACTTATTAGATTTAACTACAAAAAATAAAATATTTTTTTTATCGACCAATTTTAATTTTTTATCTTTTCTTGAGATAAATTCACGTCGAGGATTTGTATGTGTCGACGTTATCACCTAAGTCTGTTAAAAGCTAATTTAAACATTGAAAGTTTATCCTTGCTTATAGCCTCGAGGAGTTTCGACGAGGGTCGAGCTTAGTTATTGGGCTTGGAAATTGTCGTTGGGGTGGGTTCTTCTAGGGCAAGTCTATTTGTGTTGACTCCCGGTCAAGAAGGGCACCCAAGGGGGTTGTAGTTGCCTCACCTGACACAGCCACCCCTTTCCAAACGACACACACAGGGCCACTTCCTGCCCCTCTTCCCAGACGTCTTCATTTTTATTAAATATATCTTAGAAGGGAGGTCTGGAAACCAACTTATGCTATATATTTATGAATGGGACGTTTGACACAGTCCATCGTAACTTTCTGCTTGTGCGTGAAATAAAGTAAAATATCTGTCCTACAGTGATTCTACTATCTCTGAGCTTTTGTGTTATTTTGGACTTGTCATGGATAAACGTATGGCTTCGAATCATCACACCAGTCTAAAAAGACAACAAGACAAACCGTCATTATAAATTATTGAAAATACTACTTGATTTAAAATTAAAATTAGACAATGAAATCAAACTTTCAATTTAAAAGACTGATAAAACCTCTCTGGATGTATGGTTTTGTACTGTGGGGCTTAACCAAGGATTGCAATTTCGAACGTCTTCCATCAATTCAATCTAAACTTCCCCGACAAATTATAAATTCTTCATTTTATGTTTTAAATTACACTATTCATAACGACCTATACATTTTGTGTACTTGGAGCCAAACAGTTAGTCAATCAGCCATTATCACTATCAATCCTACCTGAAAATCGTCAAGATGATTAAAGCGAAAATGGCCCAGAGACCATCTCATTGAGGAAGATCGATGAGATTTCAGTGTGAAAAATTGTTGCCACTGAGCAACTTCTCGTACAATAAAATCAAATGACAAATTCAGGATATATGTTCATATCTGCATAATACAATATTTGTAGTTTTCAATAACAAATAAATGTATCTTAAAAACATCATCTTGAAGTATTTATTTTAAACTATTTCGTTCCATTTTAATGCATCTTTCTTGTTCCATGTAATTATTCTTTTTATCTATGATTTTTGATTGAGATGAAAAATTAATGACTCGAGCGGGATTCGGCTCAATTGTTGTTCCAACCACTTGAGCTATCGTGACTTCGATTCTTTCGGTCTCTAACTCCCCACCTTAACCTAGAACCGTTCGATTTTCCCTCTTTTTCCCATATTTTTCATCTCAAATAAAAATCAGCCAATTGTGCCAACCGCTGAGCAAATATGGATTGTCTTTCTTACATTAACCCCTAATCGATGCATCAATATTATATTGTAATACCAAATCAGGAAACAACAATTTGGATTTCACAACGGCCTCATAACCAGAGATGCTGGAATCGCATAAACCTCCTAGGGCAAAGATGTAGGGATGGCTTGGTATTTCTGTGTTTTGTAGATTTTGAAAAGGCTTTCGATAAAATTCAACATAGGATAATGATAGATTCTTAAAGAATTCTTAAAAACGCCCATTAAATGATAAATATGTCCATATTGAAGGAGCTTAACTATAGCCAAAATGTCAAGAACGCTGGGCCTGGTATGACATCGAAATCAAGATAGGTGTGAAACTGGGGTGCATGCTGTCGCCACCACTTTTGAGCATATGCTTGGAATACATATTCAGATAAGCTATAGTAAAACCCCATAGACGTAGATTGTAGAAATCTAGATAGATGATAAATGATGTATCCTTAAAGGGCGCCGAAAAGAATATATATCTGCCTGTCATTTGAACGACGTTCCAAAGAATAAAAGCACTGATAGAAAAGGCAAGTACGGTATTTACTAAAATGTAAAGGGTGCAGTGCTACCACGAACTTGATCTTGGATTAAAACTAAGATGAGTTTAATGATTGATGTGTACTTAATTCTGGTTTATGGTATTTAAGTGAATTTTACCTATGAATGCGCTTGAGCGCATTCGAGATGCTGACCAATAGAAAGATGCGAACATAAGTTGGCCAGGAGAAGCATTTCATGGATGAAAACCTGAAAGCAATAGTTCAGCCAAAGCAGTACCTCTTTAGATCTAATTTTAACAGACTCCGCCAAGCATTCATGATGACCAACTTACGTTAACGAATAGGGCACACGAAGCAGAAGAAGGCTACGTGAAATTATTGGTATATTTGGGTTATAATAATAAATAATGTATGTGACGAGAATAATGTATGAGAGTGGCTAAACAAACCAAAGCGGGTTATCACAAATTATTCAAATTACAGTTATTGCATTTCGAAAGCAAACATCGGAAGATAAATGATTTAGCTTGATTTACATTTATGTCAATTAATGAATGTGACAGCCAATTTTGGAACGGTCATGAAACACAGTTTTGCAAATATTATTTTCATTTAATTCTTTTTTTTATAATATCTCTCAATTTTATATTATAGGTACACTAAATAACAAACTTTTAATTTTATATTTAAAAAATCATGGTGGAAGTCAATTTCAAATAACAGCAGTAATCTATTCTTTCGTCGAACCTTTGAAAAACATTTCTTCTTCAACAGGATTTCGTAAAGATGTGTTACATGTTTCATATATAAACATCTGTTCACAATACTGAAACTGAGAGATGTGTCCATGCTGCCTATGACATGATGAACCTGAAGTTTGGTAGACGTTGATAATTTTGGTCTGCCTATACTCCTTGGGTTTGTCATTGCTATTTTCATTGGAGGGTCTCCGTGATTTCAGTTAGGTCAAGTAGCTTTCGTTATATTGTGAAGAGTAGCGTATTTTTATCTTAGCCATTAACGTTAAAAACAGATTTTTTATTTTGTTGCAGAAGTTTTTGGGATTGTATTACTCTTTTTCTTTCATTTTACCAGGTTACCACAAAATTTCGTGCGGTTTTTAATTTGTGATTGTTTTAATTAGTTAATAAAAATTTCCATTTCTGAGGAAAGATTAGTTGTTAACATCGCTTAATACTAAGAAGATAATGCGTCAGCACTTGGAGAAGTAGTACTTGAACAGATCTCTGTAAATTATAAGAGGGAGTCGTAAAATTTGCACCGTCTTCAGTGTTGAAACAATAAATGAACACACTGACCAATAGTCTAAAATGTTTGCTTCAGGAAATGAGAGACCTTCTGTCTTAAATACGACAAATTGAGAGAAGGTATGACTTCAATGAGTCAAGCAAGTCGTGTTCGACGGAAGCGACTGAACTATTCGCTCGAGTTATTTCGACCGTGGAAGACGTAGAGTTGAGAATATGTGTTCTGAAATTGACCTACGACCTTTACCTTTACCTCTACATTTTTCGTTTTCATGGCGCAAAGCAGAGTCGATTCTTGACTGAATATCACATCAATGGCTCGGGTACAGTACCACCAGGAAGTCGTATTTGGCCGACACCAAATAATCCTATCCCATTAACGCGAAAACCAGCTAAGCACCTGCAAAAGTTAAGTTTATGTTTGGTGGAGTCCCTAAGTGGAGTACACAACAAATTTCGATCTCGTGGCCAGCCCATCACCGCAGAATTCTTGCTAACTGAAAAGAGAATCTCCTACTCTATCCCAGAAACAACCTGATCTCGTGAAAAAGAAATTGTAAGTTTTCACCAAGACCATGAGCCGGATAACAAAGGAGGTGATAACGAAGTTTGGTTGAAAAGTCCTGCTACACCTGCCTTATTTCCAACATCTGGTCTTATCTGACTTTTACCTTTTCCTTTTACCTGAAGAAATATATATGCAATCGGAATGTTGATAATTGCTCAGTGGAATGTTAGCTGAATTGAACTTTTAAGGCTCGGGACGTATTTGCACAGTTGTTAATTTGTGTGAATTTTTAGTGGTAAATATTTTATTTTTGTATTTTTCCAAGTTAAAGAGTATGTTTTTTTCATCGGTTTGTTGAACTATTCATCTTATATAAACAATTAATGTGACAATACTCCGTCTGATGAAAAGTAATTATTGAAAAACCCAATAAAAATATTCTTCTTATTTCACCCCTTTACAATTAAAAATAAAAATATATATACTAATAATGCTTGTATACAGCATAAACACGTTGAAATTGTAAATTTTCCATGTGATTTAACTCGGTAACAAACTAGAGAAATAGATACAGCCAGTTTCACGATAAAATAAAACAACAGCAAACGTTTTAAGCAAGACAAGACAGAGAAGCCAGAGATCGAATATAAATATTCGATACACGGCTTAGAACTGCTGAGACAAACTCGATCCGTCAAATTCAGCTGTGTGCTCAGCACATATTCCACCTTTGAGAAGGAGGGATAAAAGGGCATCCTTCCTTCGTCTCTACCGCCTCATACTGAAGTCTAAACCCCCTATGTTTATCCAGCAGATTTACATACGAACAACGATCTAAGAGAAGAGGGTGAGTTTATTAGGAATACAAGACGATTTCATTTAAGAAAAATAATTTAACGTATAAATTAAGTAAATGCATAGAATTAGTTTTAAAAAAGACTCAATAAAAATATTGGGTATATTTTGAGTAACATTTTGTAAATGAATTTTAATCGGGAAACACGCTTACCCGATGCAACGCAATGCGTCGCTACCCCATGCTACGCAACGCCTTGTCACCGTTTGGTAGGTCATGCGCATCTATACATCAACCGCACGCCATGTACACAAATCGTTTCTCAATGGCAATGCCCTTATTGTTTTGAATGCATTATTTAGAGTAAAACCATGTAATATATCGTTAGTTATTTTTTGAAGAAATTAAGTATTTAAATGTTTTTTTGTGCATAAAATATTATAATAATCAAATATTATGCTTGAACGCGCAAATTGACATGGAGAGCAACCTTCAGCCTAGCTAGCGGCGACGAGAGGCCTGAAATATTTCTGATTTCTGGCTGAATCGTCTAATTCGAGAAAGCACCTAATACATACTATTGCTAGACCAATCAGCTGGTTCGATACCTGATAATAAAAATAAATTGGAAAAATGCAATTTCCTACATCACTACTTCGTGCAAAATAAATGTTCCAAAGATCATACTTTCCATGATTCGAATTTCGGTTTTATTTTTGCATTTAGGGTTAGAAAATCTATTCTAAAAAATAAATGTAATTAGAGAAAGATCCTGTTTTTACCAATAAATTCTTTTGGTTTATGTTTTATCCAACGAATTAGACATAGTCAATTCCCAATGTAATTCTGAAATTTGAAATACGTAGGTGGGTACTGTAGAGATCAAATTAGAAAATTTGAGAAATCCCATAATTCAATTTTCAAACACCGTTGTTCACGTATTGGCTGGTGGTGTGGTAAACCAAGTCCCTGCAGATCAAAGCAATCAAAAAGCTATTAAGTGTCACCCAACGACAAGCTTGTCTCTGTAGCCATTGTATACGGAGGCCAACCCTGGAGATGTTCTTTAACCTTCCACCACTTCATATTTCAATGCAAGGGAAGAATGGGCCAAACGAACACCGCTAAAAGCAAACCTAAAAGCAAACTCCTACTGGTACACTGACAGCTCCGAAACGGCCAGAGACCCGGGGGCTGGTATCATCGGAATGAATCTTATGGCTGAACAGACAGTAAACTTGGTTAAATACCTACAGTATTCCAGTTTTGGCCGAATGGAGGACCTGACAGAAGTCACCGGCCCAAATGAACTTGTCCTCGTCCATGGGCATTCCAAGCATACAGGCAAAGAAAAGGTTGACATGTTGCCTATGAAGCCTCTACGTCCAAAGCTCTAAGGTGGCCTAGTATCTTGCCACAAAAGAGGATACTTCTTAAAATGTATCTTTATTGAATCCAAACACTGATGGAACATTACTAGAAAGAAGAGAAGATCGCAGCCCGCTTTTTATGTTTCTGTGAAGGTCTATGGTGGTGCAGATTCTTGAACTAGAACAGGAAACGCCCCAAGCAAAATCCTACACTGAGGAGCCGCTGGCAAAGTATGGAGGTTGATTAACAACTTTAAGCTGGACAGGGAGTTCTAAAAAACAAAGGAGAACAATAGATCTTCTCAGGTCGAGGGGCAGAAGGCCTTGTGGCCGACTCTTTTATCATTATCGCCTATCTCTATCCAATCTTAACCAAAACTTAACTTATCTATGTTCAACCCGCTTGACGTGGAATCCTCATACACGACTTAATCGTCAAGATGTTATTACACGAGAAACGACTTCTTGACAAGCGCTCTGACTTACCTTTCCAAAATAGAAGAGTGCTTTACAACACCATAGCTTAACCAATATGGACTACCGAGTGAAACTGTGAGGTTCAGCCAAAAGTTCCAACATCTATGTTGACTGAGTATGTCTGTATGTCTAATAAAAATCTTCAATGTCTCATTGGGACAACCAAGATGAAATACGCGTACATTCAAGTGAAATAATAAATAGATTTCACAAAACACACCCAAGCATCGAAAATCTGTACATTCAAACCTTTCATATCTATAAATTCCTCGAGAGAGGATGGATTCAAGATCGCCTAAGTAGAGGTGGTGATAGAGAGAAATTCAAAATGTATCATTGCATCAAATCGATGGATAGTTTTTCCCCTCTTACCTTTAATTTTGGATGTATTAACTATCGTATTGTTACGTGTCCCGAATTGATGGTAGTTGTAAAACTGCAAATTTAAAAAAAAATATGTTCGCGTGTTAATTTAAAAATCTTATATTACTAATAATGTAACGCTAGTTTCAAACAGACAAACTATAAAGACGTTCAGTTGCTTTTCAATATTAATCAACAAGATTTTGTTCTAAGAACGGAAAACATGCAAATTAACCAAGTACATAAATATCATAAAAGATCAGTCTACAAATATAATGAAAGTGACTAGTTTTAAATCATTTTTGGTCTCATATTTCAGTGGGTTTTGTCAAAATTTCGGCTATTTCAGCAAGCTCAATAACACAGTTATATCGTTATGACACAGTTTAATCGTCTCTTTGGTTAAATTTGCTTAATTAGGACGAGTTGAATGTGGCTTGGGATGTTCAAAAACAGTGGGGTCGCTTAGAGCCGCTTTGTTAATAACTATCCCCTGTCATGACATGG
This sequence comes from Cimex hemipterus, assembly GCA_039619505.1. Taxonomy (NCBI): domain Eukaryota; kingdom Metazoa; phylum Arthropoda; class Insecta; order Hemiptera; family Cimicidae; genus Cimex; species Cimex hemipterus. The sequence goes on along the minus strand of CM077099.1, from coordinate 2,579,805 downwards.
AACAAGCAAAGCCCCGACAAATATTAAGCTCTTATTAAAAGTTAATTCGCTTCTCATTTCGTTTCCAGCACACGTCTTAGCCTCCCCGCAACTGGGAAGACTCCGGAACGGGAAGTTTTCTCCCTTTCTCCTCTCCGAACGGGCCTTACTTACCTCTTAATTAAGGCAAGCTAGTCTAAGTTTCTACTTGTATAAGTTGTCCTCCCCGTTTTCCACAGCACAACCAAAACAGACGTGGGCCGCGTGGAAAAATTCCAAAAAAACAAAAATTCGATCTGGAGGTTACATCGACAAAGCTTCTGCGAAATATTTTCGCAATTTTCTTATTAAATCAGTTTTTATTTGTGCTTAATATGAATACGAATAGCATTTTTCTGTGTAAGGTTATCAGGACTGTCATCATATGGTTTATATTACTGTTAATGACGTATAGCTTGTATGTCATCTACGTATTTGTACAGTTGTGGAATAGTTCGGTTAGCCGTAATTTCTGGAAAAGGATTGGTTTTAAACGAGGATAAGCGGAGCATAATAGATTACGAACAAATTACAGGTTCACCAGCCCGCATACCACATAGCAAAATCACACTATTTATTTTCAAATTTGCAAACCTTTCCTAGGAGAATATGTTAAGTATTATGCATTATCTAGTATCAAACTTCAAAATAATTAAACTGATAATTAAGTTAAAAAAAACAAAAGATATTTTGCGTTTTTTGTTGTTTTAATATGGTCCAAAACGAGGAAAATTATCATCAAATTTACTTATGAGATTTTCTCCTGAGCTCTGCGGGATAATAAAACTGTTTGATCCATCTTCAGTATTTTTGTATTTCTTTTCACTGCCCGGCCCTTGATCTTGTCCAAGTGCTCTCGCAGTTCTTTTAAATTTTCCCTCAAACGCGCTTTTGGATTCATGCTATTTTTTGATATCACAATCAGTAAAGTGAATGTCAACAATGAGTGATCCAGTTACTGCGTGAGAAATCTGAAAATGGCATGAATCCAAAGCGCGTTTGTGTGAAAATTTAAAATTACTGCGAAAGCACATGGCCAAGATCAAGGGCAGATCAGTCTAAAAAAGAAGACAAAAACAGGGAAGATGGCAAAATACCAAAACGCGTCCGATATACCATCGCAGCAAGGCTTCCCGCTAAGCCAAAATGATCTCTAAGAATCAATTTACAAATTAATTTACTGGTGAAATGTTTTTTTATGAGATATTTTGACAGACCAAAATAATGACAAACAGGTTCATCATACAACAGACACCAAGAAGAATATCGTCGAGGTCAGTTTACCAATAAATTAATTTGGCAGGGGCTGTTGGTCCGAGGAGAATCGGGAAATACACTCACAAATGACAACTTCAAAAACACTCCACTCTCACAAGTTCCTCACTGAAGATGGAAGCCGAAACGCGTTTTTTGTGAATATACCACTGCCAAAGTAGACCTACCTACTGGGTTCAAGAGACGATCATTTTTAAAATTAATTGTTCATTTCGGTGAGTCTGGAACTGAAGAGATAAAAAAACATCGAATAATTACATGTTTTTTCTGCGGTTTGAATTTGTCCAACTAGTTTATAAAACAAAAGCCCAATAATGAAATAAGTCTATCTTAGCCTTCAAACAGATGTGGTAAGAAAAATACAGTTTAGAGCAAGACACCCAACAAGAAAAACGAATTGCCTTTTAAAAAGAAGTAAACATTGAACACAAGAAACAGGCACAAAGGACAAAAAGACTGTATTTCCACTACCGTGTATCCACAAAAGTCCTAGAATTAGAAAAGAATTAGGACTCAATGTTACGTTGTAAATACACGAATTACAACCAACCATGACATTTACTTTTGTCTGGAAATAAATTAACTTAAAAATAGTTAAATATCAACAATGTATTTAACGTTAATTAGGATTACATGTACAGATGGACAAACTGCCGCAGAAATGGTGTCCTAGTGCGACCAATGAAAGTTTAATTCCGTTACCGCAGGTAGGCAATCGGTTTGAGGATAATGTAATAATTAATAATGCGGTAACCGTGACAAGTAGCCATGCAGTAGGCAATTAATGGTGGATTAATAGTACAGCACACCGTATTTGTATCGATAGCCCATTTAATAACAACGTGGACACCTGAATTTATCTCTATTCCGTGCGGATTTTAATTACTTAGTGCAGAGAATTTTGAAGTAACCCAATTCATGAAAAATTATAATTTTTGGGGCTCGGATGGACTGCTACAGATAGCTGAGTTAAGCATTGTTTTTAAGTACATTCGTCTGTAATAGTTTATAGTTCATTTTCAATTAATAATTTAAACTATTCCGGATAGATAGTTTCTAAAACGAAATCCGCGGTTTATTTACGCTCCGGTGGACATAAAAGACAAAGGTAATTGTATGTGGAAGAGGGGATCCTTTTATAATAGCTAAGAGGATTACAGTTGCTTCCAATATCGGGTGAGATCACCTAGAATCTCATAAAATGCTCTCCAAAGTTTTACATTGTTTCCTCTTATTGGTTTTAACAAAAACAACTTTCTTGCCCTCTCTGGTCACCCCGGCTTCGGATTTTTCCAATTTTAAGACATGGAACAGTTTGTCATTATCGATTCCCTTTTTATTTTTTTATACGGGTGTTCACTTTTTATTTGATCAGTTTTATTTAACCGTCGTCTAAGCCTAGGATTGCAAAGAATTAAATGTAATATGAAATCTGATGTTTTCTATAAATATTTCTGTTTTATTATTCCCATGCAGGAGAATTATGAAAAATGACAAAAGGAGACAAATAGGAAAATTCGAAAACTCAAACATTACCGAACCACAAATGAAAAGATTTTCTATACGAAGGGAGTGAATAAAATATAAGCGTTTTTTCTCTGTCTTTTCTATCTATTTTATTTAAAAACGAAGTCTGGTTCCTAAAGTAATTTTTTGGTGTTATTAGTCGAATTGTAATATGTTGGCACGTTAAGCCGACTTGCTAAGCAACTTTCCGTTCAAATGTAATGCCTTAATTTTTTCACACATTTTGAAAATCCTCCCACTCCAAAAAATAATACATACATAAATAATAATTTTTTTCCAATTAATTTCGGTTTATTAAATCATCATCAGAGCTACAATAAAACTAATACACAACCATAACTGTGATTTTTTCGACAGCAGAGGTTATATAAACCCTCAGGGTGTTATTGAAATGAAGAAAAAAAAACATTTGTAAGCATGTCGGGTTCAAACACAGGACGTTTACCTTACAGTGGGAGCGCCGTGTCAAGCTACTATCGCCACAGCTGTTAATGTTACAGACAAGATAATTATTACGCCTTAATTATGAATTAATGAGTGGAAACTAGAAGCCGAGGAGGAATATAAAAATTTCTTATAATCAAACGCATCAAACGCTGAAATAAAGAAGAAAATTAGAAATCTGACCACAAGTCACATCAAATACTCCATATTTGAAAATGAAAGAAGATTGAAGAATCCGGAAAAAGAATAAAATAAGGAGAGAAATCCGACTGAAGAATGAATATTTGGTGTGAAAAAATTAAATGATACAAATGGAATTGTGGATGCTATGTGGTCCTGATTGGTAGAAGATGGACCCAAATTAGAATCGAAATAAAAGCGGCCAAAGAAAGAGGTAGGAAAATTTTTGTTAAAATAAACTGGGAATCATTGGCATAGAATAGCGCACGACTGGAAAAAATGTGGAAAGTTGGAGGCGTCTTTTGCTCAGTAATGGGCCAGGTTTCACATTCATTTACTTTGTCATTACCCTAATTTTTCCATTTACTTTTTTAATTAAGAAAAGGTCTGAAATGGTCGAATGCGATAGACTATTAGCTGCAAAGGCATTTAATCAGTTTCGTAACAACTAAAATTACATTTGTTTGCATAATAATGTTAATTTATCGTAATTTATGATGTTTTATTTGGCATAGTAATACATTGAAGGACTTAAGCCCCGCTACACTGTGAGGAAATGACATGCCAAGGTGTTGGGTAACATGCCACGCTGTCCATGGGCTTGACTTCACACACTGGGCCAACCCTTCGGCTACGTACACCGCTGCTCTCTACGTGAGCTATCGTGACTTGAAAAATGGCGAAAAGGAGGGAAAATTCGAAAGATAGATTGGCATGGGAAGTTGGAGTCCGAGTGGATCGAAGACACGACAGCTAATGTGGTTAGAGCAGCGGCGTATTGAACCGAAGGTCGATGGTTCAAATCCCGCTCGTGACACTAGTTTTTTCATTTTGACCAAAACCTTACATAAAAAGATAAATTAATTGAACGAATTTAAATAATCTTTATAAATCCCTCGCCGTGACGTTGATCTTAACAAAGATTGAAAAGTTGGCACGATAAAAAAATGTTTTTCTAAACACACATCACACACAGACCACATCCTCTTCTAAATAATCTTTAAAAGTAATTTCAATTATTTTAAAATTTTGACCTTTATTTGTAATTTGTAATTTTTTAATTTTTAATTTTTTTTTGTGTGTGGGCCGTGAGGTGTTCAAACCGTATTTGTAACAAATAAATAATAATTCATTTTATTTAATTATAAAATAAAAATATGTATTTAATTGTTAATTTCCACACTATATCATAAATATCTTATCTAAATAAAAACCTGTATATTGGTGAAAATAAACTTATATATTTCACTAAACAAATTTAACTTTTCTTTTCTTCTTACAAATGTTTTGTGCAGGTGCGAGGATAAGGTAAGAAAACTCGGCGAAATAAATAATCTAATCTCCTTCACCGTCGACTGATATATTGCCTAACTTCTTAATCCACGAATTAAAACGATAAAGTTAAAATATTTTCATGGGACTTTTTCCGAGCTAGATAAAACCCTATTGAAATTGTGTTTACACTTTACACGTTAGATAAGTCGGAACCCTCGGCTCGGATTAGCCCTTTTGAAAAGCGTCCTTTCATAACGTTATCTTCCTTTAGGTGAAAAATTCTCGTGCAGGGGAATGAGAAATGTCTACTTTCTTCATTGTCCGTTTCACCCGGTTTTAAGGACCGCCTTTTTATTAAATATTGCAAAGCATCTGAGGGTGAAAATTAAACTGCCTTTATTAATAATCGTCTTGGTACATTTCCTTATTTTTCACACAAGTTAAAACGAAAAAAAGTTCGATTCAACCCACAAAAGATTATTCCTTAGAAGCAAACTTTTAAAACAAAACATGCTTTTTTTGAATTTAGGAATATGTACAATGTAAAGCCCAATTTCAAACATTCTCTGGATTTACCCAGTCTGAATAAATCTTTTTTAGCCTAAGTTGAGGATATGACTTGGCAGGATAAGAGAAGGGTGTTACGTAGAAAAGAATACGCGAAATTTGGGTAGCATGGCGTCGCGTTCGAAGGTGTGAAGAAGGTAAGGTTAGATATATATAAAGAAGTAGTTAAACATTTTTATGGTTTAGAAAAATTGACACTAGCAAGAAACTATTGCCCCTTTGTCAAAATTTTTAAACTCCTTTAAATCTCACGTCGTCTACGATACACAACGGGCTGTTGGTCTTAGCCCTGCAGTATAACAGGAAATACTTTTACTTATTTTTAATGAAATTATAAAAACGAAAACAGCGGTTTGGGGCACTACAACATAAATAAATGTGGTAGAAAGAAAACATAGTTTTACACGCTAATGTTAATTTTGCCCTTACGGTCAGATTTTTTAAAATTATAACTGATAGTGAACAAACTTGGATGTTAACCTTATTATGTAGGTTTTTGGCTGAAATGAAAAAGTCAGTGCTACGAGGGGGTTCGAACCCATGAGCTATCATGAGTTGGTATCCGATTCCCCGTCTCGACCTACAACCTTTCGAATTTTTCCTCCGTTTTGCCATTTTTCAAATGTCGTGTAATCAGGATTCGGTCCTGCGCGACTTATGAAATGGCCGCGGGGCTATTAGTGAACTTATCCTTAGTTTACTTAATCCATTATATTTAGAGGTCTATGGTCCAAATCGCTTGTTTCAATTAATTAATATTTTTATGTAATGTTTTTAGGTGAAATGATTGAAATCACGATGGCTCAAGTGGTATCGCAGCGGCGTATTTAACAGGTCACGGGACCGAATCCCGCTCGTGGCACTGACTTTTTCAATTTCAGCCAACACCTTCTATAAAAACACCTTCTATAGAGCCACCGTGACTTCAATCATTTCACCTAAACCCATTACATAAAAAGATCAATTAATTGAAAGAAGTAATTTGGTCCATATACCACTTACGCATTAAACATAATTTTACATTTATAGTTGTATCTGTTTCATTGAAACTTAACTGTTCAAGAAAATGCCAGCGAATTTTATTTTTAAATAAGGCGTCTTTTATCTTTCCACTTCTAAATAACTCTCTGTTTCGTGGTTTTATCTCTGATTTGTAACGGTACAGCATCCCACCCCAAGGGTTCGGTGGCATTTGGAGGATGGAGGACTGCGGCCGTATCTCACGAAGATGTTGGAATTGGTTGCGTCACGCTTGAAGAATTATATTTCTCTCGTCCCTTTCCGTAGTGATTCATTGGGATCCAGCCTTCGGGCTAACGTCTCGCCCTGTTTAAAAGCATAAAAGATACAAACATCCTCGGCCTCCTCGGGAATAAGGGCAATAAAGTGATTATTTAAACTACTAAATGTATATACGTGAAGATGGTTCACTGTTTTTAACAATTTTGTTGCAAATTTTTGTTACCAACATGGAAATGTTGAGAACTTTTAATTATCCAATTGCATGGGGAAACTAGTCGATTCGTACAAGTCGACGTCATCATTTTTCTCGGTCTAACAGGACCTAACAGAGCTAACAGGTTTAACACACAAGATCGTTAAGACCCCTAATATTCATTAATTATAACACTAAGATTTCGGAAAATGTGATGTACGTTTCAGCAAAAAATTTTCTTTGTCGTGCCTTCATATCGATCTTTATTGAGATCATCTACAGGGCCAGGGATTTACTAACATTAAATATAAAAAAATACATGTAAGATGTGGAAAAAGAAATTTATACAATGCAAAAAATATTTTTTATATTCAATCAAAGTTTTTCTACTCATTCAAGTGTTTGTTTTCTGCGTAATAGAATTCTAAGTTCGAAACCAGGAAGGATATGCGTACGATAGGAACCAACTATTAAAAGCTTCTTGTTTCTTCCCAAGTTTGTGACCTTGAGCTTAGAAAAGAGACATGAAAAAAGCCAATATTAAAACATAATAAAAAATTGTCTGCCCTCGGGACGTTGCCGTTATAACTTTCTCTGCCCTGACAAATTTCCATGTTAATAAAGCCGAGATGGTAAAATAAAATTCAATATTATACTTAATGATATATGCCTTCATTAAAGAACGTTGCTCCTCTTTCCATTTCATATCTTCGCAGGTGTACAACGACGTATAAACTAATTGAAAACCAACCTTAATAAAATATACCTACATATATAAATAATATATGCGACAGCATATTTTCTTTATACTGAATTGCATTATATTTCATCAACATATTTTCGAATGTTTTAACAATGTACTACAGTGATTTTATAATGTAAATGACTACGTTTATTTTAATAAAATGTGATAGTGATTTTTCGCACCCGGTGTATATTACAGCAACAAGAAACGTTATACAACAATCCGGTATGGTCTAGTGGCTAGGATACCTGGCTTTCACCCAGGAGGCTCGGGTTCGATTCCCGGTACCGGAAAATAATTTTTTTCATTAAGTTTTTTCTGTATATCTTATTTTTGATGGTAACAATCGGATATTACACTTAAGCCCGGTCATTTGTGGATTGAATAATTTATTTGAAACATATGGAACGTTATGATATTGTACGTGAACTTGGGAAAATGGAAGGATTTGGTTTGACAGGTTTCAAATCAAATAAGGTCATTCCCAAGCCAACAAATACTTTTTTAATCACAACGGTTACAATTGTTGTTGTGGATGTGTTAGAAAATTTAGAGTTGTTAGGATGTTCCGCACTATCTCCTTGTGACAATTTTTGGATGTTGCAACCGATTTCTCTTTATTATTACTTAAGCATCATCATGCAACTACAACGCTCGATTAACTTAATTCTTCTTCTTAAATGTTTACTGAATTTAAATTTGTATTTATTTTACGTTAATTTTTAAAATTATGAATTGATTTTATTTAAAACTGTTTTTCAACATTTGTGACATTGTAACAATTTAAGAAGACAATGCAAAGGTCTTAATTATTTTCATGTTAAATGTTTTCTGATATATTGGTTATCATTGGTTACTATTTTTTACTAAACACTTCATAAAGTAGACTTGATTAATTATGTTCTTTACACGTAGATGTGCTTTATTTGAATTTATCCATTTCTCATTGCACTTGATGATCATATCAAGAAATCATTTTCATGACACAACAGTAGGGATGTACAAATTTCAAAGCGTCCATTTGTTTGGGCACGGTTAGTTTGTGCGGTATCCACTTGTCGAGCTTTTCTACGTCACCGATTTGCTCCAGATTGTGAACAACAGTGGAGTGATAACCACTAAGCTCTTACAGAATTTTCCATGTAGTTATAGGTGAATTTTTTCAATCAGCGTTTTGAGCTGGTCGTCGTCCACAACGGAAGGTCAGACGTAGCCTTCCCTGTCATCAAGATCCGAAATCTCTGAAACCATTGTTCTACCGTCAATTTGCTGTATTGATGTTATGCGTGTGTTGGGCCGCATTTCGCCTTAACTTAAATTCGTACAAAAATTTTAATGACAATCGAGTTTGGAAATTTAATTTAATTTCGCAGTTCCTAACTCTTATAAAATTCAACAGAAGTTAACATGGTTTGTATAATAGATAATAGGTCTAGAAGACAAGCACTTACGAAAATAAAAGAAATTAAAAAAAAACTGTATTAATTTTGTTCTAACCCAACATTTTATTGATTGCTTATGAATATTAAAACTATTGTTGTTTGTTGATAAATGATTGGAACATTAGTGCGCTATTTCAACCTCACTCTATCTCGTGCATATTCTTCAGCTTACATTCGGATTTGGCGCTCGACTTTAGTTTTTTCGATGGCCTCTACAATAAAGGCACCAGTACTACATACAATAAAACAGCCATTTCCGGGAAAAAATGTTTTAGGAAATGGAAGGGCGCCGAAATTACGAAAGAAGTCTTCGATGGCCCCCGATCAGAGCCGAACCTTGGCTCAGGTTCCAAGGTGGGTTACTCCACATCACCAGTTCCTAGCCTACTAGGATGTCTCGTAATTCTAATTCACAGGGGACCCAGGTGCTCGCTGCCGTGTCCTAGAACAATATTCCTATCGGGTGGCATTCCTAACCGCTCTCCATATGGAATCAACAATGGCATACTTCAACTAGGTGGGACATATCGAAGAACCATGTTCAACAGCCCGGACTCATACGCGGGCTTTGGCCCAAAGTAAGGTCCGCGTGCAATGATAAATAAATTATGAAGAGGTTCAAGGATGAAACAATATTGCTGAAATCAATTAATGTTTGCCAATACTCCGAATAAATTGATATAAAATTATCACTAGGTATCTCGACGATCGGCAATCATCTTTCACAAGAGGAAACGGGACAGCTATAATGAGCTATGAATATTTATATGTATTTCCAGCTTCGAACAAGATGGAGGAAGCAATTAAACGGCTACATAGTAGGGCGTTATTCAAATTTGGCCGGAGACGAAAAAGATCTCGTACCATTGGCTAAGCAGGCTTAGGCGTAAAGTGATAGCCAATTAAAAAATATGAGGGATGATTAACGCCATCGTAGTTGACCGAGACGGCGTCTTCACGGAGACAATAACCGCCCTTTTACGGGTTAGACAAGTTTAAATGTTTATACGACCCCGAGAGAATCGTAAAACCTTAAGCCTAGTCGCACTGAGATTCCTTGAATCGATGTTGCGAGGCAGAGTCGGGGCTGCGTTGATTCATTGTTGCCATGCAGCCCCAACTCGGCTCCGCGACGAAGAACCGTGTCCATACCAAGATTCAGTTCACATTCATCAGTACCTGCGATAATGACGGAGAAATAGCTATCTCAGGAATTTCCCTTGCTCTTTTTTGCATTGTACGTAGTAAATCCAATTGGAGGTGCATTAAAAAACGCTCAAAAATGGTGTGTTCGACAAATATTTCGCGGCAGGAATCAGCACGGGAAAATCTTTTGGATACGTTGAGATTAATGATGACGCAGGGCTCAGATATTTTTTGAGGATGTTCCTGACCGATTACGAAACCATTTGAATGAAAGTTGGCAGTCAAATTTCCAAGAAAGGAACCAACTATCTCTCCGGCCAACAGATTCGAGCTGCCACTCTCTGGTTCATGTGACATGTGTCCAAGTATAACGTCTAACGCATGTTAAGAATAGTCTTCGTTTAGGCATTGTTTAAAGATTTATTTTATTTCAATATACGTTTGAAATATTACGATTCGCATCAATACTATTCGACGGAAACAGATTGTATCTTGGTTCAAAACCGATATTTGAAACCAACCGTGAAACATAAATTTTCGTTTATGGGAGCGCATGTTGTCCTCTCGATATTGGGAAGGGCTGATTAATCCCCAGGTTCCCCTGAAATTTTCTGATTTACATACATTTCTAAGTACATTCTATTAACTAAGTAGTTGAGTTAGAAAGTTTTATAGATTATATTTAAAGCACGTTGAGGGAAGCTTAGAAGTAATTTTGAGGCGGGTAGGTGTCAGTCATGTTTTAAGACCTAGTAGGCACTGGGATTCTTTAAGTCGACTCTGAATCTTCGGACAGTCTCTGCTGCGTCTAGCCTGAGTCCGGGCTGCCCCGACTTATTGTTGCAATGAATCTGGTGTGTCGCGGGTCAGTATTTTCGGACTCTTGAATCCTATCCGATGTGGGTCTTCGACTCAATGTTGCGCGTATGTTGCGTATATTCAGCCAGAATCAGATACCAGTGACAAACAATCAAAGTGACTATCGATGTAATGGAATGATTAGATGAATAAATAAATAAATAGGCTTATAAATATATAAATAATAGGATAACCAACTTAAACATTAATATCATAATTCTTAAGTATTTGAACAAGGCGTCATGTCATAAACCTCCGTGTCACCTTCTGCCAGCAGCGAGCTTAAGTCCAGTGGCCTTTTCACTTGCCCCAGCGCGTCCAATTATTTCAGAAGTTCTTCTCGCTGTGCTTCATATTCGGTGCATTGTAGTAATATATGGCCACGACCCTCTTCTACATCGCAGGTTGCGCAGTTTGGCGTTTTTCTACAGTTAATCCTGTGTAAATATGAGCCGCACATGCCATGGCCGGTTCGGAGTCTTGTAAGTGTTGAGAAGAAACCTTTTCCTCTCTCTATTTCTTGAAACCACGGCTTCTTTTGTAATGTTGGGAATTATGAGCGGTAGAAATTCCCTGCTGTACCCCTCTCATACCAAATTTGCCACTTTCTGCGCACGTCTCTTTTGATATAGTTTATCACGTCTCCGACGGCTAAGTGGTCGATTCTCTCATTATGTTCTATACCTGCATGCCATTTTATCCAGCATATCACAATATTTTTGCCTTGATTTCTTAATTTGAAGGTTAACCTGACAATCTCGATTAAAATGTATTCGTACTTATTACGAAAGTTGAAAGTGCGTAGCTGGCAAATCGTGCTGAGTCTGTCCGACTTAATCCCAATTTTTTTATTTGGTGTCTTCGCGGCGTAGTCCAGCGCTTTCATTATGGCTATACCTTCCGCTGTGAAGGAGCTAACCAGATTCGGAAATAGGTGTTCCTCGTGATACCTGCTCAGGATGTCATAGAATGCACAACCTGCGGAACCATTAAGTTTTGATCCGTCTGTGATGATAAGGAGGTGGTCTGGGAACTTTTCGCAGTTGTCTACCCTGAAATGCATTTCTGTAAAATTGGCTGGGAGTCCTGTATAATTCAGTTCGTGACAATTTATTTCGCTTATTATTGCTTGATATTCAAGCGAGATGATTGGTAGTATGGGATTTTTATAAACAGAATATATTATTAGGACTAGGGAGAGGAACGATTCGACTATAAGCGGAGCTTTTTTCTTTCGCCAATATCTATGTGCTCTTGCTTCATTTCTTTAGTTTACGTTCTAGTGAGAAATTCTAGAAAATACCTTGAAGAATTTGACAATGCCTTTTATAAAGTTATGTTGTGGAGTACCGAGTTGACATTAGAGTTTATATTAGACAAGCATTCCCATCGATGTTTGTGGGATGTATCATTCACGAAATATAGAAATCGGGAATTAAAAAACCAAACATTGAACGTTTTAGCCCAAAAATTCAGTGTTTCCGTCCTCGAAATTGAAAAAATACAGACTTTAAATAGGTCAATTTCGTTGGTTTTGAAGTCCGGAAATTGTACATGAGACTTGTAATGTAAGTGTACTTCCCTTCCCTGTTATGAAATAAAATCATTTAAACGTAATAATTTTATAAATTCATTCATTCAATTATAATAATTCAATGTTTTTGACATGAAATTCCCTTCAAATAATTTGAGGATTCGTGAGGAGCGGCCAAAAATGAAGTAGTTAAAAAACACATTTTTCATTTTTTCAGCGACGTTTCATTTTCGACGGTCAGTTGTAGGGTATTAAAATGTAGAACAATTCTTGTGGTATCGTATTAGTGTTTTCTTAAATTGACGTTCACAAGGTTAATTCAAGCTTTTACTTGATTTATTTATTGATTTATTTTATGATAAATTTCCGATGTTTTCAGGCCACGCTATGTACAGGACATTGAGCCTAGAATTAGTGTTGTAAAATATCTTATCCAATGTAGGACTAAAGGATTTTGAGTAAATTTTCTAATAAGATTTCGTTGATTTTATTTTGCGCATAATTTTATGCAAAATAGACCCACCAAATTTTGATTACATGAGTTTGATCTAGTTTTCAAGAAAAATTTTCATGCATAAGTATCACGATATATGTACAGAAACTCCCATCATGTGGGATTTATAGTTTTAATCCTGGATCGAGATGAATATATTCACAAGCATAAAATTTGCGTTCCTTACACGTTATAAGGAGGCGGTGTGTGGCGCTATACCTAAGAGATGGATATATATGAATGTGTGCAATATCTCCCTCCAGAGCGTGGCTCTTTAGCATTCAACTCCCGTCTGGCTCGAAGGCAATCCCATGACGAGGAAAAATTATGCAGTTTGAAAAGTCACTGGGGTGAGGCCGGCCGAGGGGAGGTTGCCGGTACCTGACACCACCCCTTCCATCTCCAAGACATCATCAGAGACACACACGCCCCGTTATCACCTCCGTGTAGCTTTTCTCCACGACGAGGAAGATGATGATGATGATGATGACACCTCGTAAATCTCTCCCACCGGCTTTAACAAGAAGGAAGGGGCTTTATTGTTTCCAAGAGACAAACATCACTTCCGCTTCAATCTTCCTCAGCTCTAAACGGGCCCTTTCATCGAGTCGGATTACGTCTTTTAACTTTTAGTCCTTTGAAAATAAATACAAGTAACTAGGCTTCAACCGGCCTACAACTTACAAGTCCCAGTAAATAAACTGTACAACAAATCTAGTTGTTAATACTTTAAATACTTAATTAGTTAATACTTAAGTTTAAAAAAACTATGTTGTTTTAGACCTATTCGAATATTGTGAACTATTCATGAGAGTGTTTCGGTTTGATAAGACACGAATGAGGCCAATTTAAAAAAAAATAGTTCTTTCGTTCTGCTTGCTTGAAATTCTGAAGTATGAAACTATTATTAATTCCATTATATTTCGTGATCCGATTGACCAAATCAATTCTTTCAATTATTTAATATTTTTATGAAGGGGATTGGTTACAATGAAAAGGCTACAGACACTAGCGAGGTTCGAATCCATGGCCTTCAGCCCGTGACCCTGGATTTTTCATTTCAACCAACAGAAGAGAACTATCGATTACAAAGACAGCATTTTCAAACTATGACAAACAAGAAGTAGAGGATAAGAAGACTAGAAGAGAATGGGAAATAAAGTAAAATGTTAATTATTATGCTGGGAGAAAAGTAATAATAATATATTAGTGGAAGGAATATAGCTAACCTAAGATAGAAGTTATAAATGTTAGGGCGTGAAATGACCATCGCCGTTAAACGCCCTTAAAAATTATTATTAATTAATCTGAAATGAAAAAGCTTGTGTCACGAGCGGGATGCGAACCCACGCCCTTCTGCTAAATACGCCTCCGCTCTACCACTTAGCAATCGTGACTTCGATCCACTTGGATACCAACTCCCCACCTCAACCTATTATTAAATCCATTATGTTTCTTGGTCCGATTGACTTCTTTCAATTAATTAATCTTTATGGAAGGCATCGGTTGAAATGTGTGTAATAATTCACAAGAGGAGGGCGTCGGTGGCCGCAAGGTTCAGTCTTTGACACGGCGCTCATCACTGTAAGGTAAAGGTCCCGTGTTCGAATCCAGCGGCCCTGCATTCGAACCCGTCATACTTACAAATGGGCTATTTTTACATTATATGACCTCTGCTGTTGCCAACCCTCTTGAAAGATTAATAGGCAGTGAGATCTCGCGTCAATTAAAAGGCATGTTGAGATCGTTGTAGTTACATTCCTACGTTGACTTGAATGGGCGGTAACTCGTAGTTGTTATTTACAGTTTTTAAATGTGAACGTACCACTGATTAAATTTTTTTTCATCTTTCATTCAGTCCTGCCTCCACTTTTTGTACCAGTCTTCGATAAGCACAATGTGTGATTGGATGTTGAATATCTTTTAGTATCTAAGTTAGAGGATAAAATTTCTGTATTGTCTGTAGAGCACATAAATATACCGGATCGTACCTCGTATTGTTTGGGAAAGCCGGGTTGTACCGGCCAGTGGACTTCAGTCGGAAGCGGCGGTGCGACATTTTTATAAAATTGAGTTTTAACATGTTAGTTTAAATCAATAATTCAAAAATAAAACTAAATTCACATTTAATCGTTCACTATATATATTTTTTGTTTTTACGGGACTATCGAAAACAAATTTTGGACATGTAGTAGCTAATTGTCGCTAAAAGCTTCTTAAACAATTTTCAAATTAACTTTATGATAACATGGTGTTATCCTGCAAGATAGTTTGAATAGTTCTACGATCTTTGAGTACTTCAGATATATCGTATTGCTTGTGCCTACCCATTCTTCCAGTTTGTTTCATATGGGACTTGATGTAGCAAGCTGCGATAATGTCTGAATTATCGCTACTCTGTGCTTCTTTTTTGTCGAGTCTACTTCACTGTTGTATCTTTTCTTATGATCGGATTTGACCCAGATGAAGTGGCTTTTTCTCTCGTGCCTCGAGTTATCTGCTTCAAATTTATTTGGGTTTGCGGAAAAAGAGTGGTAGGCAAAAAAAGGTTTAATCAAGAAATTACGCAAGCTATAAGAGGCGCCACCTTGGCTTACAGTCAGATTTATTGTACATCGTAAATTCTTTGTACGGTGGAGGAACGTTGTCGCGCTGGGTCGTCAATCTTAGAAAAAATTAATCGCTCGAGACTCTTCTTTTGATGATAATAACACCCTCTGAACAGCTATACTACTCGACGAGGAAAATTATAATGACACCACCTCGTTGATGTGATTTCTATGATTTCGAAGACATTGGCGTTGGGCTAATCGTTTATTATAGGTTTCTAAATAGTTTTCTTTTTGGGGTAAACTGAGAGGTCTTTATTACTTGACAATTGACTGAATATCTCGCAATTTCGAAAGTTTTGTATAATTTGACGTTTAGAATTACTGGCACAGCTCAACATTTGGAAGCCATACCCCATCCGTTTCCAAGGCATCAGCAGAGAAACACGCCCTTATCCCTTCCACATATGATTGATGTGGCTTATGAACCTTTCTCGTTGTTTCCATCTAGAGGTCTTCATGCCTGTTATACCACTGACTGCATCTCACACTGCTATTCTGAAACCGATTTGACGGTTGGTTTTGCCTTTATGGCCCTAGAACTACTGTAAGACCACATCGGTTTGTGGATCTGTTGGGAAAGTTAGAGCTTACTTTCAATGGGCAGTGGAGAGATCAATATTATGAAAATTGTCCTTTCAGTACGTGTGGCATAAAATAATCTCTAGAAGTACAAGTGTACACTAAAAATATGGGATTTTCATTTAAAATTACAAAATTTTTGATATTCCTCAGCTAAATGGGAAAGTTATGTTAAGTTCTTGCTACTATTTTTTGCTAAAGTTAATTGTTTTGAAAATAAACTGGGAGGGCCATCTTTTGCATAAAAGCATACCCTTCTCGCACGTCTTCCGTCTGGCATAACTCAGAAATGCTCGGCCTTATCAAAATTTTTCTTTCAGTAAATGTGGCATAGAACAAACTGTAGAATTGAACTGTATGATAAAAATATAGAATTCTTATTTGAAATAATGAAGTTAGTGTCATTTCCCAGCTATTTAACAGCTAAATCTTTACCACCTTACGATTCCTAGCCAAAATTAACTTGGGATTTGTATAAGTTCATTTCTTCCTCAAGTTGATCGTTTCCGAATTAAATTGGTGGAATATGGAAGTAGAGACGCCCTGGATATAAATAAATAAAATTTAATTAACTTTAGTAAGCATTAAGTCATGATCAAATTTAATGTTTGTGGTGAAAAATCCGTAGTAATTATTTACACAACACACGAATATTTGTTGATTGGCTGAATAATTTTGTAAACCAAAACGAGGTTTCAATAAAATGAACGTTATTGTATAAAAAGGGAGAGAATAACTACTTTTATTATTTCTGGAATCGAAGTTATAAGAGTTTTCTTTATATGATTTCCACCTGGCGGTGGTGCGTCGGAACAGGGACGAGCTGTTTTCTAACTGTAGTGAACGTTGAAATTACGAAAGGCAATAAGTTTGTACTGCTTTTTTTTTTCTTCCAATCTTATTTTTTCTTTTGTCTATTCCGTCCCGCACCGGCGTAAATAAGTTGATTTAGTTTGGACTCTTCTGGCATTCAGGTAACGGCTCGCAATTACGACCGCTCGGAGGTAACTCGAGTGCTGACTTGAACAAAAGAGAACGTGTCCCATTCGATAATTGCATTACCGCAAGTCTACAAGTAACAGCCTAACTGGGAATGGAAACTCTTCCTCACTCGCTCCCTTCCTGTAAATCGCGATTTTCTCTCAATCCTTTCTTTTTTGAGACGTCTCTCCTGCCTTTAAAAGAGTTGATTCGCGTCACGTCCTACACCTTCGTCGTTCGACAGCCAGTCCTCGACAGCTCGACAGCATACTGTTCTCTCTTGCCCTTTAAATCTCAACCTTACAATATTTACAAGAACTCACACACAGGAGTAACTAAAGTTTAAATAATATCTTATCTAATATAAATCTTTAAATTGCTATGTATTTTGACAAAAAAAAAGTCATTCGAAAAATTGCCAGTGAGTGACCAATCGTCAACATGACTTGGCAAATATCCCGCGGAAGGGATTATGCCTTAAATTTTATCATCGGACGTGATTCGTGGAAAACAATCACTCTAGGTCCTATCGGGCCTAACAGTAAAACTCCTCTGTTTTATACGCTTCCCGTCTTCAATTTCCCTTTATTTTATTGTGGCCAGGATATAAAACTGTGGTGGCGGCGGCGTGGCTGGCGCCTTTTTTTATGCTCGGCCGACGGAGCATGACTCACAAGATTGTCTTAAGAACCTAATTACAATATCGGTAGTTTGATCGTAGGGTGGATTTCCATCAGAAAGAAAAATTATAAAAAGGAAAAATCTAACATTTTTCTCACATTATCACTGTAGATAAATATTCCATCTAAAATGTCATAATTAAACCCATATTTTAATAAAATGCTAACAGTTAGGCAGCTAAATGAATATAAATTTCAATTTTTATCACATTATCACTGTAGATAAGTATTTAATTTAAAATGTCACAGTTAAACCCATATTTTAACTTTTTAATAAAATGCTAACGGTGAGGTAGCTAAATGATGGCGGGTTTCAAGGTTACACGAATATAAATTTTAATTTTTTACCAATAAAACAAGTAGATAAATTACACTTTTCCAATGGAAAAACGTTTCGTTGACGACGCTTTTTTTAATAGCGTTTTTTCCGATGTTAGATTTTTAAATGCAAACTATTTTTAAATGTTGACCGCTTTAAATGTACATTGTCTCTTTAGTTACACATTTTATTATTCATGTAACAATAGCAAGTAGCATAATGATTTTCAGTAAAAAAACATTAATTTATTAATATGTGGTGTTTAAAGAACGTTAGTTAATTATTCTTCGGAGATCGTGAAATGCGGTCTGGTATGACGTAGGCTTTGGAAAAACATTTTTTTATCGTGCCGACGTTTCGATCTTTATTGAGATCATCTGCACAGTTCAAAGTGGTTGTTTTCCGTAGGCCCTCTCAACACGACAGAAAAGAATGACACATCTTCACAGGAAACAAACATTTGTGCCCTGAAGATGGTCTCCATAAAAATCGAAACGTTAACACAATAATGAAAATGTTAGTCTAAAACCTACAACACACCCGACAACATGGCACGATCTCCGGATATCGTTAATATATTAGTTTAAAATAAAAGCTATTTCCATTTATAAAAATAACCTGTGTTCTCGTCTACTCGCTTTTCTCACAATGGAAAAAATGTTTCTATCTCTTCGTAAAACAAATTGGTTGTATTTTATTTAATTATTCGTTCGCCTGACTGCACTGGCAATACACTAATACTGTACTCGGGAGACACATTGAAATCTCAGACAGGTACTCAATCAAAGTCAGCTGGAGAAAAATCGACTGAATAAGAGTTTGATTTGTTTCATCGGTGGAGTCACCTTCTGGAAGATTAACCCAGAACTGTAGGAACGAAATTTGTCATGATTTTCAGGCTTTTATCGCTAATAACTGCAAGGTGTTTTAACGTGGAAATGTTCTTGAGCTGGATGTAAAAAGATTTTGACCTTTTGCGTCATGGATTTTGAGGTAGTGTCGAGTAGGAATGGGTTGTGCTTAGTTAGATTAGCAGACATGTTGACTAAGATTAAGCGTTAGATTAGCGTAGTGTTCGGATCATTAAGTTATATATCCATGATTCAATGTTTTCCCTTGAATATACGAGATATATACAATTGGGAAGATCCATTGTCGCAAGAATTAAATTCTTAAGCCTCAAAATAATCTGGGTAAACGCAAAAAACGAAGAGAAATTTTTTTCGTACAATATAAGTTATATTTTGGTTTATTAAATACTATTATTATCTAAAATGCGCAGGGGTGATTTATTAATTTTTTATCAAATATTTTGATTTTGATTGCGTTTAAGCAATTCAAGCTCACAGATTGGTATAATCAGATGTTTATTTTTCCCAGCTCTCTATACACTGTTTCAGAAATTATAAGAAAACTTTATTCTGATTATTAATTAAAGTTTTTAGTTGAGATAAACAGTCAGTGTCACGAACAGGATTCGAACCCACGACCTTCGGGTACGCCCCGAATACGCCGCCGATAGGTGGTGTGGAGATGGGATGTTAGTGTCCGAATGGATCAATAGCCCGATGGCTCAAGTCAATCAAGCTAATGTTTGGATTAGGATTTTTCAGCCACCGAAGTTGAGCTCGATTGAGGGTGAGCTGCCAGCGGCCATGTCAAATTAGCACCCAACGCAGTTCCAAACCATTCTTATACACGTCTATTCTTAAATACATTCCTCCTACTCCTATTTACATACTCTTCTTTCAAGTAGGGTGTTCAATATCGCATCACCCTTTCACATCCACATTCTCGCTAATAAATATATACAATTTCAACACAAATTAGGTATACACAACAATTATTGCTATTTAGAATAGAACAATTCCGTTCTTTCGAGGATCGGAATACGAGACTCAAATACTCCCTGCTGTGGACAATTTTCAAATTAAATTACATTCCTGCGCGCTCACCTTATGAAGCCAAGGAATTGCACCTTTCCTTTAGGTGGGACACATCGAGCGACCTTTCTATGCATGCCCGACAAATGCGGGATTTGTCCAAAACTAAGTCTCTCTCAACTTAAGACCATGTTTCTAATTGAGTAACACTATTTTTTGTTTTATTTTTGTACAAGCCAAAAAATAATTTAGCACTTGCTGCTTGATGTTTCTAATTTTTAGATAAATTTAAGGCAATCAATCGAAATAAGTCGTCTAACCTTTCCTTGCCAGATTTCTTCGCCGGCCTTCCAGGTTCTTTGGTGAGCTAACATGAAAATCCACAGAACAACATATTTCGAACCAAAAGTTGTTTCGTTTGTCACCGAAGGCAATAGGATTTTTTTAATTCAGGTCTCTGTGTTTGACACATTTGGAACTGAGCCATCAATGACAACCATCAATATATTTAAAATTAAAACTGAGGCTCATAACTCCTTTCTCGAAACGATGCTTACGGAATAATTATCAGCATAGGATAAACGTTGCCATTCAAAAAGTTTATCCTCACCTGTGTCAGTCTGGAGGGTGTAAATTGGCGTGTGACGTCACGAGTAACCCAATCTTGCAGAAGATGCGAGATAATGAACAATAGCTTGTTAATATAATTGCCTTCCTATACCGTATTGGAGTAAGAGATCAATTATTGGGTCTATCAGGACTCGGATTCCCCGGTAATTGAATACAGGAGCAACTTGGAAGGTCGCCTACGCCGGATTGGGACCGCCCGGAGGAAATACACCCAGGGTCTAATCCGGTTAATCTCATAGAGGCCAGATCGAGGGGACCCCGTTGTTAACAGAATAGATGGAGGTTCCAGAAATTTTGAGGTTGCGAGAAAATGAGAAAAAGAGAATTCATCATTCCTAACGGTTTTTAGTGTTTCCCTATGCAAGAACGAACACGTTTCCCTTAGTTTTCTTCCAAAAATAAATAAATAAAAAAATATATTAAAAATTTTTTTTAAAACGTTTCTCTTTCATTTCGGGAAAAATTGTGAGATTGCCTCACATTACCTCTGATAGGTGATAAACCGTTTTAGGCTTTTATGATAGTTTGGTCTACCGGAACTGACTAAGTTATAAATTTGACTTGTGACTTTGAGGTGTCCAAAAGAATTAATAAAAATAATAATGGAGAATAAATTTAATAAATAAATAGTACAAACTTCGAATTTACACAACTTTATTTAAGCAAATTAAATTTAATAATCTTTTACATCATTTTTTTAAAGTAAATAACAGCACGGTCCCGCAGATAAATCTATAATCTTTGGTCCATATGGCACACGAGAAAAAAAAAACTTTCAGGCCGCTGTTCACCGATTACGATGACCAAATTGCAAAAGTTTCCCAAACCACCCACTCTTGAAATCTATTGCAAAGAATCGTTTTCAAATACACAGTCAAGCGTGGATAAAACGGGATTCAATACAACAAACTTCAAACACGTAGGAAAGAAAGTAGGCGAACTCTATAAATATCCGTACAGATGATAACATACTGAATAAAAAAAATGTTTGGAGCAAAGTGATACTGATTACCATGTAATCAGGTCTTAATAAATTCAAGCTCTAACTTCAAATGTGCCACATGCGGAAAAACGCACTACTTTTACAGCCTACTTTTACTCTCACTGCCATCACGATACCACACAATTTAGTACTGCTTGATTTGAATATATTGAGTCAAGGAAAATTCTATTCATCTTATGCCAATGTAAAAGCGAGTTCAAAAGGATGGTTAAATTTGTTTAAAAAACATGTTATTCATGAACATAGAATGCAGTCTTATGTTTATATCATCTACTACCAGATTGATCCAGGTGCTAATTGACTCAGAACTCGCCTTATACTAGTCAAACAATTAATCAATGTGCAAACAAGCTATTAACTACATGTTTGCACTAGGCGGTTTACACATATACAATATTTACATAGTTTACCACGGCTAAATTGGTTGAGCTTAATTTCTTAAAAAAAAAGAAAAATACAAAAATTAATGTGATTAATAAATAAAAGGAAAATTTTGTAAGGGAATATTGTTGAAAAGAGGAGATTTTAATAGAATTAATTCAAAGGTAGGTCCTGATCTGATCGATGAAATCCAGCTCTATCTCTCAATCTATTTTATGTACTACCCCCTCTCACTAACTGTCTTTTTTCTTCACTTTATTTACACTCTCTCTCTCTCTCTCTCTCTCTCTCTCTCTCTCTCTCTCTCTCTC
>CM077099.1:2539975-2552487 GCA_039619505.1 Cimex hemipterus | reverse complement strand
ATATATATATATATATATCTTCAGAAATAATAAAATACTAAAAATATCTCAAACCACCACTTTGCATTCCTATTTAAAACTTTAACAACTGTCCAACGTCATCATATATCGGATTTAAATTACTCAAAGAAATGTTTTTGTTGATCGGGTTCAAATCGGATGTTGGATGATTATCGGATCGGTTGATCCGATGTTCATCGGGAAAATATGTTCTGCTATCTTCGTTGCTTTTTCACAGGCTTTGTACAAAGTCTGGCATGAATATAAAATCAGAATATAAAATACATCAAATACAGAATATAAAAATAAACATTTCCCAATTAAGGACTACATTTTGAAGTCAACAAGAACATCAATATTCAGCCTTTAGAAAAATAAATACAGAAAAGCCCCGCGTACTAAGTCCAACAATTTACTCGATGAATACAGTGATTTGCAAAATAAGACGGAATAAAAATTTCAACTAGTTTTACAGCGGTGATATCAATAGGGCCAAGCAACAATCATCTTCTCAAAAACCTGTGAAAACCTTGCAATAACCTAGATAAAATTTAAAAAAATTAGAATTAAATTCAAACATCAAATCGGTATTTATAAATTTTGAAATACAAAATTGAACCATATTCTCTTTATCACCTAAAATGTAGCTATGAAACATCCGTACAGCGATTATCTATTTGACATAGGAAAATAAACAGCATACATAAGTAAATGTTCGAAAATCTTCTACAAAAAATAATAAAACCGCTTGAAAAAAAGATAAAAATTATCCCAGATATCGATTTGATATCAAAATTTTCAAAACATCCAAATTCACCAAGTACGCGTTAAAATAGAAAAATGATGTAACACGTATCACTCAGTCAATTGAGAGGCATGCTTTTGGAACAAAACATGAAGATTAAGAACAAGGAGAAGTAAATTCAGAATGCTTTAAGAAGAATTTAATAACCTGGCTATAAACCAGTGAATTAGGAGGAAAACTTGCAACACATGAAGATGATATTGCGATACTATCAATAAGACCGAGCGTCAACCACTCCTCCAGAAGCATTCAAAAAGCATGGAACACCACAATCTTTAAACAAAAATATATCAGCTAAATCAGGACAGGTCACTACACACAAATTCCACAAATGAAAAATTGGGCCATATTTCGTCTTTCACCATCGATGGAACGATTATATCATACTTTGTGCGATACAATAAGATAATTTATATACAAAAAATATTTTCAGTTTCTTTGCAAAAATAGAAAAAAAAAATCAATCTTGGTCGAACGAATTCGTATCTATTTTATTACCGAGATATAAAGTTGATATTTGTTTTCAACACACTAAAATCTATCGAATACAAATTGTTGGGCGTATCAGCAATCAATTTTTCACTTAATTCTTTCGCTTTCTTAATGCCTCATACTTACGCACTATCAAAACTATATACTACACGTATTGACAAAGTGTAAAAATTGTGGCAAAAGCCTTAAAGGAAAAATCTAGCTGACCAACTGTTGTAATAGCATGGACGTTGGATAAAGATTAGAGATTTAAGCAGTTTTTAGTGAAACAACCGGTCCCAGAAGAACAAATCCTCCCTCAGCTCAAAAATGTATATTTTTGGTTTGGAAATACCAAGTTATAGTCTTTAAAGTGTGCTTAATCGAAGTCGAATTTGTTCGTGCTCTGAATTTTGTCCTAATTGATTAATAGCGTCTTTGTTTTTAACTTTTAAAAAGTTAATGAAATTTAAGGTTTAATGAAATTTTACATATTTTTTTCTTATCCTAGCTTAAAAATGAATTGACTAGTATATAATAACTTTGAAATACATACGTGTGGAAAAAATGTAGAAAACTATATTCAACAAAAATTTAAATTACGTTAAAAAAATGGTCTCTGTTACTATCTTCAGAACAATTTTAATTTAAATATTACCTGGTTAGCTTGCGAGACAATCGTGGTTGATTGGCGGCCGACTGAGACAGTTTGCCGGTTATAGTTGAGAGTGAAAATATTTTTTTTTACATAAGCCAGGGAGCTCTTTGAATCACAAAGATTTTGAGTCGTTGATAACTGTTGTGAACAGTACAATTTCATGAATTGCATCATTTGTATTAGTTTAGAAGAGCTCGGACGGTTTCTCAACCTTTTATATAATCTTTGGATAAAATGACAAATGTCTATTTCACACACAAGTTTAAGTTCTACATGCAGTTCTAATAATTTGTGTTTCTCCTCGAGAACGATTTCTCAACGCATACTGTATTGCTTCATTAATATTTCCCCCCCATATTAATACGCTCTATGTAAATACGACTGGGGAAAAGTTAATATTTATGTATATCCCCATACGACAAAATAAAATTATGTTCCAAACTCATGCCTAGTCATATCAACGTTCAGCCTGTTCTAATGGGTCTGTCGATCCTTTTATGAGTTGAGACAACTCTCAAACGCTCTCTGATTCCTCCTCGCAGATAAAAAATGCACCACCAATTGACAGGCAGTGGTTTGGATTTACGCTGATGCCATTCCGTCGGATGGATGTCGAATATCTCTTCAACCTTAATTTAGATTAGTAATTTGTTTTACGTGGGAAGGACGAACCTACCTCACCGTTTGATGGAATGAGATTGGACTAAAGGTGACTGTGAATAGTCTTGTAACTATTAAAGGGGTCTGTGGGAAGTGTCCCTGGCATTCCATCTTGAATAGAACTGCTTTATGGTAAACCAAAGCTGGGTAAGGATGTGACAGTTTAGCGTCCAAACTATTAAACTGTGTGCATAATAGATCACCTTTTGTTGAACAAAACTACCAACAGCTGAAGGACTCTTTCATAGGTAAAAAAAACCACACTACTTGAAATTTTTATTAAAGCAACTAGAAAAATCGTTGGGCCGTATTGGTTGTAAAATGTGGTGATTGAGTGGTTTATAACTACAATGAGTATTTGTAAATCGTAAAATGCGATAAAGAAATTTTTTTTCTGAAAACTATATCACATCAGACCGCATTTAACGATGTCCAAATAATCATTAACTAACGGTCCCTAAACACGACACAAATAACTACAATGGTTGAAAAGATTACTCTACTCTAAATATCCCTTAATAAAATTCATACAAAACTACTACAACCATACACACATCTCACGATATCTGAATAATTATCTATTAGCGGTCAATAATCTCTACATATAACCATATAAATGTGTATATATATACATATGTATATATTTAGTTCAGAAGCGATTAACGTTAGAAAAAATGAGCTTATTCAAAGCCCAAATCAATTTGGATAGGAATCGCGCGGTGGTAACAGATTTAACATCCACTTCAACAAACAGTTTCTCATCTAACTGAAAAAATACTAATTTTTTTATTATTTTGCATGAGAATTCCTTATTTTTATTGTACAATTTTATGTCAGAGCTTATTGTCTGCTACTTTTACTGGAAAAAGATTTTTGATAGGATTGACATTTTATGGTTTATTCCCGGGGGAAGACATGCTTTTTGTAACAACAAGATGGATCTCCCCGTTTTAAGTTCAAAATATTGGGCTTTACAGTGTGCCTATTTACACTGGGAGCGAATTTGACCCCCTATTATAACCTAAATTTTATTAAATGGTCAAATTTGTAACAATCATAATAACAGCTGTGATCGAGATCATCTGACTATAAAATTTGAAAAAAGCGAGAATATTGTTACAATAAGTTATAGTGATGTGCTATGGTAGCTTGTACGTTCTTTAGTCAGTCTTAAAAATAAAATGGACTAGATGATGTTTTTCTTTTTTTTTTACGATTTATTTTTTCAAAAATTAATAATAGCTAAGCGTAAAATCAACCCCATGACCTTTCTTGTACGAAAAAACGCTTAAAACAAATTGTTCGGTGGGAGATCACGATGGTGGGGGATTTGCAAGTCACTGTCTAAGATCTGCTACTTGGACACTCTGATGATGAGAATTTATGCACAAACCTTAGTCCTAGGGTATTAGGATTTAGCGAGTAAACCCATGGTTCTCCCTCCTAGATCTTTGGTAAAATAACATGTACCTACATGTGTGCATTCTACACAAAATTTCTCATGTTTTTGCTCCGTTTATCGAACTAAGGCTTTGTTCGTTTTGATTTGTATCGACAAGCTTAGATAGCGTTTTTCTATAGATTAATTATTATGCATAATTCTTGGAATTTATGAATTTAACACGTTATTATGATTAGTTGGTAGCAGCAAATAGGTCTTTTTTTTCTAGCCGTAATTTATTTTATGATCATCCATTGAATGTAGAACTGCAAATAATGAAGGGCGAAACAACCAATTTTCCGATACAACCAATCTCATGGCAAGGGAAACCAATTTGTAACGAATATGTTTTGAGACGGGACCGATAAGAAAAGGCTGGTTTTGATTTGGGCCGGGTTTATCTCCGGCGGAGAATTTCCCTAGGCCAAGTCGTTAGTGGACAATATTGACTTCATTTGCCTCTAGCTGAATAGGATCAATCTTAGTGCACGACGAGATTGGCCCTGTCACCCTTCTGAAGGATCTTTGCCCTGTTCTTATTGCTTCGGTTAAAGGAAAATAGGATTGATTCAGGAGGGGTTTTAAATACGATATTAAAACGAGAGGGGCTCACCCTCATGTAAATCATATTGGGAGTACACGTACTCGTACCATAATTTAAAAGGTGTATTTTATTTATTAATTTTATACGTTAATTTCATTTCCTTTTCGGGTTTATGTAAGTCGGCTCTTTGGAAATGTATATTGTTAAATCAGTCGACTGATCACACAGTGGTTCTTGGCAGAATTATTTACTAGAGGTATAACCTGTCTTCTTCATTGTGTTAAAATTATTTTCATGAAATCGAAAACGTGTCTTGAAAACATAAAAAAATTATTTGTTCATATGAGTGAATATTATATCTCTCTAAATGATAAAACGACATTTATGAAAACCTCCCGCAATTATTAAACACTTATGTCATATAGTGAAAGTTTTGTTGAAATTGGTCGAGAAGCATCCACTCCCGAAGCTCGGGCTTATTGCTTCTAATGGCAATTCTTGGCATTAAATTATCGACCATTATTCGAGAGGACAGGAACTTTATCACGAAACAAATTTAATGCATGTAAAAGTGGCATGATATAAAAGATTTTTAAAAAGACTAAAACGCTAACTTCCTTATTTTTCCCTTCAGTTATTCAGGCCGGCCATAATTTTTTGTTATAAATTATGTGTGTGGTTATTAGTGACCGTTAATCGATATTTATTCAGAAATCGTGACATGCGGTCTGGTGTGATGTAGGTTTCAGAAAAACATTTTCTTTATAGTGCCAACGTTTCGATCTTTATTGAGATCATCTTCAGGGCTTGGGATTTACAAACATTGTTTACATTTATAAACATAAAACAACAATATCTCACTGGCATTCTCAACAAGACGCACAAGAATGGCACAATTACACAGAAGACAAACACTTTGAGTGAGAAGAAATCCTTTGATTAAATATATTTAAAAATATATATATTTTGCATTATACATTCACCTTTTTCCACATCCTACATGTATTCCTTAAATTTAAATAATGTTTGTAAAATCCCAGGCCCTGAAGATGATCGAAATAAATATCGAAACGCCGCGTCTCACGATTTCTAAATAGTTACCAATTACGTGTTCAGAACTTATTGTCAAAGCCAAACTAAAGGTTTTGAGATGTCTTTGTCGTAGTTTGCACTTAAATGAAGGTAAATATTCAGGACTAATTTATATATTATTTTATAGACTCTGCCGCTGTCCGGGGCGCGGCGGCTTGTCCTCGCCGGTTTCCCCGCTTGACATCTCGGATTGACGGACGGCATGTGTGGTTGCACAAGGCAAAAATATGTTTCATAATTATAAAAATGCATATAAAATGTAGACAAACATTTACAACAATTAAGTAGCGTAAGGTTAACAATAATTGATACTGATATAAAGTATTTTTTGTAGGAAATATCGTAGACGACTACATAATCACAAAGACGATGGGATAATTATAATTATATAATCATAACTTCAAACTTTCATTATAATCCATAAAATATTTTATAATCAAGAAACTAAGTTTATATTTCTTGCTTCCCTTTTTGTTGTGTCTAGGTGGGAATCTTAGAGGGTAAGAACTTCGTAAGATTTTTCAACGTTTTTATTTTGCATCTACATAGCGTTTCGCAGCTCTTTCCGCCTCCTCCCCATTACGTTTTTCTAAAATTTGTATAATTCAACAACAATAAAATCTATTTTTAAACCTTAATAAAATTTACAAACAAACTCGATCGTTACATTTTTAGAGTCAACAGAAGACTGGCATGTACTTCTCGATGGTACGTCTATTTCTGTAATACTGAGGATATATTTATGTTATTTTTCCGATCTTTTTTAAATTTTAAAATAGTTCTTTTTAGAGACAATAATTTTAAAAACTTAAAAAATAAGAAAAGTTGGATAAGCTTACAAATTTTGTTTAACCAGTTATTCGTTTTTGCACCCAAAACGTGTTTTTCTCAAATTGCTCTCTTTCCAAATGATTTTTTAAAAACAAAAATCGCCCAAACCGAGATAAATTTGAATGGAATTTACCTAACCACAAAGATGAATATTTTATTGTAAGACATAAATTTTCAGTTTATTGGTATGAATTGTTTTTAATTTGTTAATAGTATTATGTATAATTATTTTTCTACATTTAGAAATATTGAATTAAGAAGAAGTTTAATCGATAAAACATAATAAAAAATTAAAACTTGAGAGTAGCACGATTTTCCCACGCGAAACTGTGCTAACTCGGCTTTCCAAGTGGCAGCGGAAAGCGCATGGCGAGACGGGAGCGGCCGAATTTCCCCGAGCCCTGGGAGCAGGCGATGTTTACGTTGTCTCAGGCCGTTGTAAATAAATAAAAACACGCGATTTCCCTCGGATATATACGGTAATTAGTGCCTTAATTTCCCGACGCGGCTTTTCCAGTGTGGTTTCGCCCGGAAGTAAGCCAGCGAGGAGCGCCAGCTGTGAGGATCCCAAGCCGAACTGAGCCCAGGTTAGTCTCTGTCAGCCATTGCCGATGTTGTACCGTTGTAAACACACGTGTCGGTAGGTTTCGAAAGCTTTGTCCTTATCATTGGGAAAACCCCGTCGACTATCCTCTTCTTAACCCATTGGAAGCGAATTGAGACCTTTCTCGTACATCGTTTTGTCAGTCTTACCCCTCACAAACCCAAAATCGATACTCCACGCTCACAATGACCCAAACTTAACACAACAGTGCAAGTTTCGACTAAATCATCAACCCATAAAATCCAACATAATTGAATGCATTTTAAATTTTATTTAACTATTATCTTACTTCTTTATCTTCTTCTTCTAATGTGACAATAAACCTAATCTGGATAAAATTGTGTGAAATTTTTGTAAATAAAAACATGCTTACTAACATGAATTAATCCTGTTTAAACCACTTTTTTCTAGCTATTAATGTAGATACAGGTGTGGTCTGAACCAAAAATAAATTAAATGTGTCGTGTTTAGTGACCGTTAGCCAATGATGGAAGATTAATCACAGATTGGTATCAAAAACCAAGAAACACAGATCACTACCCCAAATTTACATCACACCATCCTCTTCATAAAGTAATAAACACGGCCAAAGGGCTATTTCACAGAATTATTACACTAAGCCATGAATCTTTTCACAACAAAAACATAAAGATATACTAACATATCCTCCATAACAAACGCTTCCATAACACAGTATCACCAGAATAATCAACAACTACAACTCAATACTAACACCCCTCGCCCACCCCTTCAAAATCCAACATATATAAACATAAAACAGCAATATCTCACTGGCACTCCCAACACGACACACAAGAATGACACATCTACACGGAAAAGAAACACTTTGAGTGAATACAAATACTGTGATTGAATCTAAAATTTTCTAACACTGTTTAAATTTATTCTTTTTTTAAATTTTAAATTTTCTAACGTTGTTTAAATTCGTTTTTTGTCTTTTCACATCCTACATGTGTTTGTAAAATTTAAACAATGTTTATAAATCCCAGGGCCTGAAGATGATCTCCATAAAGATCGAAACGTTGACATGATAAAGAAAATGTTTTTCTAAACCTACGTCAAACCAAACTGCACGTTACGATCTCCAAATAAATTAAATTGTTACCTGCCGTTCTTTCGACCTATTTTAACGTCATCACCAGGACAAAACAATCTTAAGGATGTCTGCAAATTGACATAATTAAATTATCATATATGATTTCAGATTACACATGATATATTACTATTGAATCAATATTGTGGCCGTGTCTTTAATGAAATTTGAAACCATCTATAGAAAATTATTAATTGTGCCATTTTGTAGATATTGTTTTGCCATGATCATGGCCTAAGGTCAAAAGCGTGCAGATAACAATTTAACTTAGTTTTTTCATCCAGACCAAACCGAAATCTGGATTATTCATGAATGTAGCGAGTAAAAACACAGGCTCAGCCTTCCTGCCATGATTTATTCCATAAATGTATAACTAAAAGAAACATATAGTAGAATATAGACAAATGTTTATGACAAATAAATTGCCTAGGATTCATACTAAATGATATTGATTTATAGGAAATATCATAGAACACCCCATAAGAAAAAAGTTGATGAAATAATTATAATTATATAATCATAACAGCACACTTCCATTACAATCCAATTAAATTCATACGAATGTGAGTTTCCTGAACGACTTATATACAATTTAATTAAAATAAAAAATAAAACACAATTAAAAAGACAAATCTTATTCTCATTTTTTAGGCAATTAACCGTTAGACATACTGCTTTAGGCATAAAAATATCCATTTTTGTATGATTATAATTAATTACATCTTATACTAACAATGGCGAAAACCTTAACAACATCAATATTTATACGTATTTTGTTGGTATTTATTTTATAATTTGTTTTCAGAATTTAGCCATTGGCATATTTCAAAAGCTTTAGTATGATAATCCTACTCCATGTTAATTTTGCATGGCGCTACCGGGTAAAAGTTGCGGCAATGCGGCTGTCCTGGCACACGCTATCAGCCGTTCTGGCACCCCAGCCGGTTTCCTTTCAATTAATGCCCGAGCAGAGGGAAATCAAATAAGGCATATAAAACCAAACCATCCTCCGGGCTAAAAGGATTACCACGAAGGGCGGAGTGTTGTTTCGGCGCGGGGTGGCCCCCTCTAATTGTGTAGTTTTACAAAGATCCTAAGTCAATATGACGCCAAGTGGAACATTCCAAGCGGTCAAAAGAGTTTCAGCAAAGGCAAAGACTTTTGCTAGATTGAAGCGGCTGTGAGGTAATGGAACAGAACTGATACGACACTCCTACATTATCGTAGTTTTTTGTTGGTATTATTTTATTTATTCAGAAGTAATATCCTTGTATACCATAGGTGCCGCGATGTATCATAACGCGTTTCTGCGCATCGTCATTTTCTCTTCAATTTCAAATATTACCACCACTGAATACTACTAGTACAGCAGTCTAAATCTTTAAATCGACCATGTTTTCCATGTTACACTATGTATGAGCAAATAACTCAAGGTGGTGTTTGTTCAAAACATCTGAAACATTGCCACCAGACTATTTTTGCAAAACATTTTAATAGCGTGTTTCTTGACGGTTAACCAAAGTTTTGTACTTCTTATTAATAAATAATAGCGAATATCAATAAAAGTGTAAGAAAAAAACATTCCGGTACCGGGAATCGAACCCGAGCCTTCTGGATTAAAGCCAGGTATCCTAGCCACTAGACCATACCGGATCTGGTACGATTCGTTCCAGTGCATTCCAAGGGTGTGCAATGTGTAGGCTGAAGCGCTTTTAGAGAATACGATCCATTTTCCCAAAAGAATAATTCTAGTGAAATAAATAGTTTTTTCATCTGGTTGTTCAATGCAGAGGAGTTAGTTAATTTGAGTGGATTGCAATGTTCTCAAACTCTCTTACTGAATGTTCAGCATTTCGCAAAGTTCAAACCCTTCATTGACATAAACCCTACATGCTAGCATCAACAATAACCCTTACAGCCACACAATATGTTGTGTAGTTTCGTCGCTACCGATCGACTAGGATGCTCCTCTTCGTTTTAATGCAGTAAAGTGTTCCTTTTGTAATACTTGCTGAATGTTTTGTCATACGTCACCAAGCCATTTAACGCACTTCACCAACGATAGTTAGTAGATAAGATTGACCAGAATCGACCAAAATATTATTCATCTATCGGCATCTAGAAATTTCAAACGTAAACGAGCACAGTATAGCTGCAAACTAAATATTTCCTGTTTCGACGTTTCCGTTTATTCTGATCTGTTTTTCTTTGGTGTTGAAAGATTTGACATCAATAATTTGTACGGTAATTATTAATATCAATATTACCAAAAACATTACCAGTTAAAGTTAATTTTCTTGTTACATATTATTACTAAATACACTGAGAGGCAAAAAATTCCGCCAACTTGTAATACATCTTGATTTGTACTTATTTTTCTGTATTAATCATAGGGTCACGTTTTTTAACGTTTAATAATTGACTCTTTGTCTAAAAGATAAAAAATAAGGTAAATTGCTAAAAAAATAAATAAAATATAAAAATTAAAAAATTACAAACAAGACTGACAACATGAAACTTGTTTAAATTTTTAATTCATAATTCAATATCGCATATTTCCTCCTCTTGCCTTAAGTGGATCTCTAAGACGCCAAGGCATACTTTATACTCCGGGAACTATCTCTTTGCTGGGGAATCGCTCATTCTTAACGAAGAATCCTTTCAAGATCGTCGAGGGTATCAGGAAGTGATGGACGTGCTCTTATTGGTTTTTTTGAGGTTATACCATAAATGTTTGATTGGGGGATCCAGGCTAGAGAACGGTCTGGCCAGGCTAATGTTATGTTGTTGTAAATATGTTTGTAATACGCGAACCACATGTGGACGCGCATTAAATACTATTCTGGCTGATTTCATCGAGGATAGGTAACGCATGATGTTCCAAAAGTTCATCCACCTAGCGAATAGCCGTAAAAAACCCTCCGCGAACAACAAAAACCAACTCTGTGCGACTCTCGATTGAAGGTCCATCACCGAGCTTGTCTCTGGGAAAAATTAAGGGCTTTCCAACCTTCTGTTATTCGTGTTTTGAGATTATCCCGTAATTATTCTATGGAGTTCAACGGCGAGACCGGGCTGGCCAGGCTAAGACCCTGAAGTTATACTGTTGAAGGTACATTTGTATTATGCGTGCGACATATGGACGGGCATTATCTTCCATTATAATAGGATTACCGCTGATTTCATCCAGGATAGACAACGAATTATGTTTCAACATTTCATCCACATAGCGAGTGGCCGTCAGAGACCAGCAACGAACAACAACCGACTCTGTGCGATTCGTCATTGAAATTCCCGCCTACATGATTTCTTAGCTGCAGTGAAAAGTTTGGTTCAAGGAAAAATTACGGGATTCCTACCTTTCATTTCGCCTTCTCCACACTCTTCCACGCCCATCTGGAGATCGAAGAGCAAATCTACACTCATCCATAAAATTTACTAAAAATTAATCGTCCAAAGACCATGGCTGGGTTCTCGAGGAAATGAAAACCGTGCACTCGTGTGTTCTGGTCAATTCGGGCGAGAGCCATCCGCCCATACGGATTTAATCTTCTTCGAGATGTGCGTTCGAACTTCCTGGAGCTGATGAATCGCTTGAACACCAGTAAGGTATCGGTTTCGCAAATTCCCAAAGTTAAAAAACCGTCATTCTATAATTCGTTACTTTACTGTGTCCAGAACGGGGCCTTAATGGTAGGACCTAATTTCTCGAAAACGTCTAACGGCGTCTCGCAGTGTTTCGTAGGGAACGCAGATGGCAATAAGAGCCACACCACGCGCGCCATCCTCAGCATAAAGTGACATTTTTAATATTAAAAATTGAAATTAAGAAAATAGTGATGAAAACTAAACAGTTTATTACTTCATAAACATTTTAAATTCCGTAAAAATTAAACATAGAAAAATCTCTTATCCTTGTTTTACATTAAGAACTAAATATTTATTGATAAAAATAATGCGACAATTTAAGCGCAGGACTTTTTTTTATGAAGAAAATTTAAAAAAAAACAGTTGGGTGGAATTTTTTTGCCTATCGATTATTAAGTGTCATGCGTCAGCTGAAGCGCGTTTGCTGAACCCGTTGGTAAAATTAATAATGATAATACTAGTTGAAGTTTTTCTTGTTTTTAAAATTACTTTCTAAGCCGAGGAAAGGAAGTAAAAAATAAATAAATAAACTGGATTAATCAGTCTCACAAATAAATGAGTTCGATAGTTTCATTGTTTCCGACAATGTTTTCATTTTTTTTTTTTCTATCCTCGCTGTGGTCATCAAACACGTCTCCGAAATT
>CM077099.1:2452698-2524975 GCA_039619505.1 Cimex hemipterus | reverse complement strand
CCGAGCCTTCTGGGTGAAAGCCAGATATCCTAGCCACTAGACCATACGGGATCTGGTAAGGTTCGTTCCTGTGCATATCAAGAGTGTGCCATGTGTAGGCTGAAGCGCTTTTGCAGAATACGATCCATTTTTCCAAAAGAATAATTCTAGTGAAATAAATAGTTTTTTCATCTGGTTGTTCAATCTTCGGTTTCCGATATCGGATACTTTCTGCATTTCATTACCGGATGTATCCAGAGGGGTTAGTTAATTTGAGTGGATTGCAATGTTCTTGATCAAGCTCTCTTCCTGAATGTTCAACATTTCGCAACGTTCAACCCCTTCATTGGCACTTACCTTACATGCTAACATCAACAATAACCCTTACAGCCTTAAAAATGTTGCGTAATTTCGTCGCTACCGATCAGCTGGTCGGCCAACGTTCGGTGTTTGATCTAGCGGTAGGTTTCGCCTTTTCATCACAGTTACATCATTCCGCGACGACAAAAAATAGATATAAACAACATTTTGCAACGTACAACAAATCTCAGATTACATTTCCCTTTTTAAAATTAAAAAAAGGAAAAACAATTTTATTAAATCTGAGCCTTCTGGGTTAAATTCAGATATTTCCTAGCCACTAGGTTAAGCCAGAGTTAGTAGAGCTAGTATAATTCGTTCCAGTGTATTTCAATACAGTGCTACATGTCAGCAGAAGTGCTTTTGTATAACCCGATTCACATCAAAAACAATAATTCAGACATTTTTCTTCTAAAAATCTATATCATTTTGACGAACGACGTACCACAGACAAGCGGAGATAATTAACTCCATTATACTGTACCTGCTAGCATGAGGGTTGCTTTTTATTTGAATATGACATAGTAATCCTGATGAAATCCTTTTCCTGGGTGTTTCAGTATTTCACCAAAAAATCGTTCCCCATCAGATATTTTCTCAACAATAAATCTTGAAAACTAATATGCTTGATACTTTTTTTTTTTAATACTTTATAGTTTTGCCTATCGAACAGATTTAGGCATTTCGCTGGCTGTTTATTATTCCGTAGACGCCAAAAATAAATACAAAGTGAAAATTTTTATCTTTCTGACAACGTTCGGCAAAACATACATTTTTGTTTTTTAAATTAATTGGATTAAGAAATATTTCCGGTACCGGGAATCGAACCCGAGCCTCCTGGGTGAGAGCCAGGTATCCTAGCCACTAGACCATACCGGATACGGTCAGGGAGGTTAGTAGGGATGTCAATAGGATGCAATGATCCTGCTGAAGCGCCTTTATATATATATATAACGTAACATACTTGATGATAAAGAAGGTGAGCAGAGGTATACATTAAATTAATTAATGTGTTAGGACTTGAAAAGAAAGTTTATTTTACTGTTATTACTAAATAACTATGATTAATAATTAAAGTAAAACATTTCATTCCGGTACCGGGCATCGAATCCTAACCTTCTGCATGAACTTATCCGAGCCACTAGTGTACAGACCGGATCTGCCCTGTGGTCTCTTATTTATTTGATTGCAATACAATATTTCTGCTGAAAACATCCTCCCTTCTATTTTATTATTTTGCGACATTCCAGAAACCATTACTAACAGGCAAACTGAGTGAAGTTTGACAGACTAGAATCATTTGAATAGAGCAAATTATACGCTGGTCATCTATATGTATTAACAAGGAATCTACGTAAATAAGCCCTTTAGTTTCTTTGTTTACCTAACCATATCAGACTAATACGAGCGAAACAACTACAAGAAAGTTTAGACTAAATTTTCCTGCAGTTTCATCGTTTCCGTTTTTCTAATCTGCTTATCCTCAGTAAGGAAAATATATGTATTTTACGTTCAAAATTATTACTGTTAATATTCCTTTTATTGCTATTTTTAAATAATTATTATAATTTAGTGTAAAAAAACTCGATTCCGGTACCGGGAATCGAACCCGAGCCTTCTGGGTGAAAGCCAGATATCCTAGCCACTAGACCATACCGGACCTGGTACGATTCGTTCCTGAGCGTTTGAATGCATCGCAATGTAGCCCAACTGAGGCGTTATTGCTGAACCCGATCCATCCGATTATCATGAATAATGTTTATTTGAATCTGGTACGATTCCATCCCGACCGTTTGAAGGCAATGCAAAAGAAAATTTCTTAATTGAAGAGAAATTGTTTTTAAAATCTTACCTGCGATTACTCCTACGAGTGTGCGAGAGTGTGCGCCGAACAAAGCGATAAACAACTTTCGAATTTTATAAAGGGCGATAGATAAAAATAGAATATCATGCTTGTAAATACATGCTGCCTAATGTATTTTATAGATTCAATTGTATATTTCATATATTCATTGTGCAGAATTGAAAGTAAAGGAATTCTAATGAATTTATGTGTAGCACTCCAGATTATTCGCTTAACATTAGTGTAATGTAGTACTCCTTATATTAGTTTTTTTCAGTGCCTTCAATAGAGTGTATATCTGTGCCATTGTTTCGTTAGCTTTCGTTAGTAGCTTGAAATAGCATTGACAGAGACTCATTATGTAAAAAACAGATATTTCAATTTTGTTCGTTACATATGAATATGTAAAAGATATGTCAGTTTTACCTCTTGTTACTGGAGTAAACTGCAACAAAAAAGCAACAACATATTAAATTAAAAATTTATCTCAATAAAAATCCCAAATACATTACCTTATAATAATACTATTTTTATGAAAATACCTCCAACGTAAATATGTTAATGGAATTATAGAGATGGGAGATTTACAAGTTGGACATCTGGATTTGGGTTTGTTTTTTTCAAGAAGGTAACTGTGGGTGAGGCGGGAAGGGACCTCACCTCGAGGAGTGCCAGTTAGGGCAATCTTGCTTGCCATTTCATCGGCAAGCCTGCATGACTAGGAATCCATTTAAATAATATTCTTGTATTGTGGTCATAGTTTTGCTTCACTTTATATAACACATCCTGTATGTCGGGACTAAGAGAAAAAGTGTGTTTTAGCCTAGTGAGGGCTGTGATAGAGTCGGAGCAGATTATAAGATGGTCATGCGATGCAGAGATGACGTTTATCGCCATAGATATGGCGAGCAGTTCAGCTGTGAAATTAGAGCAAATGTGATTCAGTTTAAAAAGATGAGCTTGAGACACACACACGACAGCCGATCCCACTCCATCGTCAGATTTGGATCAATCAGTGCAAACAAAATCAGCCGACGGGTGCAAGGATCTGAACCTAAGGAACACTTTTTGATACATATAAGGAGGGGTATTTTCTTTACGGAAGGAGGAAAGTGTGAGGCATAGGGAGGGTGCAGGAAGGGTCCAGGGTGGTAAAAGGGACGTTTGTAGATTTTGGACGCATGGAATTACAATATTGAGGTCTGTAAGGTAGGTGTATATTCTAAGAGGAAAGGAAAAACGTGGAATATTCCAGCTAGGAAATTCAGGGAGAGGGCGTTTATTAGGGAAGAAGTAATGAAGGGGAGATGGGGGATAGCTAGGAATTTAGCAAAAAAGGATAGCTTAGCTATTCGGCGTCTGAATTTTAGTGGTAGCTCGCCGGCATCAACATGGATGCTGTTCACAGGGCTAGTTCGGAACGCGCCAGTAGCCATCCGCGGGGCTGAATTCTGAATAGGATTGATGAGATCTAGAGTGTTTTCGTTTTTTCACTTGCAGACCCATATGCAATCGAGCCATATTGTATTTTAGATTGAATAAGAGTTTTGTATAATCTTAAAAGGCTGCTTCTCCCGTCTCCCCATTTAGTGGAAGTTAGTAGAATTCTAATTAAAACGGGTTGATTGTAAATCGCGGTTTTGTCTTTCTGACTGTCTTTCGACACCTGACGTACGGAGTTAGCACCAGCCCAGAAGGGAAATTTAATGAAACTCACGAACAAAACTTCGTTCACCTTAATACTTCAATTATCTTTCATCTCGGAGACAGCTATGCAGACCGGCAAGGATTGATTACGGAGACGTGAATATTCAGCCAGGTATTTAAAAAATATCTAACACATGAAAACGTACGTAAACGTTTTATTCGAACCGTTGGATGAATTAATCTCTTACGTGAAATGTTTCTAACTAGATCTCACTGCCCACATTTCGATTAATTGTCGGGCAGAAATTACGGCACGAGTATACGTTCAAAACATGAAAGATTAAATTAAATTGTTAAACTTATTGATGAATAGCACCATTTGGAAATTATTCCGTTAGTTTGAACACAGTTAGTAATTAGTTTAGGCCGCGGCTTGAAATGTGAGTTTGGTATTTTCAATTTACCTTGCAAGTATACACTGCGGTTTGATCCCTCGTCCACGATAATTGGACATAAAAACTTCCACGTATAAAAAGGAAAGAAAGAATTAAAATGAAATGTAAGTTTAAATTTGTCTGAATATTATAGATTTAAATGGTATTGCATCCCTTTATTATTACTTGCTGTACTTTTGTAACTAATTCTGTGTTTCTAGGGTTTAAACATATTTTTCCCTTCTTCTTGATTAGCTGATATTATATAATTTTCTTTCTTATAGTACATAATCTTGTAATTTTAATTTTGTTCATATTACCATTGGTAAAATCATTTAATTATCTTTTCTTTTCAACTCCCCTTGTCTTGTAATATGTATGTGTAATTTTTGTACCCCATGTAAAAATATAATAATCATTTGTCTACAGAATAAACAATTACTTGTTGTGATATTAATGCGTTATTTGATCCCACTGTAAATTGGAAAGTTAAAAACAATTCGATTCTTTACGTAAAATATAAATTTATAACTAAGCAACAACTACACTGATACTAAAATTAATAATAAATTATTTAGTATATCAAAGCAATAATCACATTTCTATCTAGTTATTTATCGCTCTCTCCGAACCGGTTAACACCCAAATCAATTTTCAACAAAAATCCTAATGAAATGGTAAAAGTTTGTTCGGTTGGGAACAGTAAACGGAAACAATAATTTATTAAAATAAATATTTCTGGTTAAAATACAATAATTTTCTATGTGCTTAAGGCAGGGACGTCCCAATCTCCGGACTTAAATTGTTAAATCTTAGATCCACTTAGGTCGCAGTGGTGGAAGGATTGTAATTCTGCTTCAACCGACCGCCAACAATAAAAAAATATGTTGAGAGAGAACGTCCTTATTAGCGTGAATATGCTATGAGAAAAAGTCGATGGCGGAATAGTGAATACCTGAACAAATAAAAAATATTTGTTGTTTTTGACTAATTTTAATCTTCTATCTTATAACACAGAAAAATAGGTCTTGCATGATCACATTTTTTCTACAAAAATGCAGTCCGAAAGTTAAATTCACGTTAATTGAAACTAAACGTTATATGTAGAAAGGGGGTACATTTAATCTAAAATTATTTCTTCATAGGGAAAGCGATGAAAATAATATGGAAATACATCTTCTTTATCCATGAAACATGCTCAGCTGCGAATCACTTTCTGTTTGCCATGGCTCTATTTAAAAGTGTGTCATGCCTTATGATTTACAAGTATTAAACTGGTGGCTTTTCGCAAAACGATGGAAGAGACCTGCTGTACCATTTTGAACCAGTTTCTTTACAATTTTAAAAAATCTTCTGTTTTTGAGACTTATAAATTACTTTACTTTATTAAAAAAATAAATAAATCATTTTGGGTAGTCCCTTTATCTCATAAAGCCTAATTATATCCTCCTCGTCGGAAGAAAATGTTTCTGAGAAGCTTTTCACAAATAGCCCGGCCAAGGAGTCGGAATAAAAAGGGCAGATGAAGCTTTTGTGCGCGACCGGGACAACAAATGTAATTAACATGGGAAGAAGAGGGTGGCCGGCCGAGGGTGGCCTATCCTTAATTGGATTACGAAGGCCGGGAGAGGACCCTGATGGCCGGCGGGGGGCGGCACCCCCTTAATAGCACCCCGCCTCCGCTTAGATTCCAGGTAACAAGGTAAGTTGGAGTACACTCCCGCAAAGCCGTTCTCGCCGAGGGACACGTGTCCTCGATTGCATTAGGACCGCCCAGAGCAAATTTTGATTTCCTCCTGCACAGACAAAACTCGACGAGACGTTTCAAATAACGAACAAAGAAACCATTCAACTGTTCAGGAAAACATGAGCAAAACGTTTTCCAAATATTTGTACTACAATTATGTTCTCTTATGTTAAAATGATAGTATGCGTTTAGTAACTACACCAAATCTGAATTTACGTAAAAAATCAATGAGAATTTTTTGTGATTCTGTCCGTAATATTATGTAAAACAATTTTTCTACAAAAGGTTAAAAGGTCTTCTATAACCTTTTTAAGAGATTTGCGCTTTGGGTCTGCGTCAACGTATTGCTTGTTATCTACCCTCGCACTTCTGGTCCGTCAATCACGATTGTTTGCTTTCTTCACTAGTATAAGAGCATGCATAAAAACTCAAAAGCGTTTACTGTTAGAAAATTGATGAAAAACGTAACAAATTAAATATAAATGAAAAGGAAAATGTAAGGAAAACAGTGTTTTTGAATAACCATTTATTTTTATCATAGGACACGTTAATATTAATAATACTTATTGACGAAGAAGAAATTGACCACGACGATTAATTTGGTTCAGGTTTCTAGGCATAAAGGAAAAGAAGTAAGTCTTTGATTACATTCCAAGTTTTCGAGGTTTATAAGGCCATCATCAGGGCAACCAATTGGAGGTGGGATGAGGTCTCGTGTGATGTAGGTTTTATAAAAACATTTTCTTTATCGTGCCAACGTTTCGATCTTTATTGAAATCATCTTCAGGGCTCAAAGTGTTTGTTTTTTGCGTAATTGTATCATTTTTGTGTATCGTAATGAGAGTGACCGATCAATAAAGACTGAAACGTTGCACGATAAAGAAAATGGTTTTCTAAAACCTACGTCACACTAGACCGCATCTGACGATCTCCAAATAGCCATTGGCTAACGGTCACCACTACA
The DNA here is from genome assembly GCA_039619505.1 of Cimex hemipterus. NCBI lineage: Eukaryota > Metazoa > Arthropoda > Insecta > Hemiptera > Cimicidae > Cimex > Cimex hemipterus. The sequence continues at coordinate 2,518,001 of CM077099.1, read as the reverse complement.
ATAATTACATGTTTTTTTGGTTTGTTATAAATTGCAATCTCCTATTTCTCATATTACCATTTCAGAATGATGAAAAAACCCGACGATATCGACTACGATATCTCCAAGTACATGGAGTAAGTTGAAAGTTGGTTAAGTTGAATTTACGAAAAGATTTTTCAGTTGTTTTCTACAACTGATGTAAAACTTGATTAAAGCAACAACTTCAATAGTAAAATAATTCTTTTTTAGTAGTCTTACCAAAATGCAGGTCTACAAGTTAATAGAAAACGTTATGCGTAGGAGGCAATTCTATTCGCCCAGTTCCAATCCCTTGCCCCCACAAGTCAGGAAGCCAATCCCTTATTTACATTTATTTATCTAAACAAGGACTTTTTAATAATAATAATTTCCTTTAAAATAATAACTACTGCAATAACAATAATTACATTTATCTACAACCTTATAGAACTTTTGATAATACACTTTTACATTTATGTGTTGATCTTGAGTTAGAGGGAGGATTCTTCACAAATTATCGGCTAACCATCAAAGACGGTTTTCTTCAGAATCGTAAACGCACGAAAGCAAATAAAGTTTGTGCCTTTTTTTTATCCAAAAATAATGGATGACTCAATACTATCTCTCTCTCTCTCTCTCTCTCTCTCTCTCTCTCTCCCTCCCTCCCTCCCCTCTCTCTCTATTTTAGGGGCGGAGTGCTACGACATTGCAATCAGTGGAACATGTTACGAATATAATGTATTCTAACAGATTGTCACAATATTATACACCAACTGCAATACTTTACAGTAAATACAAATGTGAATATCTCATAATTGAGATTGTCAAGAAACACACAACCTGCCTATAAAAAGTAGTTGTTAGTAGTAGTTTGAGCTGGCAAAGTTCCACAATGACAGGCAGCCTTAGTTAGATATGCCCATTTATAAATATTTATAAAACGCAATCTGAAATTAAATATGCTGAAGAGAGTGTGTTAAACAGGGTTTATATGTACGCGGTTTTCCAAAGTGTTAATTGTTTGTATAGGTTAACGTTAATTTATTTGTATTTATTTTTCTTGAATATTAAAAATTTAATCTAATCGGCTAAGACCAATGAAAAATTTTAAGGCGAAACAATAACTGAATTTTCCCTCCTAATTATCCCTGTTGAAAGTAGGTGTTTAGTATTAATGTTTATATCTCATCAACTACAATAATATATAAAATAATTAATGCATATAATTAATTAAGTTGGGGAAAAGGCATTGTATGTACGCATTTTATTTGTTGTGAATTGTTGATATCTTTTGAATAATAAAGTCCAGCTTCGATAGGATCTCAGTGAATTGCCGCAAAACATATTAACAAAACACCCCATTTCCAGTCGAATGGGTGATATTGTAAAAGTTTGAATTCGCCCTCGATAAACGGGATTGGATTGTAGGCCTCCCGACGGCCTACAAGTATAATTATGAAATTGTTTTGCTCGTTCTGGGTCGGTTATCTCGTCGCGACAAATCAGAGGAGAGGCGAGCTCCAGAGACCAAGACAATCGTTTGTTCCTTAAGCATTCAAAGTTACATTAACGCTATTCCGAGTGGTGTACGTTAGGGAGATATCGAGGGTGGATGGTGCAACAATTGCTTCCTTTATCATTCTGAAGATAAAGGCTGGAGGGGTCGGCCGATAAGGGAATTATCAGAAACTTACTCTTTCGCCATTCCTGCTTCAGAAATCGCTTTGTATCCAAGGCCGTAGAAGGTCGAAATGGGATTCTGAGTTTTTCCCCCCAACAGCCATCCGTTTCTGGAGGGACTGGAGATATCGAGCTCAATTTTTCCACGGGGGTCGGCTGTTTTAAACACAGCGAGGGGGTGGCCGTTTTGAAACCAATATTGTAAAAGGGGTTTTCGACAGGGGTGGGGTAATGGCATTTACTGCCCGGAGGAAAAGGTTTCCGTGAGTAATCCACGTAAAAAGTAATGACACCAACAACTGCCTTGGGAATGAGGGGACCCTGCATTTACCCAGTTCAGCCATTTTTTTTTTTAGTTTAACAAAAAATAACTGATATACAGATTTTAAAAAACTTTTAGGAGAAAAGATAAACTACAATCACAGATGTAGAAACTATAACTGTAATCTTCTTCCCTGAGATTCTTCACTTTCCTTTACAATCTTTTAAAGAATGTTTTCCATAGAACTGGTGTGTCCTAATGACCTAATAAATCACATAAAATGTACATTTACTGTACTAAGTAAATTTGAAACTTGAGATTTATTTATTATTGTCAACATAAAGTTTATTTTTATGTACAGAGTACAGCTTGAACACAGGATTTTTGGGTCCTCCAATTTGGGAAATGGAATATTTTTACCCTTTTAAGTCACAGTCCTACGCAAGGTTTCATTATATTAATGAAATTGTACGATAAACATGATAGCTTGAAACATTTTCTTTAGGTCAGTCATTGATCAATAAATTCCTAAATTCGAAAATATGTCCATTTTTGCACTTTTTACAAAAACTTCAAATTGAGCTGTGGAGCCAGGAAAACCTCCTATAGCAATCCGCGCAATCCGCAGGAAATGTAAATAATTTTTCTATCGGTCAACATCCACTTCGATCGATTTCTCAACAGTTTTCGCGTTTTTTACGATTTTTTTTCAAATTCGATTTTTACGTGCTCATGGGTCACTCCCGAGTTTCAATATCGCATTTGTTAACCGCCATGTTTTCCCCATTTTTACGTTGAAAAACTTTTGTGATGAGTATTTTTTCTAAGAAAGGAAAAGGAAATGACAATTCTTTCATTGACTTTTTAGGATGCCGAATGCCTTTGCTGTTGATAACCGCTTATTTACCTCATCAAGGAAATACAACTCTTCATTCTCATGTCTCAGCTACTGTGACAGTTTGACTTCGAATAACGTATTGAAACAATAGGTTTATGTTGGTAAAAAGAGTGATCAGTTTTTTTTCCATGAGCACTTAAAAAGTCCACGCTTATCGCCCAAAAAATGAGAAACTATTTTTTTTAAAGGCATCACCTTTAGCGTATTTTTTTTTTTTTTTTTAAAGAAGACCTACACTTCTTTGTGACTTAAAAGGCATTTCCAAAGTTTTCCGCAAAATTCAGATGATCGGTTTGTTGTGGGCAGGGCAGTTGTATTTAGTTTGTATGACTGGTATTATAAGAAAGTATTTACATGCGTGAATGTGTCGTATAAGTACTTATAAAACAGTACCCATTGATTCTCATTGTTATTAAAGAGGTATTGATTGCTCCATCCCCCACCCTCCCTGGTGATACATGAGAACGTGCGAAAGTTAGTTATCAATAAATATTTTGGTACAACCTTAGTGTTGGAACTGACATAGCAGTTGATAATAACGAAGCGGTCAAATTTCTGTAATCAGAACGGATAAAAGCGAGACGTGACTCCAAACCGCTAATTACCCTTCATAGTAGACAAAAACCAACATAACTAAACATTTAACGTTAAAATTAATTTGTCCTCAGTTAATACATCAAACTCAAGACGAAGAGCAAGCACAGATTTTCTACCCCAATTTTGGTTGTGATAAAACAGTACAAAAAGCTATCATGTAAAACATACCTACCGATAAGAGAGGTAGCTGCAGAATCTCTTGCACCTCCACCTAAATAGTTTTATTATGGACCAAGAGAAAATATCAGAATATGAAAGTTGTGGATTTGTTTAACATGCTATAGATTCTGTAGGTGACGGAAAAGTACGAAATCTAAGCAGTATGGGTAACGTTGGATGAATTACCCGTCCCATATTCTATCAACACGATCTGATTATGGATTACTGACAACTCTATTGATACGTACTTGGTAGTCGTTAACATGTTTACAAAAAATTTTGTTGTTTTAGCATGTGACATTTTTCGCCGGAATCCAAAAGTATAAACATTGTGGTGAGGACTGGGAGATGTCTGAGATGTTTTTGGGCTGTCTCTGATCTTGCTGGTTTGACCAGATTCGGGTGTTTCGTCATTTCATCAAAGAACATTTTCTGATCCTCATCACAATCAAACACACATTGGGTATTACACCAATATTTCTTTAGTGTCTAATAGAGAATGACTGATGAGAGATTTTTTTTATAGTGATAACCAGCAGATTATGCCCGATACATCGTTTTAGTCTGTCTTCAGAAATTGGCTTGTCGGCTTTTCCTACCTCTTAAGATAGAATTATTTTTACTTTAAATAACAATTTGTCGAGAGATGACTAAATTGTATGGTACCCTATTAATTTAACGAAATACTTGAATCTGTATCGATCCTAAATAAATGGAATATATTTTTTAAAAAGCTAACCTACAATAATGGCAAATTGAGAACATTTTTAACCCTTTTTTTAAACCTAATTAACTCGGTTAAAATATGTAAATTAACAAAAGAAAGAACTCACTTTCTATTATGATTCGATATCTCACAAAAAAGTATTGTACAAATTCAAAATTTGAAGCAGCGCAAAAAACGGTAAATTTAGAAGGATATGCTTCACTTATATGTATAATTTAATAATACATTTTAATAGAATAAGAATAAAAATAACCGTCCATTGTTCCTAAAAATGAGACACAATTTGTAATATTTTAATAAAAAAACAAAGGTTTAAAACGTTCGGTAGAAATGTGTGGAATTTAGATCTTTAAATAATTAGTTTTTTTAATCAATTTTATTATAAAGAGCATTTAATATCGCAGCGTGCCGTGATATTAAATTTTACTAGAAACAGAAAAAGAACAAAGCGAAAAAGATGTCCTGTTTTTATTGAACGAGGACATGTTTCATTAAAAAGGAAAATGTGTTTTCGATTATCGTAAAGAAACGTCTTTGAGGATTGTACGTGACATCGGAAGTACGCGGGTGCGACGTTACGGAAAATCGACGGTCCTGATGCTCCTCCGGTGTATGTTTTGTCGGGGAGGATAGGCGAAGTAAAAGTGAAACAATAAAGGAGCAACCCCCTGGGCCAGCTCAACAACCCCCTTTATACCCGGGGAAATGGCTAAAGGGGTTTTATGTAACTCCTTTGGAAAAAAAGACCCTCTATTCACCAGGTACCTTCAGGACGTATTCTCATGCCAATTTACATATTACTAACTAATGGTTCGGTCATTTATTTCTACCTTACTAGAAACACTTTAATGGTAATTTTACTAATTCATTCTTTCTTTAGTGGCAAATATTTTGTTATAAAAATGCAGTTAATGTTTTATTGGCAACTTGAATTTAATATCTTCGAAATTATAGACAATGGGGTAGTTGGTTTGAGTAAAATATATTAGAGATATAAATATGTATATTGAATTTGTCGATCACGTAGAGATTATGTTTGAACAATGTCGAATTAATACATGGCCATTGAACGCTGGATGCTTTTCTTCTCAGCCGATGTAGCTACGAAGCAGTATAATTCAAGCCGGATCAAATTCATGAACTGGTTGTACTACTGACTGTTAACGACATTAACCATTAACATTCCTTTGTCATTTAAAAACTTAATGGATTTGTATAATCAAAGTCTTTTACTTTATAGATGAGAGATACAATCTAATAACGACATTTGATGACAATGACGGAAAATAAAAATTTACAGCAAAACCCCAATAAGCTTTCAACAATTTATACGAATACCAAGTTTCTCTATGACTTATAAAAAGATCCAAAAATGACATATTTGAAAACATAAAGAAATATATGAAAATACATTTTGAATTATGTCTTGAATGATATCAAAACGTAAACATTTACCTCAATCCTATTGCAGGATACGCCCAGTACCAATTAAATAAGGCTTTTAGTTGAGATAAAAAATTCAATGACACGAGCGGAATTCGAACCCATGATCTTCGGCTTGATACGCCGCTGCTCTACCACTTGAGCTATGGTGACCTTAATCCAGTCGGGCACCATCTTCCCACCCCAACACAATATCTTGAATTTTCCCATCTTTTTGTAATTTTTTATCTCAAATAAAAGCCTTATTTAATTGTAATATATTGACTGGTCAAGCGGACCACGAATTTAGTGAATTTAATAATGAGGAGCGTTATACTTTTTCAATTTATTTTATTCTATATAATACTATTTATACAGGCAAGTATATTAATAAAATTATGTAAAATACTTCAAGTTATTATTCGGACATCGTAAGATGCAGTGTGGAGTAGGTTTTAGAAATACATTTCCTTTATCGTGCAACGTTTCGATCTTTATTGAGATCATCTTCAAGGCCTGGGATTTATAAACGTTTAAATTTGACAAATACGTGGACGATGAGAGAAAGAAAAAATTTATATAACGCTAGAAAATTTTAGATTAAATCAACGTATCATTCATTCAAAGTGTGTCATGTGGTACTCTCAACACAACAATCAAGAATGACACATCTATACAGAAAACAAACACTGAGTGAGTATGAATACTTTGATTGAATCTAAAATTGACTAGCATTGTGAAAATTGATTTTTGTCAGCTAAAATTATCTACCATCGAATAAATTAATTTTTTTATTTTAAATTTTCTAGTTTTTCATTTTTTTTTCTTTCTCACATCCTACGTAACATTTAAATAACGTTTGTAATTCCAGGCCTCAAGATGATCTCAATAAAGATCGAAACGTTGGCACATTAAAGAAAATGTTTTTCTGATACCTACATCTCACCGTATCTCACGATCTCCGAATAAACATTGACTAACGTTCACTAAACACCGCCCGCTTCAAATTATTGTTTTATAGGCACTTAGCTCCCACAGGCCAGAACCTTGAACCAGTTATATTTTTGTTCTAATAGGATTCCTAGTAGCAACTCGTCAGGTCTGACATCAGAATTTTCTGATAAAGTTCATGATCATCTTTCCCTTCACCTGATTGCTCAATGTTCCGATCATACCTGACTGAATGCTTCATTCAGATGAGCCAAGGAATGCCTAGTATAATGGTTCCCATCCTTTATTCAACGTTCACCTCTGATCTTTTATTTATCGCTAAAAATTCATCCGTACTTTTTCTGTTGATACTGCTAGCCTATTCTCAAATTAATATCCCCTCTTTTCACATCTTGCCCTACTGTTTAACGTTATCAACATGTCACCTTGGATGGAAAAATGAAGAAGAAATAAGTGAAAACAAATTAATGTTAACTCCGTTCTTAGAATAATGTCACCTCTCCACCACATGTATATATATAATATTTATTTATTATGGCTGCTGCATTAGGCTGTGCATCAAAGAAGCTAACGTGGACCTCGATTAAAACCTCAGGGTTCTCTCAACATAAGGAAACCCATTTGGATATTCGACATCAGACTGCGGGGTCACATCCATAAACCCCAGAAAAATAGTAAGCCCTACCTCTTATGTATCTACAATCTATAATGACCTTAACGTTCCAAAAAATGCAATGCAAAACACATTTTTTATATCCAATCAAAGTATTTATACTCACTTAAAGTGTTTGTTTCCTGCGTAATTGCGCCATTCTTATGTGTCGTGTCGTGTTGAGAGTACCAATGAGGTATTTGCTGTTTTATGGTTATATACGTTGGATTTTGAAGGGGGTGAGGAAGGAAGTCGATATAGAAAATCATTTTTGCACAAGAAGCTGGCTTCTTTGAGATGAAAAGAGCCGACGATGGGAAAAAAACATCGTTAATGGTTCTGCTAGATTATATAGAAGGTCAAAAATAGGAAAAGGAAAGCTAAATTGTTGAAAAATTATACTATGTATAAATGTTTGATATGTGGAATGTGACGAATGTTTTATGTTATATATTTTGTGTGATGTAATGATGCATATGTATGTTATCGATATTGAATTTGATTAATGATATTGGCGAAGCTGCTACTCAGTTTACATGGCTCGATACTTCCAGACATAATTATGACACATCTATTAAAGACAACTTCCTTTCAAATTACTCTACCTCTCTAAATGCATATATGATATATTGACAGCAGTGACACAGATAAAATTCAAACTAAATTAGATACATTTAGTAGATACAAGAAATACCATCTTTAGATACACTCGTAATAAAACAACCAGATAGCATATTAATCACAGACTGGTATCAAAAACCAAGAAACGCAGATCATTATCCCAACTTTACATCACACCATCCCGTTCATACAGCAATCAACACGGCCAAAGGGTTAATTCACTACTTCACAAAACTTTTACCCTATGCCATGAATCGTTTCACCACAAGAACATAAAGATATACAAACATATCCTCCATAACAATCATTACCCTAAACACACAAACAACAGAATAATCCATAATTACTACAACTCTACACTACCACCATCTACTATTACTAAGAATACATCAAATCTATCGGATCAAACAAACCAACATTCATTTCCATGCCATTCATTCACGGCCTATCGCATAAATGTGAAACATTTCTCTCTTCACATAATTTTAAAACAGCATTCAAAAACTATAAAACAAATCAAACACTTTTTTCCAAAAAGAAAGATCCCACACCAATAACAAATAAATCTGACGTAATATACGAAATCACTTGTTTAAACTGTTATACTGTCCGGCAACTTACTTCGGTCTTACATCCAATATCTGGGGATAGAGAGTAAAGCAACATATCTGTGACTGTAAAAAACCCAAACAAAATTCTACATCACTCGCTACCATATTGACACAATTTCGACTTCACCAATCCAAAAATATTTCACACAGAACAAAACAAACATAAACGTAAATTTTTAGAAATGGATTACATCAACGGAAATAAACACAGCATCAACTACAAAACAGACACATGTAAACTCAGTCGCAGCTACGCCAATATCATTAATCAAAATAAATATAGATAAAACGCATGTACATCATTACACCACACAAAACATGTAATATAACACATAAAATATCAAATTCAACATATCAAACATTTTTACAGTCTACCAATTTTTTAAAAATTAACCTTACCTTTTCCTATTTATCACCGTCCATAATCCTCAAAGGCTGATCTACGCGAAACATCACCAAAGTTTTTTTTCCCAACGTTTGCTCTTTTCACGGCAAAGAAAGCCGTCTTCCTTTCCGACCCCTTCAAAATCCGACATATGTAAACATAAAGCAGCAATAGCTCACTGGCACTCTGAACACGACACACAAGAATGACACATCAACACGGAAAACAAACACTTTGAGTGAGTAGAAATACTTTGATTGAATATAAAAAATGTCTTTTTGCATTATATAAATTCACTTTTTTTAAAAATTAAATTTAAGCAATGTTCGTCAATCCCAAGCCCTTAAGATGAGATCAATAAAAATAAAAACGTTGGCACGATAAAGAAATGTTTTTTTTAACCTCCATCACACAGACAGAATATCACGATTTCCGAATAATCTTCCAATAACTGTCAATAATCACCACGCATTTGTAAATAATGTTATACCATCTCTAAACATAGATCCACATCATTAGACCCTAACCCTTTTTTTTAAGTTAACATCTGATACTATCCTACAATCTAAATAAAGCGACAGTGGCTACCTGTTGTGAAATGACACGTAATCAATACTTTTCTCAGTCTTCTTCGCCTCCGAATGCCAGAATTTTTGTACTTTATACATTGCCCAATTTAACATTTGTATTTGTGGCATCTATATATAAATAATGTACAAATATCAATCTTACTACTATTGTCAATGAATGTTAGAAAATATAGTTTTGTTGCATTTAAGATATTGTCATATTATCGTACATTATCTTTTATGACAGTGAGAAAGAAACCTAGATGAACTGGGTCAAGATAAATCTGTTTATTATAAAAATTATTCAGTTATCGTGAGATGCGGTCTGGTGTGATGTAATCATGATCAGACAAACATTTTTTTTATTGTGCCGACGTTTCGATCATTTATTGAGATCGTCTTCAGAGCCTGGGATTTACAGACACAGTTTACATTTAATAAAATTCACTTTTCCACATCCTATATTTATTTTCTAAATGTAAACCATGTTTGTAAATCCCAGGCCCTGAAGATGATCTCAATAAAAGATCGAAACGTCGGCACGATAAAGAAAATGTTTTTCTGATACCTACATCACACCAGACCGCATCCTACGATATCTGAATAATTATCTATTAACAGTCACTAATCTCTACACATTATTATAAAAAGGGATTACAAAGATTTAATGGTCTAACCCAAACGGACGAAAAGCCGAAGCTCGTCTGGCCAAATCAGCGAGCATAGGTGGAACAGCTTACGGAAATTCTCTACTACTTAATTTATAAATTGATCCCATGTTTGTTTTGTCCGGGTTATATGGTTAAGCTTGTACGCTTTATCACTTTTGAAAGTGTCAAAGGGAGAAAGGGTGTTACGCCCTTGTCTTTTTTCCGGTCTTTGATTTGTTCTGGTGTACATCTATCTGAAATTGTTTAGATGTTTCCTCTATACTGTTAATTTGTTCGTCATTTAATTTTCTTTTGATGATAAGTTACTCATAGATAGAATCTTAGATAAATAATGAATAATGAATCCTACACCAACCAATTTAAATATCAATTATTTTAAAAAGGTCAGGAAACAGCTTTAATTATTTTACTCTAGAGATGTAAGTACGTAAATTCGGTGGGAATAGTTGAGCCGACAGTTCACAACGCCACGTTACGACATTCCATAACTTAATCAATTCTTCTTCTTCTTCGTGTATTTACAATTTCCTTGATCCAGCGACTCCTATTCAAATTAGTTTCTATGAATATTTACCCATCTAGCGAATTTAACTGCCCCAATCTGCAATTAAAGGGCAGATTGTTGCCATTGTAACTAGTCATTCTATATCAAATAAGATTATCGTCCTCTGTTATTTTTTAAATTTGTTTTTGACTGACTATTATCGCAAAATGTGAATAATTGATTTTATTACGTAATGATAATAGTAATAATAATAATAATATGGGAATTTTAGTGGGCCGACAAATAACTGAGATCATGCCAGCCTTTTGCCTATTCTTCTTTTTCTGGTCTTTTGCGCGGGCTTATTTTTGTTCCCGCAGCCATTTAAGTGTTTGAACTGACACGGCTTTTATATGAAAAATGTTGTATATGTCGATATGCTAAAATACTTCCCTTTCATTGGTATCTAAGCTGGCAAATATGGAACATATAAACTTACATTACACATATATACATCATGAACCAAATCCATTCTCGCTAATAATTTATTCATATCTCCAAACATCACTGCTCTGACTTCCTCGACTGCTCGATATTCCTAGTGGCAGGGTTGAACAAGCCCTTCCTTTCGCTTATTACTTATTAAATTATCCATGTTAATAATGAAATAAACTGGATAATAAATCGAGACATGAAATATTGGATATACCTAAAACAGACCGTTTTACTTTAAGCATTCGATAAAAATGTCTTGTTAACGATCCAGCAAGTCTGGAAAACATGGTTATTAATTTCCTCCGTCTCTGCCCAATTAATTCAAAACTGTACGCTCGCTTTGGAACTTCATGTTCCAGTTTAACGTCTTGCTTCTGACCCCTGGGAGCACATCTTACAAAGAGGAATTGTCTTCTACAAATAGAGAAATCTAATCAGAAACATATGCGGAATAAACTTTCCGACCGGGTAATAGGATTGTGCGAATTAGAACATATTTTTCGTTTACTAAAAGGACAAGAATTTCTTGCAAATCGATAAATAAATAAAAATCCAAGTTTAAAAGAATTGGCGAGATTTCTTCTTGAGTTCTGCGATGTGAAGGACCAGTATGATCAGCCTGGTATGCAAATTCTAGTTGTTTTGAATGATGTCAAGCTGTTGGGAGTATCAAAACTTCCGAGTAACTGGCAAGTTTACTAGTTTAAATACTTTACAAACTAGACCCCAACTGTGAACTTGAACTCCATGGCATAAAATCGAATTTGTAGATGTAGATTTGCGACAGTTCCATTGCACTCCAGTAAAGTATAATGAAATAAATGAATATCACTTTCAATACTTAATTCAATTTTCGTTAGCACATTTCCAAGATTAGAATTATGTCTTGACAGGATCACGGTTATGTCAAACGATTTACTTCAGACTTCGATAACTCCTTGTCTGTTATATTAATTAATTGGTGGTGTACAGTCATCTTGATTATGCTTGCATTGCGTGCGATCCATTTCTTAATACTGACATTAATATGTTGAATCTGTCCAGCGTAGGGCATTAGATATATGTCTTTTAAATGTGGCCATCTACTTAATTACCTTGTCTATGTTGATAGGCTTTTCTAAATGGGCTTCAATCTTTTATATAAAATAAAGTAGCTCTGGATTCTTCAAAAATCACTACAGGATACTCAATGAGTCGCTGGCGTATCAATAAAATTTCAATTTTTTGATTTAATAAACGCAGTTCATTCTCCATTGGCGGGTAATGTTGAAGATAGCAAGTCGCTGGTTTGAATGGTAATTTAAAATGAAAATGTTTGTAACGGAATTGGGTGGGCAAGGTTGGCTGCGAATGGGAGTTCGGATGATTTGTATGGTTCGAAACATAAAAGGGATGATGAACGAAGTGGTTCGAAGAATTTTAGATCGTAGGGTTTGTAGTCTGTTATGATTAAAACGATTAGCCGTTTCGTATATATTTGGTCGTACGTCCAGCTTCTTGCAGCAGGGCTAGCAGCTTTTTGTTTGTTACTGCAAGTCTTAGTTTTGATTTTTAATATCCTATTGTGTTTTGGATCGGCATAATTTTTTAAATTTTAATATGTATAGAACAAATAGATTCGTTGTTTATATTCACTAATCGAAAGGCGTGTAAAATAAACACAATATCTGTTCAAAAGGGCATTGACATACAATCTAACGCTTTCTCTCCACGATTCGCTAAGTAAATGAAACTGGAGAACAAAAAATATTTGACCCCGATTTATATTAGAACGAGCCAAATCAATTATCTCCCTTTTAATAACAACTATGTGCCGCAGTTGGGAAAAACAATAAACACTGTTTTCCCAAGGGTGAGAAAGAACAACATACCCACCCGGGGAATTACTTTTACAAATTAGACAATTGAACTAATTGAGGTAACTTTTTCTTTTTTTAACTGAAAACATCCAAATTGACTTTCTACCGCAGATTGACTTGAACAAATATGTAAGATTTAATCATTGGACATTATTACGACTAGAAACGGACTATTTATATATAGTATTTATCTAACATCTATCCTCTCATTTCAAAAGAATAATGAAGATATAAAATAAAAAGATCATCGCCTATTTATTATGAGATAAGAAATGAAGTATGACATAAATTGGACACCATTTTTTAGTTGGAAGAGAAATTTTACTTCACGAAGATTTAGGACGACTGTCGTTAACATTTTTTTAAAATATTACAAGACATAAGGAAATAATATGAAGGGTGTGAGGGTATGTCAATTTAGGTGTAAAACCTGTTCCTAGATTATACATTTTTATTGAAATGACCCATTTTGTGGTAATACAAGTTAAGTAGTAGAGCAGCGGCGTATCAAGCCGAAGATCGTGGGTTCGAATCCTGCTCGTGCCATCGTCTTTTTTACCTCAGCTAAAAACCATAATTAATTGTAAAATATTAATTGGTCAAGCGGACCACGAAATTAGTGAATTTAACTAATTACGTTGAGGTAACATTGTGTTTAGCTTTCTGCAATGATGCGAATATTTATTTACTCCAGAAAAAATTACCAGCAAAATTAAAAATTTACTAGACACATAAACAGTAAGTAATAATGTTACAAATTTAATATTAAATCCTAGAAATTTACATAAAATATTTACATTTTTAAATATATTCACTTCATCCCATAAGGAAAGAACTGTGATCATACCAAGTCATAAGACACCTCAGAGTCATAAAACAATTAAAAATGTGCAAATAACACATTAGCCGGAAGAAATACAAAGGTCATAATTAGTAAAGATCATATATCAACGACAAGTAACATAAAAAAATTAACTCACGGGGACACCCGGCTGCAGGAAACATTGAGACAACCCTTAGTCATTCTTCAATAAATCAAGTACCGTACGAGAAAAAGTTTGTCTCACACAACGAGCAAAATAAGAAAAGTCACAAAATTTCGTCTGGATGGTGTCGATTTGTGACAGAAAAACCTCGCGAGAATATTATGGCATAGATAGTATGTAATGAGTAAAAAAATTCATAAAAACCTTTAAACCCAAAATGAAGTTTATAAACCGGGCCATTAGTTATGGATTACCCGCTTTTATTTCTTGTTTGGAAATGATTTAACGAAATACGACTCTTATTTACATAACGTTTTACCTAGAATCTGAATCTGAAGTTCAATTTTTTCGAAGTACGATACTTCTCCAGGGCTCAGCAACTTTTTTCAAATTGGAAGGCATCATTATGAATACCGAATTAAATTATAAGACTTTTTTAAAGGTTGGCCATTTATTTCGAGAACTTTATTTTGTTGAGTTTGTCTTTTATTAATAGTCATTAATGCGTACCAAAAAATAACAAGTTTAAATTTCATTTAACTCAATCGTCATTCATTTATCTGCCAATAACTTTAGGTTAACTACTAAGTACTAAGTTAATTACCTTCTAATAACTTTATTACTTTATTTACAAACCAAAGAATTGAATAGTCACAATTGCTGATAATGGAATATTTGCAATTCGAATAATACCAGATACTTTTCGTGAAATGCGATTTGAATTCTAATAGGATTTTGGTTTGCATTGAGACGGTGGTACGATTGAAAATTTAATTTACTAGATTAACTTAATAAGTCACTCGTTGAATGCATCGAAATCTGCAGACCTGAGGAAATCCATTAACTTGACGACATCTTGTGTACCAGACACACAGGAATTGTGGGTTAGCGAAAACGCAGTTAAACTGGCCAATAGACGATCAAGTAAGCCCTCCTAATATGCGAACAAACCAAAATAATCCCCCATGTCAGAATGGAACCAAACTAGACAAAAAGAAAAATGTACAAACTCTAAAGGTGCGAGATAGAGCAAACTTATAACAAAAGAGCCCTCATCAAAGTTGGCAAACTCACTGTAACAGTCATAAAGGGCATAAAGGGGATAATGAGTCAGTTTTGACTCATTATCAGAGGAGTGATAGGACCAGGTCGCTGGCATCTCGGAAAACATAAACATAAAAACATGGATATATTGAATGATGACCTAAATTTTCGGATTATAAAATGCGCTGGAGATAAACCCCCCATCATCTTGAATGGGTAGCGGTCAATGAAACATATCCTACGTAGGATACAAAAATACAAAAACAAAACAAAAACCAAGGGAAAGAAATTGTAGCAACAACAAACATAACAGCCCTAAGAAAACTACAATAAGTTGCAAAAATTTGAGTCATCATACCTCTACTTCCTCGTACCAACTCATCACCATTATTCGACGAGTATCTAAAAATTGGTGTACATTGCCATTCTTTCTGGGTGTTGTGAGATTCTTTGCTGCTTTTAATATTTGACCCTTCTATATGTGATTACATCATTTTATTACAAAAATATCTAATCTAGGTTTGGTCGGGTTTAGAGTATTTCGTACACCACAGAATTTTATGAAGTAAAACAAATGGAAAATTACTGTCCGAGAGGATCGAAGTCGCGATAGCTCAAGAATTTATCTCAACCAAGTTCTTAGAAAGAATAAGTAAAACAAAATGTTTTTGTAATATGAAATATCTAATATCTAGTTCTCACCACAGATGGATCATAATTTTACTTTCCACCACTATGTTGCAAAAAGGACGCTATTCTATACGGAGTTATGTTTTCGAATTAGTAGAAATAAGATTGAACCGAGAGAACAACCCTGTTGGAACATCATTAGAGTTGAGTGGAGGAGATTGCTTATTGTAATTGAGGCGTCGTCGTTATTGTCCGTTAGCTGGCACTGTTGTCCAGTCTCTTGGGACTATAGAAGGACTTATCTAAATTGTCCCTTCCTCTCTTCACCTGGGACAAAAGCCGATTGGCTCTCCCTTATCGCTCTTCCTACAAGCGATAAAAATTATCGCCTAACCGCGTTTATTGTCGCGCGTGAAATAGAGGCAGCTAACGTCAAATGGGAACAATGGGGTCCATCGCTTCATCCGTCTGTCCGGCGTTATAGCCTCCAGCACTAGTCTCAAAGGCGTTGTTCTAACAAATCCGAGTCACGGGGAATTCGGCTTCTGCGCATAAAAAAATAACATTGTTCTTTTTTTTTTATACGAAGCCTGGCGGTTGCATAAGAACGTAGCGCCACTGCATTCTTACGGGGAGACTGGAGGCAATTTGGCTTTTACGGCTTAGGGGGCGGCTCTTTTTCCTAACAAGATAAGCCGATTCACTCTGTATGAAAATAAAACAAGCAGCAAACTCTCACTCCACTTACTTTTGTATGAGTTGTATAACTGGATACTAACTTTCTTCCAGGGTTTGCCCGGCGCTTTCAGCCGCCCTTTTCAACATTGGAGAAGAGGGAAATGAAAAGCTCTTTCTTTGGGACCTCTCCAAATGAAATTTTAAAGGTCGTCGTTTCTGGAAGAGAGTGGATTGAAGTTTCGTATGATACAGAAAGGCTTGTTGTTTGCTGAACACCCACAACTTTAATTCATTATATTTCTAAACGGTTTGTGATGAAATACAAAATTTATCTTTTAAACAAACCGTGCTCTTTTATTCACCTTCCAGAAAAAAAAAATGGTTCAACAGATAAACGGGCCATGATCGACAAAGAAAAATTAAAAACCTTCAAAGCTAAAAGTTAGTAAAACATTGTCAACAAAACTCCTCTGATTGTGGGTTCAAAGAATTTTTTGGTTAAGCACAATCACGAGGAAGAAGAAACAATTGTTGACGCCAAGAAAAATGCATATTCAAAATCGTTAATTTCAAAACTTTTCTCAATCCTTTAAATAAATAAAATTAATTAAACTGGAGATCGCCAATAACAAAACCTTTTTTTTAAAGACTCGTGTGTAGTGTTACGTTTGACGGTTTATCTAATAATGATCAGTGTTGTCTCTATTGAAATGTTGGTGAACAATGATGAATCTTTTAAGTTATATGTGATGTTGTTGAGTATGTTGGTTAGGTATTTTTGTAATGTTGTATTTAAGGGAATGCACAAATGTAATTATTGACTTGAGAGAGTGTTCAGGTTTATGTGTTTTTCTAGATCCGTGTATGTTCGGTGGCGTTGGAGAGTTGTTTTGAAGTGATTTGTAGGTGTATATGTCAATTTGTTTTCGTTTAAGCGTTTCTTGAAGGATTTTGTTTGCCTGTTTAATGAGGGAAGGAGTAGGGACTGATTTGATTGTGTTGTGTGTGCTAATTTTTTCCTTGTACTCTTTTTGCTGTATGATATTGATTGCTTAGATTTACCAACAGAAAGAATGAATATGTCAGTATTACCTTTGAGAAATTTTTCGATTTGAGGTGTGTTTGTTGAGGTTGTGTTGATTTGTAGTGAGGTTTGCTAAATAAATTGTTGTAGGGTTAAAAAATTTTGATCGTGTTACGTTATTTCCGTCTTCTGTTTTTGTGGACTTTTGGATTGCATAGTCTTCATCAGTAATTAATGTAGCTGTTGGAGCTGGACACTCTCAACACTCCACATAAGAATGACAATTATGCAGAAAACAAGGACTTTGAGCCCTGAAGATGACCTGAACAGAGATCGAAACGTTGACACGATAAAGAAAACGTTTTTATAAAACCTACATCCCACCAGACAGCCTCTCATTTCCAGCATAATCTTTGTTCTTAAGCACACTTTCGAGCTCTTACTAAATTTTGTATACATACCATGATAAGCGGAAGCAATTTATTCCTTGATGTTCTGTGTTCTGAATGGAAAAATAATATCTTGAAATTTTATAACATGTGAACCCAATAAAAACCGTTAAATGTTAACTAGGTTAGGTTAGGTTAGGTGGCAAAGGTACTAGGAGGTGGGGTTTGTGTGCCCCAGGCACTGCAGCCTTCTGGCTTATTGTACCTTCCTAGTTCTTTAGTTTAGTCAATAGACTCGATCCTTTTTCTCAGGATTATCAAGTCATTGACTGTTATTGCTTCAATGTGGTTCTCTGAGTCATTTTTGTGCGTCAGATTGAATCTCCATTGAGCCGTTGCTCCGCATTCGAAGATGATATGAGTGGCTGTTTCCTCCTCCTCATTACATAGTCTGCAAATTGGTATCATTATTATATATGCCCATGTTTTGTAGATGTTTTCTCAGGTGCCAGTGGCCGGTTAGTAGTCCTACCACTCCTCTGAGATTTGCCCTCTCCAGTTGTAGCAGTCTTTTTGCCAGTTTTGGTGAGGGTTGTTTTATCATGAGTTTACTGTGTCTAGCACTGCTAGAGTTTATCCATTTTTCTCTTTGTTTTATTTGGATCCATTCAGCGATGGAGGATTCTACGTTTGTTTTGGATATCCCAAGGATAGGCTCGGGGCCAATGTATGGTCTTGCGGATCCTCCTCTGGCCAGTCTGTCTGCTTCTTCATTACCCAAAATTCCCCTGTGCCCTGGCACCCAGGATACCGTTACCTTGTTGTGTTTTCCCAGGTTTTGGAGATTTTGGATGCATTCACTGACTAATTTTGATGTAATCCTTGTGCATACCAGTGCTTTAATAGCTGCTTGGCTGTCTGATCTTATGAGGATTTTTTGGTCAGTGTAACCTCTTTTAAGATTTTCCAGAGTACAAGCATTGATAGCATGTATTTCTGCTTGAAAGACCGAGGTGTACTTCCCTAGTGAGTTTGATTGCTCATATTTTGGGCTTGTACAGAAAACTCCTGATCCGGTTCCTTCAGTTGTTTTGGAGCCATCCGTATACCATATCATTAATGTTAACTAACTTTCCTGTCAAATTGTTTTAGAATCATTTGGATTTAATACCATAATAAGTGTGATAATAAGAATAAATTTAACATAATTTTTAAAACCATTTATTTTTTATCTACATTTTTAATGAATATAACGGAAGGAAAGTTTGTGCCATTACGTGAGGTTTATAAGTTTCCCTAAGCCCCTCTGAAGTTCCTCACAGATCGCTTCTTTGATATTAAAGTTATCGGTAATTTTGTGACTTTTTATTACAAAAATTCATCAAGGGAAGAAATAAAATTGTTAAATAAAAGTTGGCTTAAAATGGTATTTCGGAATGGGTAAAACGAAAATGAATTTTGTTTCTTCTCACGAAATATTATAAGGAAAGGTATAGATAGCCACCTTAAATTGACCCAAAGCCTGCACTAAAGATGGTGAAACGTTGGAACGCATGGTAGTAATAATAATTAATAATAATATTCTGACCTAAGATAGAAGGTTTGGATGTTAGGGCGTGAATAATAATAATGAACTTCATGCAATCGGAAAAATATTGAACATATAAAGGAATCGCAAGGAATTTGTTACGCCATTGTTGGCTCCGATACGAAAAGTTGTCTCGAAGCGATCAAAAATAATATTACGGTTGATCATACATCTCAGAATTCACAAATATTTCTATGAAATCAGAACACTCAACAACCAGGTGATACTCGTTTGGATTCTTAGTCATGTCGGAATTTCTGGAAATAAAAAAGCTCATCAACAGGCAAGGAACGCAAAAAATGCAGAATTATGATTACAGAAAAAAAGCAGAAATAAATTTTATATGTACTTTAAAATATAATTTTACCTTCCAAATTAAAAATTTTTAAGAGGATAAATTAAAGCTTGGATGGCAATAGGATAAATTAGCTTACGAGTCAATGGAATTCGAGTCGGAGCTTTATAGCTCTCAGAAAAGATATAGCAAAACTAAGATAGAATTTTTGGGATGGTAGGGAGTGAAATGACTTTAGCCGTTAAAAAAATAATAATAATTTAGCCAATGGTCGTGTGTTCGAATTCCGTTGGTGACACAGATTTTTTTATCTCAACAAATACCTTATATAAAAATTAATTAATTAAAAAACGTTTTTCAGACAATCGGACTACGGACTCGAACGAATTTAATAAATGCGTATAGATTAGTGAGTGTTAATAAATAATTATTTATATATCGTAGCGTGCGGTCTGGTGTGATATAGGTATCAGAAAAACATTTTCTTTATCGTGCCCCGTTTCAAACTTTTATTGAGATCATCTTCAGGGCCTGGAATTTACAAACATAATTTACATTTAGAAAATACATTTAAGATGTGGAAAAGTGAATTTAAACAATGCAAACTATATTTTATATTTAATCAAAGTATTTCTGCTCGAATGATGATGATCGAAACGTCGGCACGAAAAAGAAAATGTTTTTCTGAAACCTTCATCGCACCAGACTGCATCTCACGATTTCTGAATAAGGATTTAATAAATTAATACCATATTCTTATCGAGCTATTATCGTTCCAAGTACAGTTTTCTCAGGAAATGATTAGTTGAAATTTAATATTTATTTTTAGATATTTCATCGTGATAAAAAAATATTTAATTCATAATTATAGTAGTTCAAAGTACAATGTTTTCTCTATTATTTTCCAAACTTTTTTCTCGTTCTGTTAGCTTGTTTTATCGACGCCAGGGGTGGCTTGGTTTTTCAGCTTGTAGTTGCAGACTTGTTTTTTTTTTCTATATATGTGAACTTCTAGAAACGAACGAAGAAAGCGAGCATACAGGCGTTTTGCGTACAGAAAGCTTGCGTTGTTTAACGACATGAAAAAAGTGCGGTGAAGGTGCCCTGGGAAAAGTCGGGCCGAACACTCTCGCAATAAACAACAGGCGAGTTTGCGGGCCCCAGGCCGGTGAATGTTTTATTCAAGCCGCCGACTTTCTTATTTTATTTGTGCCCCCGCCCTCCGACGATCACCGCCCCTCATTAGCCGCCCCCAGGACCCGGGATTGCATTAACTCCACCCCCGACCGTTGAACGTGCGGACGCGGCAGAAATCGTGTCTATTAATTTCACAGCCGATCACCGTTTTGAGGCTCGTTAGGCATTCTCTTTTCTTTCCCAAAATTCGCACAAATAAACAAATCTTCAAGAACATAGGCTTTAATTTTATATTTGTAATTTTGCGAGGTTAACCTGAATGTTACAATTTTATGCATACATGCGTCCTTTGCTGATAGTCGAAATAGGTAAAAAGCCATTACCAAAAGCAGTTGAGTGAAATAGATAAGAAAAGAAAGGTTTATAGTAAGGGAAAATATAACTGGAATAGTTGTTCACCCGCGTGTTTTTTTAGCGAATCTTGCTTGGGAAGTTGTTGTCCGAGTGCATCGAGGTCACGATAGCTCTAGTGGTAGAGCAGCGGCGTATCTCAAATAAAAACCTTAATTAAATGTGATGTGAAATATACGTTTTCTTCATCCTTTTTTTACAATACAACATTAAAAAGTAAATATTTTAATTATTTAGATATCGTAGCGTGTGGTCTGGTGTGATGTAGGTTTCAGAGAAATATTTTCTTTAACGTGCCGACGTTTCAATCTTTTATTGAGATCATCTTCAGGACCTGGGATTTACAAACATTGTTTACATTTAAAAAATACATTTAAGATGTGGCAAAGTGCAGTTATACAATGCAAAAAATATTTCATATTCAATCAAAGTATTTCTGCTTACTCAAAGTGTTTGTTTTCTGCCTAATTGTGTCATTGTCGTGATGAGAGTGCCTGTGAGATTTTGCTGTTTTATGTTTATATAAGTTGGATGTCTGTCTCACTATATCTCAATCTCCGCACACGCAAATGTTTTTAATGAATAGTAATGATTAAAAATTCAACCCAAGATGACAATAAAAAAACCCAAATTCCTATTGATAGTTGATTAATAATAGATAACTTGAATAAAACTATTAATAGCTGTTTTTTCCATAAATACAACAACGTAAAGCATGAAAGGTTAATATAATTGCAGAAAAGCCAAAACATGTGTTATGAATAAGAAAGCGTACATTTTCTTTTGTTTATATCATTGGGTGACTGGTTGCGCCTGAATAATCAAAATCCTTTAGCCCTCACCGCACTACGGTCTAGCGTCATTGTATCACTTCCTTTTACCATTGGGTTGACTAGATTTTTTAAAACTTTTTCCTTCAGCTTAGTTTGACTTCAAAATATATTTTCTGATAGCTAGTTTAGTTCAAAGGTAAACATTTTCAAAGAAAATATGCTGGCACCTACAAGTGCCTTCGGGAAATCGTAAGGCATTAATGCACGCTTGTAGCATTTGGATATCTAACATAAGAACGGATCAGAAAAAAAATTTTGAAAATTTTTGAATTGAATGAAAATAATTGAGGAATTTTGGGTACTTTCATTCTTATTGCGCTCCATTAAAATGATATAAAATTTAGATGGTTATTGTGCCAATAGAAATGAAAAAACATTTACTTTTCTTCAGCATATATACTGTTTATGATGTATAAATAAGGTTTTGGTTGTATGCTTGTATGTACCATAAATTAGAATTAGACATAAAGATTTATTTTTTATTAATTTTTTTCCGAGGTTCGCAACAGCAGAGGCCGTATAAACCCTCCGGGTGCCGGTGTTTTTGAGCTCATTTGTAAGAAAGTCGGGTTCGAATGCAGGCCCGCTGGATTCGAAGTCGGGACCTTTACCTTAAATTGATGAGCGCCGAATCAACGCCTATACCATCGCGGCCTTCGACGCCCCTTTAAATGATTATTGTAACCCTACGTGATAATATAAACACACATACGAGATAAAATGAGTTGATATTTCCCGCAATGACATATAAATTCCCGGACTTGCTAATCCTGATTAGAAAAACAAAATGAAGACGATTAGATGATGAGTGTGCTAGCTGGGCTTGCCATCGCATTTTGAGCTTCCTCCGATCAACCTATTACCTTATTCTGCTTAGCTACTTTCATGCCCGTTATATTTTGATAGCGAGAGAACTGGACTTTCCTTATACCATCCTATCGAAGCCAGTGTCCTATTACCCCTGACATTTCCTTTGCAGACAGCACAACAATTCTCTTCTCATGAGCACAAATGAACAGCTATTCATTCTAGCACTTCTTCCCGTAATCAGCAGCAGCAGCAGCATGTTTATATAATAGAACAATGGCGCCAAGCTAAGGGAATTAAACTAAATACCAATAAACATTACGTTCGCCCTCAGTCGACGAACCTGCTCACCCTTATACGTCAATAATATGGTAAGCCTTCGTACACCAAAATGTACCTCGAAGAAGGAGTAACGTTCAATTCACATACTAGACTGAAAAGACAAGAACCGATCAGACGTTGCAATTTCCTTTCGTGGCTACCCGACAAAAGATCAACTACATCACTACCTAATAAACGACTAATGTACAATAATATTCTAAAACTGATCTAGACTGGATCTTTGGAATTCTGTCAAACATTCCAGTATGCTACTAATCGAAACATTCTTATCTGAAATCATTCGAAAATTCCTAAATGCCCCTTTCTACCGATCGAATGAAGAAACCATCCTCAACAGCCTTTCTCAACTCTCTGTACGCAACACTATTCTACCTTCAAATCACTCACTGTCAACATTGGCTCACCATCTCCCAGAATCTTAATTGGCGACTTTTTCAGGAGGCGGATATTGCAATTAATGCTCTGTTGCCTTATGAGTCAGCTCGGCAGTCATCTCAAGGCTTTGTCATTTTATGGCTCACTACATAAAAATAACTGGAACCACAAAATAACGTACAATTTGCATTGAAATTTAGTCATTTAAAAAAAAAAACATTACCGGAATCGTACAGTTCATTGAAATTTTTATATCCGTAATGAAAATTAAGATCGTGTCACATAAGTAATCAATATGTCATGCTGAACAAACGATAAACTCCCAAGAAAACCACAAAATGAAAGATCATGTAATTATAAATATTTTGTTAGCGACCGGTGGTTAAATGATTGTTTGAATTAGTGAGAAGCTGTCACGTTCAATGTATGTTAGCGAAACACCCTTTTCAATTAATTGCGGGCGTTTCGACCTTTATTCGGGTCATCTTCAATGCCTGGTACAATACAAAAATTGTGCACAGAAAATTATATAAGATAAATGTTGAATATTTCTTGGGTTGAAGCTTTGTTCGGACGGAATCATTTCAGTTACAATATGCGCCATAGGTTTGTAAAATTGACAAACGTGAATCACTTACGGCTTACAAGAGAAAATTGGCCGATTTTAGTAAAGCCTTTTTTGGCGATAGAAGGTCAAAAATATTTATTTAGTTATGTGACCGTCCTTTCTTGCCGATGTGCCTTAGTAGCAGGGAAAAATATTTTTAACGAGGTTCTGTCATAAATTGTTACTAAATATATAAGCTTGCTATAAATATTCCTTTTCCTCACCAGAGAAACCTTGGAATCGACATTTTTGGAAAAATATTTTTTCTCAGTGTTTTTCCGAAAAAAAGAGGATGTACAATTAGCCAGGACTCCATGGTTCCACAGGAAATTTAGCGAAGCAATGGAAACGCATAAATAACACTTGCTGGTATAAATACAATCTCTGTAAATGAACGTGAATTAAAACTAAAAATATAAAACGTATAAAGTGTTTTTGTTGAATCAAAATCTCATTTTGCCATTTATAGTGGCATAAATTTATTTAATATTTTTTGGTTCGAGGACTAATGTTCTATGGCCTTATAATTTGGGGAAATTGTTTACTAATTATTGAAATACATTAATACAGAAAAGGTTTGGATGGAGGCCACAGATTATATCTAAGTATAAAACATATTAAACATTACATTATAAAAACCAAGAGCGTTACAGTATCATAAATGGTATGGTATGGTGGAAAAGTATACCAGGAGCTACCAGGTTTGTGTACCCCAGGCACTGTAGCCTTCTGGCTTATTGTACCTTCCTAGTTCCTTGGTTTAGTCAATAGACTCGATCCTTTTTCTCAGAAGTATCAAGGCATTGACTGTTATTGCTTCAATGTAGTTCTCTGAGTCGCTTTTATGCGTCAGATTGAACCTCCATTGAGCTGTTGCTTCGCATTCGAAGATGATATGAGTGACTGTTTCCTCCTCCTCATTACATAGTCTGCAAATGGGATCATCATTGTATATGCCCATGTTATGTAGATGTTTTCTCAGATGCCAGTGGCCGGTTAGTAGCCCTACCACTCCTCTGAGATTTGCCCTCTCCAATTGTTGTAGTGTTTTTGCTTATTTTGGTGAGGGTTGTTTTATCATAAGTTTACTGTGTCCAGCACTGCTAGAGTTTATCCACTTTTCTCTTTGTTTTGTTTGGATCCATTCTGCGATGGAGGATTCTATGTTTGTTTTTGATATCCCAAGGATAGGTTCGGGGCCTATGTATATGGTTTATAAGGGATTTGAGGTTTATGTTAATGCGATTCTGCAAGAAACTACCTGAACATGTAAAACTAAAACATGCTCTTGCATCGTATAAAAATTAGCGAAATTGTACGGTTTGCTATATATAATGTGTGAGGAACCACACACACACACCCACACACACACACACACACACACACACACACACACACACACACATTTCACTTTGTTGTGACACAAATATTTTCTGTTTTCAATTATTTTTCCATCGTTGCTACATCACATTATACCTGTATCCTGTTAAAATATTATAATTACCTATTAAATTGCCTACTTTCAAAAAATGTAGCGTTGAAATATAAATACATATAAATGAAAAATACATGCTGATAGAGGGAATTACATTTGATAAAATCCTGCTTATTAATTTATTTTATTTAGTAAAAGAAAAAACTTGCTCATATTTTTGCATGCATGTGCTCATGGAATGCATGCTAATTTGGAGTTTTCCTTATATGTCAAAAATAAATTTTATCCATTCTGTTTGAATTGTTGAACAGAAACACTTTACAGTTCTTCATCACCATCTGTTTTTACAGAACTTCTACGCTTGACGTTTTACTAATTTGCTCAATATGGTTTAATTGATTTTTTTTCAGTTTACACTTTTTACGTTTTATTCATTAAAATAGGAAATTGTTAAATTTTTTCTTTTAGAATTCTTTTTTTAAGTTTCATAAGATACAGTTTTATTTATTTAGATACCTATATTGTTATATATCATATATTATTAATTAATCTTTACGTGAGATATTGGTACGCTGCTGTTCAACCACTTGAGCTACTGTGACCTCGATCGATTCTGACATCAACTTTTCGAATTTTCTCTCCTTTTTGCCATTTTTTAATTAATAATCTATTTGATTCTCGGTGACAAATTAAATGGCCAGGGAGAGCTTTAATGATGATATACTTTATTTTATTAATAAATTCATTAGATTGACCAAGTAACATCTTTCATTTAATTAATTATGTAAGGTATTAGTTGAGATCGAAGACGCTATGGTATCTCGTCAAGTCTTTTCCCACATTTGCCGCCGAGAATCAAATAGATGCACGTCATTTTAAAATTGGCGAAAAGGATGTAAAATTCAAAAGTTGGGGTTGAGATGGGAAGTTGGTGCCCCAGCGG
Organism: Cimex hemipterus; assembly: GCA_039619505.1. Taxonomy (NCBI): domain Eukaryota; kingdom Metazoa; phylum Arthropoda; class Insecta; order Hemiptera; family Cimicidae; genus Cimex; species Cimex hemipterus. The sequence continues at coordinate 2,491,434 of CM077099.1, read as the reverse complement.
ATCGAAGTCGCGATAGCTCAAGAGGTAGAGCAGCGGCGAATGTAGCCGAAGGTCGTGGGTCTAAATCCCCTTGTGAAGCTGATTTTTTAATCTCAACCAATACCCTAATTAATTGAAAATAATTTAATTGTATAAAGTAACATATGATCAATTGAAATATTTGGTCAATCGGACCACGAAATCTAATGAAATATTTATTATTGTTAACAAATTGAACTTACATACTACATTTTAAAAAAATCTTTCTTTTTAAGTTTTAATACTGGAATATTCTTAAAAATGTCATCGTTGTTTATAACAGTACGTAATAGTTTATAGTTCATAATTTTAAATGAAACCTCTTATTGTAAGAAATACGGTTAAAAGTTTGCAATTGAAATTTAAGGGCGAATTTTTCTCATGGTATAATAATAAACAGTATTTTTGGTAAGTATTAACCTTCAAATGCATGTAAAATGAATGTAGGAAACTATGTTTTTAAAAATTAATTACATTTTTTGTTTACTCGGAGCGCATTGGCAAGAAAGATTTGGCGTGCTTTTTTTGACCTACTATGATCAAATATTTTTTATTAAATTCAGAAATTCTGTAGCTTCTACGTTGTCTCTTATTATAAGCCCCTTTTTTTCTCTGTTCATTATTTATTGTGTTGTAGTTTGTCCTCCCCATTGGACATTATTCAAGAATTGTTTAAACAAACGGAAATAATTTCAAAATGAATAGGCTTAGAAAGTGGATGTTCAATGTCGCTTGGTACTATTGACTATCAGCCCATTACACCCCAGATTGTACAGTCTGTTGGAAACGTTAGTAAGTCGAATAGTTTAAAGTGAAATGAATTAATGCTCTGGACGTACACTGGACACGACAGGCTGTCACGGGCTTGCTTTGCTGGAATAATCAACAAATTATTGGCTATTTTCACTGGTTCCGTTCTACCACTTTCTAAACCATAGACCACTTTGTCCCTCCGTCTTGTCTAAAGTTTGAGACGTTTATTTTGTTAGCTATGTCTTCCGACTGATTTTGGTCCCCTTGTAGTGTTTCACGTACACAGACTTGTTTTCCGAGGGAAATCGATTCGGTCCCACAGCGGTGGAGTAAATTTATTAGCGGTTACGTTGTCCGGCTTGCCGCCGCTCCGATGCGATAAAGCAGTTATCAGAGAACGGCTTTCTTATAATAATATAAAAGCTATAAACTGGGATCATGTTTAGTCGAGTTTACTGCTCTTCGGGTCAGGGCCGATAAGTGGACGACGTGACTTCTCTTCATCCTACAAGATTGTTCTTGAACAACAAAAAGCTTTTTGCCGCCCGACCGACCCCCGCCCATCGGCAGACCCTTCTCTTTATTCCCGATTTAGTGAGCACTTATTTCGCAACTTTGTTAGCAAACTGTTGTAAAAGTCTAAAAGAACGAATTATTTTTTGCCAGGGGTTGTGTTTGCGCCTTTTTTACGGCTCTGCGCAATTTTGTTTTTACTTTCCCATTTATTACACACATATATATATATATATATATATAGGATCGTATTTGTTTTAAGTTTAAAAATTAAGAAAATATATGATCACGTTCTATTATATATTATGTGACATAAAATGTAATTTAAATGTTGGTTCACAGTCCTCTTGCCCCTGTTTCTTGTTTGGATTTAATTTAACATATACAATAATATGTATATAGGCTGACAGATAAAAAATTCTGCCCTTGGGGATTTTGCTTTTTCGACCAGAAAACAATTCTGCACTTAATATTTTTAATTTTTAAACTAAATCTGTGCTCTAAATAGTAATTATCAATTCAGAGGTGAATCCTTATTGTGTATTGTACTTCACTTTTGTTTGACTGTGTTTTGAATATGTCTGGGTGTAAGACAACTTTTGTTAACAAACCTCCTCTGATTGACCAAACCAGAGTCAATAGGCGGAACCAAGGTGATCGGAGAAAGGTAAACTTAAACTATGCATAGACTCCATCGAAGCATTTTAGAAAGTTTATGATTTTATTACTGAGGCCTGAACTATAAAGTTCACCTGATAATTCCATTCATAAAATAAACAAAATATCCCTTAAATTGTTGTGTAGGCCATCCTGGTCTGTTAATCATTGAAAATTCGGTCTTTCGACTGCCTGAGACTTTATTCATCTCCAGGAAAGATGAGGCCAACGAGATAGGGCGGCCCCTTTTGGCCAGAGATGACCAAAATGCAGTTTTATGAAACGTGGCGGGGCTTAACTTTATGCTCTCTTAAGGCAGTCAGTGGCGGCCGCTTTCTTGCAGTATACCTCATTTACTGCTTTTAAAGTTGATAAACATGTGAATTGAAATGACAAAAAAAAAAAAAACTCCCTGCATAATGCGTGTACAGATGAATATTACACATTTTTTCATGTTCCATTAAAATGTTGAAAAATGTGACGTAAAATGAAATAAAATAAAAATATTATTGCTTTGCTAGCTTTTCTAGAAGGGTTTGGTTATTTCATAAGTCTATGTATTCAGTTGTAATCACTTTTGAGAAGGGCTGACTGGCATATTTTTAATAAGAAATTCATCACATTGATGAGTTTTGAAGCTCTTTCAGGGGTATTTCAGGCCCATAGCGCTTAATAAAAACCCTCTCTCCCGGCTCGGTGGTGGACCGATGACGATAAGATGATATCTTGAAATTCTCCTTAAGTTTTAATTGCTGCCGATTTATTCAGGGATTTGTTTAGACGGTTTCGCCTGGGGAACTGGTTGAGGAGCGGAAGCCATCCAAACGAAAAGACTGTGCTATTGAAAAGTAATTTTCTGAATAAAATAAAAATCCCTGTACGACGTTTTTTAAAAGAATTATTTGTTAAAATGTAGATAACAGAATGAATTAAAATACGATATCTGATGTATTTTTGGACGTTAGTCAAAGACAATATGACTTTCTAGAAGCGACAGTTATTGTTGAAAATTTAAAACTTATGTGTGGTATTTCCAGGAACTTTATATTGAACCGGGATTTTAATATCCTAACGTTTCTACTCGTGTGCTATAATAATTATTTTTCACTAGATGTTTCGGATGTATCCAGTGAAATAAACGTCCAACAAATGTTTATGTTATTATCTGTTTATTCATCGGGGTCGGCATAATTAACGTCGTAATATTAAATGTGGCTTTATTTTATGTTTGTTGTACAGAGAATTTTTATGGGTTTTTTGTTGATAGTTAGAATTATATGTAACGGAATTATAACAATAAACGTGTTCTAGTTCAAGTAAATGATCATTTGGAATGTGTTCTGGACTTTTTACCCTCACCGAGACACCGAGGGTGAATTCGTTGAAATATTTTCATACTCTTCCTTTCTCGTGGAATTTCAAGTGAAAAAGGTGTTATCTATTCTATTGTTATGTAATATTTAGATGTAGTTTGACGTGTAGAATATTGAAATGATGATTTTTCTGGACATATTTGTTTTTACCGGGATCACAGAAAAAGACGAGGTATATTTATTTCTGCACAGATTTTGTAGATGTATCTGTCTGAAATTAGAAGGTATGGCTCATCGTGAAAATACGTAGTAAATGATTTTTTAAGCAATAATTCTTTGGCATAATCTTCAGCAGTAGAAATTTCTTAGATTGCCTTTCTAATTTTCATATGGAACCTTTTATGGATATGCTTTCTATCTAATCCGAATTGTTCCAAACATGCAGAAAATTTTTGTGTGGTTTTTCTGGTCAATTCGGGCTCACCGTAATCCCAAAGCGTAGTCATAGAAATGTTTTTCATTTTTCTTTTTGGTTTATTGGATAGTTTTGTCATTTTTGGCCTCGCTGCGTTTCGATCTCATTGAATAAATATCGTTCCAGTATTAATTAATTTATTTTTCTTACAAGTTATTGTTCATTGATCTTTCTAGTAAGGTCAACATGTACAATTTTAAGTAAGTTACATTTATTTACTTTTATGTCATCTTTGGCACCACTTCAACGCTTTACGAATATTTTTTTTCCTTGTGGTTTCCGTGGAAGTTTTAATTAGTCGTACATTTTATATAATATAGTATATAAAGACCTAAAAACTACCCGTATGGAAATTAGGAAGAAAAAAAATATTCATGGCAGTAGACTAATTTTTCATGGACTATAGAAAAATCATATAAAAAAACGTTTACTTTTAACTATGCTACTAGTATTTTGGTTTTCAGTTTGGCAGAAATTACTGTTTTATTTTCTCGCAAACATAAATATGTAAATATAATGCAATAGTAATCTGTTTTAGTTTTAGCGGTCAGTTGACCAAGTTACTTCTTTCTATTAATTATTTTTTTACGTAATATCTTGGTTGAGATGAAAAGTCAGTGGCACGAGCTGGATTCGAACCCACGACCTTAGGCTAAATATGCGGCTGCTCTACCACTTGAGTTCAAACGGTAGATAGTACATAAAAAGAATAATTAATTCAAAATAATGTAAAAGCTTCAAGTTGAAGGATCTGATCTGAAGGAAAAAATATATATCGCAATATTTTTACTCCTCCCGGCTAAATCATGACATTCTTAGTGCGGGGTCGTGGGATTTAGAGTTGACCTGTTGCTAGCCGTGCTGTAAAGTAGGAACAGAACCTGCTTTCGAATAGCTGTAATAATCAGGATCGCTGAATGAACGATGTGAGAAATGAAAATAAATTTTTTATACGATATAAAATGATCAAAGTTTATTATCTTTTTGTCGGATTGATGTATTAAAAACCGAACGTGAAAACCGAAGAGTGAGAAAATTGATGTCGATGACAGTTCGAATCGGCATTGATTGACAGCTCTGACGAACGCAATTTCTACTTTATTTCCGTCTAATGGACTCCTCTTAAATATTATTTTATATTTTACACTTCTTTTATTGCCAGTTGTTGTTATAGAGTTATTTCATTTTACTAGGGTTACGTGAACAATAGATCCGTGTTATTATGTGTTCTATTGTTTTGCCAGATCAAGTTATGTGGGGTAATACTGAGCTCTTATTCCTGAATTAACTCATACTGCACAAGTATTATTCAAAACTGTTGTATTTAAAGCTAAAAAATTTTAAATATCCACTATGGAAAATATATGTTCACGTTGAAATTTAGACATAAGTTCAGTAATTTCGTGGTCCGCTTGACCAACTACTACATTACAATTAATTAAAGTTTTTTAGTTGAGATGAACAAACTTTTCGAGCTTTTGAAAAATGGTGGTAACAGATGTAACCAAGCTTTCTCATCTAGCCGAGAAATGACATTAACTTTCATATTTTAAATGAGAATTTCATATTTGTATTTAACAGTTCTATTCTAGAGCTTATTATATGCTACTTTTACTAAAAGGAAAATTTTGACAGGATCGATCATTTCGGGGTTATGTCTTCTGTAGAGAATGAACGAGAATATGCTTTCCTCTAACCAAGCAACAAGTTTAAATATGCAACTTGCCTTTCTTACCGGCTTTTGTGTACATATATGTTGGAAAGCAGAACATGAAATTCTCAGGTATAAATTATTGTCGATAGAATCCAAACGATTCCACTATTAAATTCGAGAAAATATCAAAACCAGAAATTACAATAAGAGTCATTGCCTTTCGAAACTTAACTAGATTTACCATTGATATTTTTAAATACGGTCGCAGCTACGCCAACATCATTAATCAAATTCAATACAGATAACATACATATATCATCACATTACATTCCACACATCAACTATTTTTAGCATTGTCTAATTGTCCAACAATCGAATTTTCCTTTCCCCATTTATCCCTTTCTTCCTTCATTTGTCCTGAAAGAATAAAGTGGCCGAAACAGTACCAACACATTGTTTCTCTTTGTCGGCTCTTTTCACCTCAAAGAAGCCGATGAATTATACAAAATTGTCCCTTCTATACCCACTTCCTTCCCCACCACTTTAAAATCCAACATATATAAACATTAGACAGCAAAATCTCACTGGCACTCTCAACACGACATGGCACAATTACACAGAAGACAAACAGTTTGGGTGAGTAGAAATACTTTGATACAATATAAAATATAATTTTTTGCATTGTATAAATTCACTTTTCCAATTTCTATATGTATTCTCTCAATCTCAATAAAAGATCGAAACGTTGGCACGATAAAGAAAATGTTTTTCTGATACCTACATCACACCAGACCGCATCTCACGATATCTGAATAATTAGATAAGAAGCTCAAAATGAATGACAATACAACTTGGTCAAAACAAGAGAGAAAATATTTTTATATGTAAAATAAAAAAATAATTGGGCATAATTCATAAATGATCGATCAAATAAAAATTCAGTAAAAATGGCATAAAATAAGTTGTAGATTCGAACTGTCTGTAACAAAAAAAAAAAAAAATAAAATAGTTAAAATAAAATAGTAAAATCTGTTAAACAAAATAGTGTTATTTCCCAGCTAGATGAGAAAATTACGTTAAATCTGTTAGCACTACGCGATTTCTAACCAAAATTAACTTGTAGTTTATGTAAGACAATTTTTTGTTAAAGTTGATCGTTTCCGAATTAAAGGGTGAACTCAAGAAGTTGATGCACCCTGTATACAACTTTTAACTAACGAGTATGTCGAGCATTGTTTGATGACATGAAAAAACAGCCCAGCGATGTGAACAACCGATCGGCAGGCCACCGCTCGATCGCGATATGTGAGGACTTAAACAGTATCGAATGTCTTATTAAAATTTTTGGGCAATGCTTTATCTTTAGGGTTACAAACAATTCTAACAATATTTTAATTTTAATTTTAAGTAAAGCTGAATATTGGTGAAGAGACATGTTTTTGATACAATAAACTTTTTATTGGTCTATTTGTTTTCGTTGCACACATGTTCTGAAAGACGAAGAGTGACCAGTTCATTACTAGACCTCTGGATAGATTACTAATCGTCATTCCTCGGTAATTATCGTACCTATCAGAGTGCTCACTGTCGAAGATTTTCTCTGCATAGGAAATCGGATTAATTACGCATCGTCCTTTGTCGTGGTTATGAAGAAAGGAAGCAGGTCAGCAGTATATGGTATACAGGGGTGGGGCCGGTATACTTGTTTGAGGAACACCAGCGTTGATAAGAAAATTAACACGCATAAAGGAACGAACCTTACGCAACATAAAATAACATAATAAGTTAAATTTGAGTAAAAATCTCTCGTATCGTACATGAAATTTATTATATTGCAATTGAATACGTATTCAGAAAGATCGGTTATTTTGGACCATTTTTAGTCAGCTTATCTTTGCTGTTCATTTAATAATACGTACTTTAGCAATATTAACATAAATTGGTAGGTGATTGTAAGTAATTAATTTTTATTATATAAATAAGTGACTAATTTTATTTGGAACATGGTCCGTTGGAAAGTTTGTTAAATAGCCTAATGATTATTTTTATTGCAGTTCATAACAAAGGAAATTTGTCACCGTGGCATGGCCGCTCTTGTTAATGATTGACGATTTAGTCCTAATGGGGGTCAGGAGGTGTGCTCTCCTTTCACGCTGACTACTCTTCATGATTGTGCCGAGGAAAGAACCACGCCTTTCCGGCCGGAAGTTACTCAACTCTCTATTTCCCTAGGTCGAAGCATTTCGATTTTTATCGCGGAATGGGACGCCACCGGGTGAAATGTGGTCCAAAGTAGACGATTTACACCCCTCGCCAACGAGAGAACCAATTACAACTGCATTGATAGAGTTCGCCCGCTCGGAAAGATAAGAAATATTGCCTCCCGAACTCTGATTTACGCCTTTCATTTGCTTAAATAAACAGTCGGTTTCAAATCTTATTAAACTGCCCGGTACGGTATAACGAAATTTATAGGGCTGGGTGAGTAGAACTAGATAGTTTAGATTTCACCCCTCCCCCACCGACGGTCGAACCTGTCAAACCTATACTATGTAATACATTTTTTTTAGGAAAAATTTATTTATTTTATTTTGACTTAGTAAATATTTTTCCAAAGCCAATAAGCACATTGTTGGTTGTAAATGACAGATCATCGATAAGAAAAATTTCAACCAAGTAGCCAATTTATTTTTCTTGATTATTTGGGGATCGAGAGATGCGGTAGGTTTTAGAAAACAACGTTCGATCTTTATTTGAGATCATCTTCAGGGCCTTTCGTTGTGTGTATTTCAACCAAACAGTTTCTTTACTGTTAGCCCATGCAAGTTTCTTTTCATTATTGGCGATATATTTCAGAATACCACTTCTTTGGTATCCTGAAGGGCATCGCCAACAATTAAAAGAAACTTGCATCGGCTAGCAACTTTTTTGTAGAAATGCAGACAACAAAAGGCCCGCCCTGACGATGAACTCAATAAAGATCGATGAACGCCAAATAATCATTAACTAACGGTCACTAAACACTAAACATTTCTATTTTTTAATTTTTTATTGTTACTTTGTGTTTACGAGATGGTATTCCCCTGGCATAGCCTGTTTCCTAAATCGATAAGAATTAGGTTTCATTTTATTTTACTAATTTTTTAACTTCATTTAAGTGTTTACAACAGTTATAACCTTTAGAATATCTATGCGGTCTTCCTCCCGAATAAGGAGGAAACATTAATTTTATGGAAGAAAGGAAATTGATTCATGGAAAATCCATCCAAAACATTTCATATCGTGAAATTGGATAATCAATTATTATATATAACCTGCAGATTGGATCTCTATTTCGCGAATTTGGCATTAATTTTCGTTATAAAGGACGATGATTCTATTGACAGCATTTAAGGACTAATCCATCACAGGAGAAACCATACAATCTTATCCGTATGGAGTTAACCCCAACCAATTGGAACACTTTTTCCAAATATGTTCGATCCATTTGGATCCAATGTTGTTCTAAATTTAATTTCTTATTTCTAAAAAAAGTAGTTTAAGTTTTAAGCAATTTCTATTACCTACATACACTGTGGATTCATGTATGGTTCCATACTATTTATTGTTAAGGTGCTGACACTATAAGTTACAGGTTCAAGGTTCGAATCCAGTAGCCCTGCATGCAGATCCGACAAACTGGCGTTTTTGTTTTTGAACACTTGAAAAAATACGCGTTAGACGCAATTTTCACTCGAATCTGTCAAACTCAATGAATTAGATGTTTTTAAGGGAAAGAAATTTCATTGACAAACATTAAAAGTATGTATTAATTTAATGTTATTATTAATGTAATTAATAAGGTCTTAAAAGTGTAGCAAAAAGTAAAGCTGGAATTATTTGTGAATAAATGCTAAATGTAATCCTTTTATTAATTCACAATTACTCTTTATTCAAAAATTGGTTTTCTATATTCATTACCTCGTACATACTCATCATCTCATAGAATCTCATGGAATCACGAATTAACAATAATAAATTAAGAACCTTTTTCTCTGATCCAGAAATTCTCTTAATCCTGGTTCGAAATGAAAGGATTAAACATTATCAATTCAATTAGTATTAGTAATTATTAATAATATTATAAATTGAATCATAATTGCTATAAACTGGAATTCAAATTCATTCATGTGATTTACTGTATTTTGGACAGAAAGTTTTTAATTAAAATTTCCTTTCTGGACCGACTGTTTATGACAACACTCACCAATTACGACAGGGAACCTAAGGATAAATGAGAGAAAAACCACATTATTTTGTGGGATAGGAAGTATGTATGTTTTTAAATCCAAAACAAAGAGCCCTACGCACTAGTTCATGGTCTAGGAATGTCCGTGAAAATATTTAAAAAAAATGTTCGAGAGCCCAAAAGAAGCAGGCGTAAAACCGCAGGAACATAACAGGATTCGTGACAGAGCATAGCAAATTCATCGGCCATAAGAAGAATGAGATCAAAATAAACGATTCCAGTTGGGAAGAATTTCTTCTCACCCTAACAACACTTCCCAGCAGAAGAAAATATCTCGGAATTTACCGTTATTTTAAAACGATAGTCATCAACAGGAACGTAAAAAGAGGAAAGTAATTGCTGCTTTTTCAATTTCCACTTCTGTTTTTTTAATTCGGAGCACCGACTTTGCATAACGCCCGATAGCATTCCATGCGCCAACATCGTGAAGATCTTGATAGCATAAGAAACGTCTGAGGGCAGACGTGTGATTACGAAGCCGCGGGAAAACATTTTTGTTTTTATTATATGTATCTGTTGACAGTGCGATTTAAATGTGAGAGTCCGACCGCACTGCTTTCCGGTGAAAATTGGCCTCCGTCTCGAATTTCTTGGCTGTTTCGCACACCCGCTCTGTCTTACGATAAGGAAAATCCGAATCAACTTTCAACCCATATGGTAGCGAAAACCCATATCATCTCCATGCATTTTATTTTATTAAAGCAGCCATTTATGAAAATAGACTTTTAGGTTTGGTAGATGTTACAAAGATTACAAAAAATTGTAAAGACCAAATTTTATATTGAAAAAAATCCCATTTCACCATTTTAAATAAACAAATGTCAGAGGCGCATTCCAATCGCTCTCATAATTCATCGGGTTCCGTATCGATAAGGCGTTGCAAGACGACAAATAAACAAAAGGACATTCCGAATTGGGAGCTCCATGAAAGTACTTGCTACGTCCGGTGAGTCTATTCCTTTTTTTCCTGTGAAAAGAAAATCATTTTCCTTTCTATCTTCTGGGAGTGCGCCCACTTCTTTTTATTAAAAAAATAGATAACTTTTGTTTAATAAAATTATTATAATAGGTTTTAAAAGAGCTTTGTATATTTTATTTATGCTAAGAGGAGCAAATAAGTTCATTTTTCCTGTGGTTTCATTCTTTTCATTTCAGTTCAGAGTAGTTTTTTATTTTTTATTTTATTTTTATAATAAAAGCAATTTTTTTATGTTCCAAACTTTTTTAAAATTTCTTTTCCTCTATAAATTTTCATTTGTGGGCATACTTGAAGCCCAAGTCATTTTGGAATTTTCATATTCCGTTTATAAAATTGAATTTACAAGTTTTACAGTATTAAAACCTATGGATCATTAATCGGGTGGAACAAAGCTCAACAAAAAGTAGCTACCCAAACATTAGGCAGCTTACAAAGACTATCAAACCTATGTATCACAGGGGCGATGAGAACAACCTCTACAAATACACTAGAAACCTTGCTAAACCTACCTCCACTTGAAATATTCATACACGGAGAAGCTAGGAAAAGCTCATTCAGGCTCCGAAAACAATTAAATTAGAAAGGAACCAAACAATTCGGGCACCAACCGTTATTAACAAAATCAGACACCCATTACTAGAAATGGGGACTGACTACATAGTCCCGGAAACTATCTTCACAACCTCCTACAAAATCTCAACAGACTATAAAGGAGAGGAAGAACACAGGAGAACATCGGATACAATGATATGGTATGCGGATGGCTCCAAAACAAATGAAGGGACCGGATCACGTGTCTTCTGTACAAGACCAAAAATATGAGCAATCAAACTCATTAGGGAAGTACACCTCGGTCTTTCAAGCAGAAATACATGCCATCAATGCTTGTGCCCTGGAAAATTTTAAAAGAGGTTACACTGACAAAAAAATCCTCATAAGATCAGACAGCCAAGCAGCTATTAAAGCACTGGTATGCACAAGGATTACATCAAAATTAGTCAGTGAATGCATCCAAAATCTCCAAAACCTGGGGGAACACAACAATGTAACGGTATCCTGGGTGCCAGAGCACAGGGGAATTTTGGGTAATGAAGAAGCAGACAGACTGGCCAGACGAGGATCCGCAAGACCATACATAGGCCCTGAGCCTATCCTTGGGATATCAAAAACAAACATAGAATCCTCCATGGAATGGATCCAAACAAAACAAAGAGAAAAATGGATAAACTCTCGCAGTGCTAGACACAGTAAACTTATGATAAAACAACCCTCACCAAAACTAGCAAAAACACTACTACAATTGGAGAGGGCAAATCTCAGAGGAGTGGTAGGGCTACTAACCGGCCACTGGCATCTGAGAAAACATCTACATAACATGGGCATATACAATGATGATCCCACTTGCAGACTATGCAATGAGGAGGAGAAAACAGCCACTCATATCATCTTCGAATGCGAAGCAACGGCTCAATGGAGGTTCAACCTAACGCATAAAAACGACTCGGTGAACCACATTGAAGCAATAACAGTCAATACTTCTGAGAAAAAGGATCGAGTCTATTCACTAAACCAAGGACCTAGGAAGGTACAATAAGCCAGAAGGCCTGGGGTACACAAACCTGGTATCCTTTCCAATCATACCATACCATACAGTATTAAAACAACAATAATCAAAAAGGTCTACTCAGCCACTACTGATGAACCATTTTTCATTGTTTAATGATACATGCATGACTGATGGAGACATATTCTCATCACATACAAATTTCAGACGTTAGTTTTTAAAGGTGTGTGAAAATCGTATATAAGAACTACAAATTAGTCATAGTTGACTACTTCACATTTTACAGTGGATCCAGTTATATGCAGGGTGGCAATTTTTCTATGCACCAGAGAGACAGGTTGTGTTTTCGCGGCGGGGCAGACAACTGAAAAGATAAAACATAGGGTACTCCCAGTGGCCGAAGTGTATCAGCCTCGGTCGTCCCGCCGAGCTCCCCAGATAGAGGAGGGGAAGAACTACCGGATCCGTTCCCGCAGGTGTTTTGTTTAAAGTGGAAAGTCTAACCACCTCCTAGAGGAACACTGCCGTCGGAAGGAAAACGAAAATGATACCCACGAGCAAAAGGTTCACACTAAGTTCTCGCGAGGAGCGTTACCGCTAAGCCACTACGAGACATTCCCATGTAGCAGGGTTTAGGCTTTCTGTATGGAGCTAAGACATGACACTCCTCTATTATATGGGAAAGCAAACTTCCTCTGGATAGGGGGCATCTGGGCGGGTTTTGACTGGCGTCTGAGTCTTTCGATCGACCCGCCCACAGGCACTGTAAACTTTCCTTTATATTGTTTTTCACTGCGACTTAGAATCAGAGTACCTTTTCGCGATGGCCTCGTTTGGTGTGGGACATCCCGGCTTTGCTGCATTGTGCGCATATTGGTTACCTTCCAGAGAGACGTTCCCTGAAACCAGGCAAAAACCACCCTTTTTCTGAGGAACTCCAGCTCTCGTATGCTTTTAATGCTGAATTAGAACTGCATTTCTGACAGAAATTAAAATTAAATACACAGTTTTGAATGTGTAGAGATTAGTGACCGTTAATAGACAATAATTCAGATATCGTGAGATGCAGGCTGGTGTGATGTAGGTATCACAAAAACATTTTCTTTATCGTGCTAACGTTTCGATCTCTTATTGAGATCATCTTCAGGGCTCAAAGTGTTTGTCTTCGGTGTAATTGCCATTCATCCGTGTCGTGTTAAGGGTGCCAGGCCAAATAAAAATCAATTAATATTAAAACAGAAATATCTAACATTGCAAATGTTATAAATTTGATTTGGGAGGCAAAGAACGGAAATAATTAAAACCTGTTTATGCCCGTAGTAAATAATTTTAATGTGTCTTACGTATTGTGATTATGGAGATAAACCCTCATAAAATCTATTCTTTACTAGAAAGTACAATTTTATATACTCAGTTTGATTAATGAGTAGTATTTATATATTTACGTTATTTTTAAAATACCTTTTTATTTCAAGAAGTCTATAATCAATCCCTTAAGACAAGTAAAACATTCTTTCTACGAACATTTTATTTTGTTCCTAAAATTAAGTTAACTTTTCATTCCTACACAAACCACTGCCACTATATAGTTATTGTCATCCTGCAGAAGAAGTTAACATTAAATTGGAATCACCTCACTCTGCATACTACAGTATTTACAAGAGTACGACGAGAGGGTTCACAGAGAACCTGACCTGAGAAGCGTTTAGATAGTCAGTAGATTGTGCGACGTCTGAGTCCTCCTAGGTCCGTATCGCGTCGAGAGCATGCTAAATCGCATACAGCGTTGCAATAATGAGGGCAACGACCACTCCCTCGTTACATATGGCACTCGCCACAACATCATTGGTCTTGGACCTGTCTGTAAAAACCAGACGAAAACCGGCGTATCTATTTCTAAGTTCAAAGAATTATCTGTTTAGAGGTCTGGCAGAGTACAGGCAAGCCAGATCGTTGCCGACTAGTACGGTCTGAATGGTTTACGAGGTGTAGGTCGGTCGCCCAGCTGAAGCTCCCTCCCTAAGACTTCACCGAAGCTAAGATGTGTGATTATTTTCGTGAATTGCATCATTGTCAACGCTTATTATATGCTGCGTTATTTTTTGTTTCTGTTGATTTTCTCTTAGTTATTATTCCTTTTTATACCAACTTTGTTTCATTGGTGTTTACACAAGACCAAATCCCCATGGGTAAAGTGTATTCATGGGCTCGCAGACAAACAAACAACACATTTATTCGCTATAATGTTTTATTTCTGTTATAAAAAACACACACGAACAAAATAGTTTACTTATTGATTAAAATCTAACTATTCAGCATTCGAGATGCTTGTTTTTCACAATTTCATCCGATGCGAGGAATACCCTGCCTCTGAAGAAATTTATTCTTTTTACCGGCTTTTGTAACTCACAATCCACGGCTTAAGTTGAATTTATTGCCTCTAGATTTTCGTTGGTGTAAGTCAAGTTTATTTTCAACGAAGTGTCATTATAATAAGTATTCTCTCCTTCGACTTACCAAGTTAACTTATGGCAAAAGTTAGCGAGGTGCCCGTCGGCGCCTATCTCGTCGGCCTGACGGCTTCGTTACGTGCTTTTCGATTGAAATTCACCGAGGAGCGATGCTGAGGCTTTCTCCTTTGAAAAAAGACACCGTGTCATTGTTCCACTGGCAAATGCCTTCACGGGCCTAACGCTCATCTCCCGTCTTCTTTTTTCACTTGTTTCACTCCCGGAGATGGACGAACCGCAATAAAGCTACGCCCATTCCTCCTTAAGGATCCATTCTCTTTTCTTACTGCCGTTGTCGCCTCCGTTTTTTATGCTTACACGTTAGCGCGCTCGTCCAAAGCTAGTAGCTGAAAAATATACAAAAATCTCATAATAATAGTAATAATATTTTATTGAAAGTGTAACATGATTGTAACATTATATTTTTTCATTGTATTTAAGGTGGTTACTACATAAAATAAGAAAAAAATTGATGATTGTTTAATTTTTAATAATTTAACTTCAAAACCTTCCTGTCATTTGATTAAAAATAAAGTAGAAATCCGATTACCAGTTTTATCTGAAATAATGTATTGAAAGTGCAAGCATGGCATGGAGGAATATTCTAATATAGACCACATTTAAATACTCATGAACGCAAACCCATCCTGAAGAGGCAGGAAAGCCGCCTAATAAATAAAGAGTAATAATAATATAAGAGTAAATAATAATAAAGAGTCTAATTTGTAGTTCTTTTAAATGTGTGGATAAGTTAATTACAAGTTTTTTCAAATCCGTTATCAATCGCGATTTTATGTTCGTATAATAATAATATTATAATAAATGAGAATAATTTATCGCAACCCCACCAGGAAGAGACATATGGACAAAATAATAAATCGAAGGTCGTAAGAACCGTGGTTAAAACATTTTTAGTAAAACATTGGTATATATCCACAAATATCTTGCAGTCTGTATACAACCAAGGTTAGACCATTTTTCAGGTATGGTGTGGGCCCTAGTATAGTGGCCATGACAAGAAAACCAAATTAATTACAAAATTAAAAAGATCAGAATATTTTGACATCACAAGTATAATTGCATAATTGTAAGTGGCAGTCGTGTTGTCACCTTTTCCTTAGATATATGTGTAGCATCCAAATAGCGATCTTAATATTAAGACAAAATGAAATGAAGCATGACGCAAGATAAACCATAAAAAAACTATAAAGACCAAACTAAATGAAATACTTCGAATGTTAGGCAATATATAACAAAAAAATGGACAGAAACTTCTAAATTAAAATAACAACAATTGATGTTTGGAAGATTATTAAGAGGGGGCTTATTATGATGTACAACTGGATCTAAAATGTACCATGGCGTGGGGGAAGCAAGCAAAGACTCTGATTTTACTTAGTAAAACCTCTCGGCCATATACTATCAATTTTCCAAGCTTTGATTTATACAATAAAACTCTGGGCATAAGTAATACTTAAAAATGTGCCCACAAGTATCCATTCCCAGACTACCATGAAGCGCTCAAAACTTCTACCTCGTCCACCTTCAACTAAAAACTGGTTTGGTAGTGCCTAAATATTTCAACTTCTGAGAACTCTTATGTACGTGCCAGAACATGACAAACCTGAGAAACGAGCAAAACCAAGAGCACTCTTACACTCTTCGGACCAGCTCAGAACATAGGTAAATCGGAAAGCATAGTAAAATAAAATTATCACCAAGGAGTTTGAAGAAAAAATGGGTCAGACTGTGTCAGAAACCAGCCCACTCTGTCGTGAAATAAGACTGTCAAAACCGGAAACGGTACAATCCCTTTGGGAAGGTGACATTAACGCCTAAAGAATAAGTGAATAGAAATTTGGAAAAGAGCATAATTCATTAGGTTAAAGCACTTTCTGTGATATAGTAGTAAACAAAGTACAATTGTGCTGTTTGTCTGATTTGCAGTTTTTTCTGACAACTGGTCACTTTTAATATCCCTATTTTTCACCGCTACCTAAAAGTTTATCTACCCGGGTCCTTAAACTTAAAGTGATGAGCTCCGTCTCGACGCCTAAATCCTTGCGTCCGCCGACGCCCCAAGAATTTATTTACCTCGACCAAATTACTAAGCGCATCATACATTTAATACAGTTGACGTATAATAATTATTTCATCTCAACTAAAAACCGTAATTAATTGTGATAGTATATTAATTGGTCGAACGGACCACGAAAACAGTGAATTATATAATAATTATTTTGCCAAAACATAACTTAGGTTATTAACGAAACATTACCTAAACTCAACACTAAAGATGGCAAAATGCCACATGGAAAAATCCACGAAAGTAGGTAGACAATGATGATAGGCAAGTAACAAACTATAGGTTCATGTCTTCGCAGACAAAAGCTCACCACAAAAATAATAATTTCATACAAAAATTATCTTATAAAATATAAATAAATAAGCCTAAAAATATCACAATGATAGATATTTTGTGAGATTTTGTTTATTAAATTGTTATTTACTTTTTAATTTTTGGTATTTTTCTTGAACGTGGCACGGGACTCAGAACGTGGATACCAACAATTTTTTAAAGTGTACCTTTCAAGAATAGGCTTTAAACTAACAAAAATTAAATGATCCCAAAAAAGAAAAACAGAACAAAAAACGAAGAAAATAACATAATATTTACTTTATTGGTAATATCAAGTGAAGTCGCAATTTAAATTCTATCCGCTATCCTACTAATAGTAGTGTACCATAACAATCTAAATTTGGACAAAATCGAAGAAAGACTCGTTATTTTTCATGCGAGTCGTATTTTATCCAAAACTGACCTTCCCGGTAAAGGTCGTCTTCGTAATTTCCTAGGTACTGCGCAAAACGGTCCGTCGCGATCATCGGTTAGAGCCGACAAACCCCTATTGACATTTAACCGAATATCCATCCCTCCGGGCAGGAAAAGAGGTCCTCTATAAGGTCATACTCGTAGGGATGAGTCACGAGTCCGCTGACCCGTAGAAAGTGCACTCTCATCCATCAGCCACCCCCTCGTTCCCCGAAAATATCCACGTTAGAATGCAATATAAAAGAGATAGGGAAAAAAGTTCTTTTTATGCCTCTTGTAATTGTGTCGTCGAGGCAAATGATGCGTGCGTTTCCGACGGATCGTAAACAAACTCCCATCCGGCTTCCATGGCAAAAGTTTAATGCGGCCCTTGTATAAAGCCGGTCGTCACTATTTCTATCTAGATCTTCCAATCCCGGAATGGAAATTTCCCTTCTTCTCTAACATTGTTTCCTTGCCACAAATCTTCTCCCCTCGCCCGAAACTTCACAGGGGTTCTAAAATGTTAATGAAACTGTCTCCCAAGGAAGGCAATTGCTCTTTTATACTTTACCCACAAAAATGTACATTGTTTATGAAGTGTAAACAAATTACTTAAGCACACTCTTCCTTAACGTTGTAAATTAGCATTATGGACGTGACAGAGATAGGTGGAAATTATTTTGGAAAGACATTGAATTTTGTTTATTGATTTTTGCAAATGAAACAAGCTTTGCAAACCTATGA
Source organism: Cimex hemipterus (assembly GCA_039619505.1). Classification (NCBI taxonomy): domain Eukaryota; kingdom Metazoa; phylum Arthropoda; class Insecta; order Hemiptera; family Cimicidae; genus Cimex; species Cimex hemipterus. The sequence goes on along the minus strand of CM077099.1, from coordinate 2,473,151 downwards.
CAACAAAAGTATCAACGCTCAATAACTGAAAAGCATTTAGGAGTCATAACAGTGGTATATTTTTCCTGCTGCTTTTTTGAAAAGTGAATTTTAAATGGTCGTCATAACATCCCTCGAGGTGGTGTGAAGCGGTTTGTGAAAAACTATAAAAATAGGCAGGCCTAGTGATGTGATCAGTGATGATTAGCTAGACATGGGCTCATCGACAGATAGACCAACGTTGATTAAAAATTTTTTAATTTGTTCACCGGGTGGTCTGGTAGAAAATTGATCCAAACACAATAATACCACTTTTTGATAGAATGAATTTAACTAAAAATGTATCACTCTGATTTTGTTCATAAATTACATCATTTTCGTATAGTATCGTCAGAACAAGACACTCATATTTTTCGTTTATTTGAAACTATGAATATGTCATTTTTCATTATATTAATTGCAACATTCTTATTTTAATATCAACCAAATTAATGAATTTTTTAAAAATTATTTTGTTACACTGGTTAAGAAGAAAATTTATCAACACACCGGAATAATTTTATTTAAAACAATTAAATTTAAATAATAATTTATTACATGGTTTTGCTAAAAGTTAAGCAGTATTAAGGAAAAAAGAGGCGTTGCGACTGTGATACTGATTTGTGAAACATCCCGTATAGATCTGCACACCCTACAAAACCGTGACAAGGCATCGGGCAGTGTCGCATGGCGTTGCATCGGGTGAGTATGTTCCCCGCATAAATTTAACAAAACGGCGAAACGCGTTGGAAATGATAAAAATATTGTTTCGTCTTCCTGCAGACCGCAAGAAAAAATTTCACGCAAACAAAACTAATACCCCAAACAACTGCGATACAAATCATAAACAGATTATTCACAGTGATATGAAATGGGCAATTCATAAAGAAATATCCATTATTTTGGTATTTGGAACTATTTACGTTTGGTGAAAATTGAATTAAAACATGTTAACACTAACCTATTGATTAAGTCTGTTGCAATGTTTTTTTAAATGAAAACATCACAAATCTAAAAGACAAACTAACCGCTTATCAGCAAATTGGAACAATGTACCTAAATCATGGACGTTCAGCAAAAGTTTCTGTTAATTCAGCTTTCTCCAGGAATATATCCGGCCCAATAAAAATTCAATTCTTTGAGATTCGATTGAATCAGCACATCTTTGGGAAAAGTGCGTCGGTCTCACATCATAAAACCGACGTGTATGGGATGATCGTTCATAGAAGAAGGAACTTTTTTTCGGCTATACAACATTACCTAATGCATTTAGATGGTCAGCAACCGCCGATTTGCATACAGATGGTTTCTCAGCCCGCTCCCTAGCCGTTTCGATAAAGTGAACATGGTACTACCCGTTCAGCACACGCCTGAACACAACCAAATATGACAAATTTTCCTTCCATGTTGAATACCATTAAGGTATAATTTAATTACATGGTTTAAAGCCGAATATTTGCCACTGTGGAAAAAGTAGGATAAAAATAAATAGATATATATCGAAAATTGTAGGTTGGTAAACGTCGTAGTTGTTTCCAAGCATCCCCGTCCGATATCCATGGACTATTTTCGGTCTGTCCAATGTGTTTCAGCTATAGCACATTTTGTTTTTTGATATCTTTTCTTCAGTGATTCATACTTCTACTTCCCTTGTTTTCTATTTCTTATTTATTGTTATCGAATAAACTGTAATATAATTATTACTATTATATTTATTATTATTACCTACAGCCGTTCGAATTTTCCTCCCCGTTTTTGCCATTTTCAAGTGTCGTGTAATCAGGATTGGATTCTCAACCGGATTTTATCTCAACCAACACCTTACATAGAAAGAATAATTAATTGATTGAAAGAAATAACTTGGCCAGTGGACTACTAAAACGTAAGGATTAATATTTAATAAGTGAAAGAAGTATAAGTTCTCTAAACAGCAACGGGCCACTTCATTACTCGCTGAGAAAACAATCATGATTACTCGATGCCAAAAAGAGGGGAAAAAGGGGAGAGCTGGTGTCCTAGAGGATCCAAGTAACTATATCTCAAGTGGTCGGGCAGCGGCGTATTTAACCGAAGGTCGTGTGTTCGAATCCCGCTCGCGACATTGACTTAATTGAAACTAGCATCAACGTTATTTGATGTTATATATAACAGTGATGTTGAAATGGAGAAAAAGTTTTTTAATATCGTGGTAATTCGGCGTTACCTTTCATCCTAACGTTATACAAAAACTACCTAATATGAGAGTAATTGTGCGAGGATTCATGCATTAAATAAATAATGACCAACGGATAAAACGGACATAACCGTGTTCTTTTTTCATTTGCTGAATAGAGGGGGGTTAGCATTTATATTCTTAATAATACGTATGAAAATAAACTAACTTGTTTATATATACATTATAGATGTTTTCGTCGGTAGAATAAATCCACCGAGGGATGTTGGCAATCCCGGTCAATATTACAGTTTCGATTCGAGAAATGTTATAAGATTGGAAGTAGGAGAGGATTCCTTTTAAATGAAGGATCCGATTCCAGTGGCCGATTTATAGCGGTAAAAACTCTTACCTCGATTTGAACAATAGACGAATTGATCCCATTCCCCTTGGCCCGGCAAGCGGATACCAAACTGCCGGGAGACTTTCCCGATCACGGGGAAAATATTTCCTTTGTGCGGTCAGCCAATTACAGATGGTGAGATGGAGGAGGAAGACAGTACTAGACGAGGTACCCCCCCAGCCCGTCACGCTACCCTCGAAATAAAGTGGGTTACGAGTCAAAGAGAACCTCGAGATGGCATTTTTATAAGTAAAAGTCATTTCCCCTCTCCTTCCTCACGTGGTCAAAGGTCGAACGGGATCTACACATATTGCCCTTTCACAGTCATATGGTATTCCCATCTGCTTCCTGCCCTCTTTAATAAAAACCCCTATTCGCCAAAGGAGGAAACTGGGGGTTCGGTTTCATTTTTTATAATTCCTAGGTAAAACATTTGACTCTTCCTTTCACACATTCTGCATAACTTGCCAAGGTACAAAAGATGCAAACACGGAACAGTAAGTTTTATCAATCATTGGAGTGATGAACCGTCCTACAAAATCGAACTCTTCTGCCAAATACAAACTTTTTCACAAGCCCAAATTTCATTTTGCGCATCCTACAATAACGCGGTTGGTAAACCAATTTCTCTAGCACTTCCTTCAAACATATATCATCCTACAGATAAATCACAGGTTAACCCATTAATGCCCCAAATCGTAGAAAGTTTTTAACACGTTTAAAATCCATCCAGGATTCACATAAAAACAATTCGGTTTTCATCATAATCAACTCAATATTCCACCACTCTACACGTACAACTAACATAATTGAGGGTAGATTTTCCTCCATCGTCCCTCCACATTGCACACTCATGACAATAAATACATTCATTATCAACACACGCTAAGAATACAAAACTATCATTACTATTCACAATAACACAACCCTGTTTGCTTCAAGGATGGGAAGAGGGGTCCCAGATGATACTCACTACTCTGGTCAAGCCAAATTCTCATAGTGGATGGCATTCTTACGCGCTATTAATTGTTTCCAAGTTTCCGAGGAATTGCTCTTTTCCGTTAAGTGGGTCCATCAAGCAATCTATCTCTGCATGGCACACAAATATTCTGTATTGGGCCCAAAAGTAAATGGCCATCAATCTAGCATGGGCTATTTTTTATCGTATTGGAGAAATATTGGTCCATACTAGACACTATCTATGCCGTTCTACTGTAGATACTCCGTAACATCATCTTTACAACTTATACGGATTTTGCCTCAATTTTTATCTTCTAGCTCAAATCTTACACAAGCCCCCTTCAATATCCAGGAGCTTCTAAAGCTCAACGAATAATAGTACAAAATGTATGAAATGAGATTAAACGAGGGCAAATTACGTTCACATTAAATAATCAGGATTGCGAATTTTTATTAACGGCAAGGAAATATACATTAATGTTATATTAAGACTGTACACAGATAGTAGGTTGAAGTGTAATTCCCACAGCAGACCCCCAGCGGCAAGAACTCCAGAGAGGATTTGGACATCATAAAATCACATATGACGCTACACGTAAAGAACAAAATAACATAACAGAAATATTATTTTGACTTAGTTCGACATACGGAGCAGAGCTATGGGATATCTCAAATCCAATGTCCAACGTAACCCGAAATATCTCCGAGCACTTTACTATGCCTTTTACTTCACTATCCACAATGACTTTAACATATCAATGGTTAAAGACTCGATACGTTCTCACGTAATAATATTTCACCCTATTCTTCCAACCCAACCTAATCATACTAACCAAACCATTTCCTCTTCCCCATATTCCTAGAAACCGCCACCTAGCCTCAAAGTTCTCTCTTCTATTACTCATGACGAAATTAAACAATTTAATAAAAACAATTCTATTACCATATTATTCCTTTCATTCATAATCGATCAATTGAGTTAATATTCAAAAGACAATTACTTTTGCCTTTCTTTATCCGGCCATGTTTACTTGTCTGGCTTTAAATAAGGTTCGCGTTTGACTTATAAAGCGATATTTCAATAGGCAGTTTAGTTAAACGTTGGGTTTTGAGTTGAGAAACATTTGATTTGTTAATTGATAATATGAAGTTCTTTTTGTGGCGCTGGTAGGAAGTATGTTTTAAAGGTTGCACAACGACTTCAGACAAAACACGAATAATTTCTTTTAAAACGGACTTGACGAAGTGTAATAATAGTGCTTATCACGACACCGTTACCAAAGTCAATACGATCTCTAGAAAATGTTCCGTCTAAAACGTGACGTCCGATTACAGCTTAATTCCCGTTCTCAAAACACCGATAGGGACGGCTTTTCACAAGTGGGGTCAAAGCTGTACAAATCCACGGATGAGTCAACGTTGCATAGGTTTCTCCGCGAAATTATATTTATGACCGTGTTATAACCCCACGGGGCGCGGGTGGAGTTTGATTTAAAACCGGTCGTGCATTGCCGCCTTTTACGATAATTATGCGGCAACTTACACATTGGCCAACTTCCAAACTATGCTCTATCCCGACTAGTTGTCTGGCCCGAGGAAAATACATAACCGAACGGATCTTCTTGGCATTTAACAGCAATATCTTCATTAACAAACTGCACTGTCTGACGCTAATTGCCTAATGACGTGGCTCTAAGATAAAACTGGTTTACAATCCGGTTTAAGCTTTTTTTGCTTTAATTTTAACATAAACAACTCTCCGAATAATCTCAAAACCAGCTCTGGAATAATTATTATAGTTAGTATTAATTCCATTAGGTTTCGTGGTACGATTGGCCAAATATTTGATTTTCAATTAATTAATCTTTAAGAAAGGTATTTGTTAAGGTAAAAAAGTCAGTCTCACGAACGGGATTCAAAACTAAGACCTTCGGCTAGATACGCCGCTTTTTATCACTTGAGCTATCATCACTTCGATCTACTCGGATCCGTGGCCATTTCATTTGTCGGTGAGAATCAAAAAGATTACACGACATTTGAAAATTGGCAAGAATGAGGGAAAATTCAAAAGGTGGGGTTAAGTGGGAAGTTGGTGCCTAATTGGATTGAGGTCACGATAGCTCAAGTGGTTCGAGCAGCAGAGTATTTAGCCGAAGGTCGTGGGTTCGAATGCCGCTCGTGACACTGACTTTTTTATATCAGCCAATACCTTATTTAAAGATTAATTAATTGAAAAGTTAGATTTGTATTAACTTTCAATTATGTAATTTTTAAGCTTGTTAAAGATAACCTTAACATTCTTTTAATAAAAAATATAATACTTATCCATTTAATTGTAATTACTAATAATACTTTTAACTTTTTTAATTAAAGAATGTATACACACGTTTTTATAAAAACGTCCAATTTAATTATGTAGAAGGATTGAGACATTACCGATTTCAAAAAAATGATTTTTATGTTAAGAGAGAGAAAATATTTTAATGTACATTCATTACAACTAGTTTCCTCATTTAAATTATGGAATGAGCTGGATTTTCAAATGTAATAGATCATGTGTATCTATTGTATTTAGATTGAGTTAACAGTTATTGTTATTTGCCATTGAATCCGAGAACGAATCGTCTGTTATTAGGTCGAAAATTGCATATAGTAGAATTAAAATGGTGGTTTTATTGGATAAGGATTGGGAAAGACGATTGAAGTGAGAGGAATAGTTTATTGTGGAAATTGAAAACTATTTTGGGGGATTATTTTTGTCGAGAGAGGGATTTTGAGGTCAATGTAAAGGATGACGTTGGAGATGTAATTAGGATTGACTGTGGCTGTGAGCACATCGGATTGGAAGGAATGTCCTGAATTTTTAAACGTCGGAATATTTACCGGTACATCATAGTTCTTTCCTTGCCTAATGTTCAGATTGGTTTTAGTATTGCTTTTAGAGTGTTTTCTTGATACGTAAGATTTGCCAGTAGCAGACTAGTTCGAAACGTGTTTTCCGAAGTTTTATTAGTTTATGTTGGTTCCGCTTTGGCCTTGGGTGTAAATGGAACGCAAGGTGGCGGAATCTGTTTTTGGGATGGGAGTATTATTGAGGTATATTGTAAAGGGGAGTTTGCTTACAATTTGAGTGCTTTTGATTTCTTATGTCGTCGGCAAAGAATGCAAAAAATATCTGCGGTATTTGTTAAAGATTGGCCCAAAAATATTAAAAACATGTATCAGCGTTCCTGTCAATGGAAAAAATATTTTACATATTTTAAATACTTTAAAAACGCATTTAAGGAATAAATAACTTATAACACATATTTCACGGTTTATTTTGTATCAGCCTCTTTGTGTGTTGTTGATTTTTTTACTTTAGAATGAAAATGTTTGTGGTTTTAGTACATGATATTCAAAATACGAGATTATTTGACTCTCGGGCTGCCGGCATTTTTGAAAAAAAGCCAATTTCGGGTTCGATTGCAGAGGAGGGTTTTATCCTGGGATCAATACAGTACTTAGTGATATTAAAAAATTAAATCAACAAAAATTTCATTGTGTATCATATTATTATTATATTTCCAATTTATTAACGAAGGCTTGGATTGTTCCATTCAGGCGTTCTAAATTCGCATAAAGTAACTTGAAAATCAATTGAGCCGTTTGAAAGAAGCATCATTTTTATTTCAGAAAAAATCAGTGATATTGAAAAAGGATAATGCTCATATAGAAATTGTTCGTCAAATTTGTATTCAGGGATTTTAATTTGTTCAAAAAACAAGAATATTATAGTTTAAAAAAATAGTTTTTTACCTATTTTACTTAATTTTTCGGTTTCGGCATGTATGTATGTATCATATATTACTTTACTATCATGTATTATTACTAAATACTATGATTTACTAATTACTATTATTTCATTATCTACAATATCCATGCTTGCTGGGATGAAGAATTTTGAAATAATAATGACGTAGACTGAACCATATGATAAATTAAACATGTAATACGTTGTGTTTGTTAGTTTGTTTAGTACATTGCAGTCAAAATGGGTGTGTTACAATGATCATGTCCTTTTTTAGTACAACGAAGGGGAAAGGAATATTGACATAAAAAGAATCTCGCAACCTGTGTCTGTCGCAACTACGTTTCGTAATTTACATGTCCATATGAATGAAAACAAATTTATTTGTCTGAAAAAGGCAGATGAAGTTTAAAATGAATAATATTTTATTCGAATGAAGAAGACGTTAACGATTCTACTGTAAAATGAAAGGAGGTGAGCAGATGGGTATTCTGCAATCTTATGCATTTATTTAATTGCCTTCTGACAGTCTCATATCAGGTTTTTCACCACTGATATTCAATTTCACAAAGTAAATTCATGTTGTATGATTAAGCAATTCATGATTGGTTCTTTTTGTAGATCATGCACTTTTACATTTCATTTGCAATTAGTTGCCCAGAGAACAACAGAGCTGGCTAGCTGTAACGAGGATTTGTCAAATGTAATACGAAGGCCGAAAATTTCCTCTATTATGGAGGTGCTGACCCTAATCAACCTTAATTTAGGGACCAGAAGCGTTTTTGACCTCAGCAAGTGGCACATATTGCCCTCCATCGCTTTTAAACGCCCTCGGGTCTCATAAAATCGTTACATTTTTCTCTTTTCGAGAGCTATAACATAAAGACTTCAAATTTTCTAAAATTCTAAAAACAAAATATGAATTTCCCAGTTCATAAACCGCAATGCATGTTTGGTCGGAATATAATCTTTTCATTAATAATCAGTTGGTATTTTAAAGTGCCTGCAGTACTAAAGATTTTTAAATGCAGATAAAAATAAATATAAATAAAAGACTATGACATATCGTAGCTACTAAACTCATGCCAATGTAATTTTCAAGTGTGCGTTAAATTGAAAAGTGATTATGCAATGCGTAGCTAAATTTACGAACAGAATATCCGCACTGTCAAAATCTGCCTCGGTTGAGACGACCATCCATTACTTGCGACTTAAACTGGAAGTGGCGTAACCTAATACCACGGGACAATGGATAGATCGAGGTCAGCCTCTTCCACCGGTCGTAAAAACGAGGGCGATTTGAATAAAGGATATTATCCAATCTTTTGTACTTCAGACGAGGTATTTCAGAAGGTCGTTTTTATAACAAGTTCACTTGTATAAGTATACAAATTATATTTGTACTTTTTATTACATTCCATTTGTCTCGTTTTGCCTCGTTACTTTCAATTTTCAAACTATTACAAATTTTTACTTAATAATATGACTTTAAATTATGAATAAAATAATTCTTTCTTGTACCCATGCACTTCCACCTACATCAATTCGGATAATTCACAACTCAATACTAGTAAAACAATCTTAAATAATTCCACTTCTGGTCGCTGCTAATTTTCGTTGATTCCTTGGGCTATTCATATATATCGAGCAAGCATGAGATAAAGATGAATCCCAAACTTTTTCTAATCAAGTGAACTACATGAAAATGACCTTCTACGATGTACTCGTCATACCCGGTTATCACGTATTTTTTATCTTATCATGGAGAAGCTTACTTCTAGAAGTGGAAGAAGAAGAAAAAGAAAAAAACTTTATCCTCGGACTGGAGTCCCCTAAGAATAATTTACATGAAATAAAAAAGGTAGCTTCTTCTATGAACTTAAAAGTAAAAAAATGATAGAAACCTTGGCACAATGTATACCCGTAAGGCAGGCTAGAAGAGAAATTACAAGAATATTAAACAGGTATCTGCTTGGATGAAAAGGAGGTGATTATACAGGTGGGATTTAAAGGAAGAAAAGAAGCCAGCGTAACGAATAGAAAGGTGAAGGGAGTTCCAGACTTTAGGGGCTCGGATCAGAAAGGAGCTTTCGAAGGTATGGTCTGTATGTTGCGGTCGATTAGGGACGAGCGGTTTTACGAGTGCGATGAGAGTAGTCGAATTGTAGCGATTGGATGATTTAAGGAGGATGACAAGTGGGGATAAACTGGAAAAGAAAGCAACCTAGTAAATATTGTGCACGGAAGGAGGAAAATAGCCAGGAAATTTGGAAATACAACCCCGACACCCGGGATCCCCGTGGGGTGCCGCACACAAATCTTACGCAACAATTCATAATACGCGTCAATCGCGCGTTCCCCGCCGATAAACCACCGTATGCAACACAGCTATAATCGAAGAAGGGAAGAATAAGGAAAGATACAAGAAGTTTTCTGGTGGAGAAAGGTATAAGAAACCAGGACCGACGAAACAGCCTGAGGGAGACAATGGAATGGCGGGAAATTTGGAAAATGTGAACATGCCAGGAAAGGTTTTGGTCAAAGAGTACTCCTAGGTTTTTAACCGAGGAGCAGAAGGGGATGGGTTGGTTATTTAGCACTATCGAGGGGGATTGAGGAATTGCCTGATAATTATGGTGGTGGATTTGGACAGGTTGAGGTCTAGGGAATTTTTATGGGCCCAGTCGTTCATGAAATTTACGTCTTTTTGTATCGTGAGAAAGGCCAAGTGAAGATCGAAAAAGTGGAAGGCTATATATATTTGGGGGTCATCGGCATATCATTGAGGCTAGAGCCTTGGGCACCCCAGGGTTTAGAGGGAGGAAGTAGGAGGTAAGGCCATTAGGAAGCAACACGCTTGGTGGCGATTGGTAAAGTAGGAGTGGAACCAACGAAAGTATAGAGTGTCATCTTAATATTCTTACTTAGAGGCGTATCTTTTGACAAGAGACTTTCCAACCAATAGAACCCTAAAAGCCGCTACGTTTGCTCCAAGCATGGACACATATAAGTCTCCGGTCCAACACATAACGCTCCAAGTAATCCAAGGAGGAACATCTGTGCTCCACGGCTTAGCTGATGATGTGGTCGAATAAATTGGAAGGACGACGTCAAATGAAGCATTATTCTGCCAAGTTATCGGCTATGTCGCCAGTTTCCCATTTTCTATTCAATCGCAGAAAGAAACTCGCGGACTTGCCAGTGGACGCTTCGAAACATCTCATTACCGCACCTCCATTTCCATTAATTTTGACCCAGTGTTGCAAATAAATACAACTAAAGACTAAGTATGCCCAAGCTTTTGCATTGCAAAAAAACAGTCGCTACACCCACGACTTCTACTCATAGGCACTGACCACTTTCATGGGTCCGTGTATTCTCGGTGGTTGATTGCGTGAATCATTGAATATCGGTGCGACAACGAAAAGCGTATGAGTGCAGTGTAAGGAACCAGAGAGAATGGGCGGATCCAGTAATGTGTTTACCGATGACATGATTCTCTCAGTTCAACTAACCTGTTGATGAAACACTAGCGAATTATGAAGAAAGCCAGGTTCTGGTCCTAAATGTAGAGAAAACATGATGAAACGCTTAATATGACATTCTGTAACCAACAATCTGGTTGATCGAACGAACTTTGGAAAAGCCCCAGTAGTACTGGAGACTGGAGTATTCTTTTCAAAGTAGAGTATTACACAATTTTATAATTACTTTTACTTAGAAACTTTACATCGAATAGAGGTCTAAGCATCGCACTTTCTGCTGACTATTATCATCAATATGGTCGTCAAATTTTCGAGTTGATGACAGTAATTACGAAGATACAAGTCAATCCCATAAAGAGTCAAGTCCAATTCATCTACAATCAAATAAAGAATTCGATAGAAAATGCCTTATCTTAACAAGATCGCTATGTGTGACAGGTTCATAAAAACATCCTTACACGGACCCACTAGGGAATGTAAGCTTTGAAACATCTCATTAACAAATACCTTCAGGTCAATTCACGTAGCAGTTATCCGGCCGATAAGGCAATATCGCTGCCGCGTAAGGTCATCCGCTAGTAAAAAAGATGCAAACAAGATAAAACGATGCTCTTTACTGGGATGGTACATCGTATTACGTTCGAAATTTAAATTACATACCAAATATGCAGTATGCTGTTAGGGTAAATCAAGATACAGTCGACACCATCAACAAGCTGCCTCTGAGAACTCACAATATTAAACGGAAAATGCACCATCTGGCCTCTTCAGAAATTTTATTTTCTATTTTTCATATTATAATTTATAAGTTGTTTGATGTTTGTGATATATGATTTTTCTATTTCTAAATGCTGTTATCATTCTATGAGGAGTGATTCTTGGTGGGGGTTTTCTCATCTCAGATTCCACATTTTTTGCATGTACTGTTGTTAATAAAACTATGATTACCTAGTACCTTTTTAACCAATTTCATAAAATATTTTTTAAGCCCACGAAAGAAATCTCGGCTTTTCAAGACGAAATTACATTAAGGGCGCAACACAACAAGGAGGCTTTTACAGAAGCCAATTTTAATATGCTGACAAGGGGAATACTACTTGCAAAAGGGTTTTCTTTTGTATAAAATTATCTATCGAGAAATGAGGGAGCCGTGAGGGAATCTAATCAATGGGAAGTTGAAGAGAACAAGTCTAAACAAGTTAGCGAGAAGTTTGATTCTGATTGGCAAGAGTTTCCATGCCAATACAGCTGAGAACAAAGTTGTTGATGTTGTTTAGTGGCCGTTTCTCGGCTTGGGGCCGACTATTAACCGACAAATCTGTCGTCGTCTCAAATGTAGCATGAAGGGGCCACCCTCGACTCGTCTTTTCGGGCCATCCCTTAGGATTAGTCTTTTAACGGGCACCCCTTAACAATCTCGGAATCAATGTACCGTTCCGAACGACGTTAGCTTTAGTTTTTCTGCTCCCGAGATGACTTTATACTATTTGCCAGTTTAATGACGCGTCAGCGAGTTTCGTGGCACCGAATCCCCCGCCAGTGAAACCATAAATCAGACGGATTTTATTGGGCTATCCTCCGTTTGGAAAAGTGCGCGCTCGGTGGAATTAATTTACTATTTTATTATTGCTAATCATATTAGCGTATAAGATAGTTTATTAGACGCGTTGTCTTATATTGTGCCCATATTGCGAATACCATCTTTATTTTTTCTTTCAATATTTATTGGATTCACTTACATTATCCCTGAATGATAGGCTTTTGTTGAGAATCACATTGTATTTAACTAGACAGGTAGTATCAGGGTCATCCTAAAACGAAAATAGACGGCGTATAGTTTAACATTTTCCGATTCGAATCAATTTATTTTTAACTTTCATACATTGCACAATTCTTCTAGTTCTCTGAGGAAAACCTTTAAAGAGTTACTGCACAATTGAAATCAACAAACAAAATAAGGAAATCAATAGCCGCAACGGTTACAACACACTGGGTTCGAATCCTGCCGCCCTGTTTTCGAACCCGACATACTTACAAATGTTTTCTTTTTCTTTTTTTATATAGCTTTTTTTACATAGCGGCCACTGTGGGTTTATATGATCTCTGCTGTTGCGACCTCGCGTAAAAAACAATAAATAAATAATTTAAACAAAACGAGGAAAGTAATGTACCAAAGATTGTCCACGAAGAACAGAATGCATTTTCGCGAACACCTTGAGAACATTTTTTAATCTAGTTTCTGATGAACCACAAGGTTTTGGTAAGTTAACTCTTCAGCATATCGGGATACAAATAGGTTTTTAATTATTTTAAATGGCAAGATACTCATCCATGTAGGCTTTTTAAAGGATTTTTGATGCTGAATGAAATATAATATGAAGTACCGTTTTCAAGTTATTAAAAAACTATATTCGATTTTTTTTGTGAAACTACTCAAACTTATTCAATTACGCACCAATTTATTTATCAACTTAATTAGCAATATATTATTTACTCATGGGACCAAAAGAAAGGATGTACAATTTCCTCATACAACATCAATCAATAATATGCATATAACTCATTAAAACGCGATTAAGCCTGGTGCAAATTTCTTTTGGTGCAGAAGTCTTTTGCCACAGCACAATCACCTTAACTTTTTCTTGTAATTTATGTAATTTTTCAATATTTTTTAAGTTGGTGAAATTATTATATTATTAAAATTATTGAAATAAAACATTTTAATAATATTTTTGTGATTATTCAAAACCCTCAAGCGTCTCCACAGAATTTTTATTTACATTTGTTTTTTAAACATTAATCAGTTTAAATTTGTATATGTGAACCAAAATTTGCACCTGTGGAATCAGGCTTAAATCATCTACATTTAACGCGTTCTGTTAGTCGATTTGAGCCAATTATTGAAAAGTTTGGAAATCTGAATTTTTCGTAAAAACAAAAAGTTTGGAAATAGTGTTTTATCTACAACATGAGTACAGTTTGCACCGTCAAATTTAGAATCTACACTTCAGCTGTTTTTTTTATCTTATAATTTACACTGATGTGTATTTTATCAGTTAAATTTAGATAGGCGATAGATTCATATCTCGCTACCATAGAGATTGAGATCAAATAGTTTTTGGTCATGAGAAACTAGCCAAAAAATAAAAGTTCAGGTGAAATTTCAATTTGGTAAAAATGTCCTAATAAAAAATACGTAGGAGGGTTAGAAGCTACTTACCCTGTATACTTCAAATATCACTATACTCAAAAACACGTATTATTATTTGATATTTTCTAGTTTTTTGTACGCATATTGGACTAAGGTGTATTATTAGATTTAAAAATCCATTCAGTGGATATATTTATTAGGCGTAATGGCAATTTAACTGTTTTGTGAAAAATTTATTGAGCTCGGTAGGGGTGACCAACTCATAGTTTGGTCATTATCCAGTCCAGTCCTATCGTTCTGGACCTCTTACATTTGCTGTTGGTCTAGGTTGTAAAAAGGGTGAAGCTAGTCACAAATGTCCTTGTCGGCTAATGCTTTTATGAGCCTGGCGTGAGAGGAAGCCAAAAAGGAGAGGAAACAACTCAAATCTGCACGCGCATGTACGTTGTGCATACCAATTCTGGAAATCCACCGACAATTCTTGCTTTAGTACATTACAATGAAAAATACCTGCAGGCTTTGAGAAGCTGTGTTGTTAGTCCGGGTTCGGTTTTATCCTTCCAACCACCGAAGCTATTTCAGTTACCAACCTACATCGAAACCCGATCACCCTTAAATACATTCTTTCCTATTTACATAGATTTCACTGAGGGTGGTGGAGAACTCGATATTCCTCCATCATCCATTTTTTCAACTAGCCTAATTGAGGCGCATTTCCGCCATTGATCCTTTCATAATAACATTCACGCTGATAAATGCATTCACACTCAACACACGCTAAGAACACAAAATTATCATTACTATCTCCAACAAAACAACCCCGTTTCCTCTATGATAGGTGGGTCAGTAGGTGGGAGGTAGATAATCGCTACGGTCAAGCAAAACTTTCATATCGAATGGCGTTGCTACGCGCTTTCGAACATATGAAGCCAAAGAATTTTACCATTCAATCTTGTGCTTGGCCCAAAAATAAATGCCCACCTCGCATGCTCTATTCTTAATCATAGGGCTTTTTATCGATAAGAAACAAATTAGGTTAAAAGAATAATTATTGTACGCTAAAAATAGGTGTAGCAAATGTAGCTTAATGTTGTTGATAAAATTTACAAGTTAAAAACTACTGCTTCTAGATAACAATGTTTATTGTTGTTCGATAAAAAATTTGTTGAGCATATAATTCGGTATATTTTACCTAAATATACTAAATTCACTCCTGATATAACCTGATGGAAATAAATATGCATAAAGTTTAAAACCAAACTTAAGGTTTTCTTGACGTTCAATTGTTCGAGACAATTTGAATATATTCAATAACTTTTATTTACAAAATATATTCTCCTCAGGGTATTTCTAAAACGTATTAAAACTAGAAAGATGTAAGATATGAGCTTTTTTCAGTGCCGAAACATTGTATTTTTACCGACATGTTTATAAGGCCCATTCCTGTAACTCAGTGAACAGAATAATTGTCACAACAGTGTATTCTTGACGCGTTTAAAAATCATCGGTTAAATCCAAAAAATTTTAAATATAGAATGGGGTTGTAAATCAGCGGCGGGCCGAGTCGTACTCTCCGTGAGTTACTTGCCTCTCACGTCCAGTATTTTTTTACCTCACGTCGCCGGAACCGAGAAAATGCGGCATAGCCTTTTTTTATCGGAAAAATAAGATCAAAAAGAAGGGGTGTCGGAGCCGCATGGAAGAAATAGACCAAAGCCTTCTTTTATTACGCTACCGTTATATATTAAAAATGGGGCACACGAAATGATAATCGAACCCTCTTAGCGAGTCTAATCTATTTTCAAAGGCCAGTTTTGCTATGTATAATGTTTTCTTTTCGCTGAAAACCAAGTTAGCTATCATTACAACCTTCTTAAAAGTTTGTTCGCCAATAGAATAGTTTCACAAGATTAAGAAAGAATGAATAGTTATAAGCTGCAAGAAGTTGACAAAATTCAAATAGATATGCAGACAATGAATAATAAACAATAAACCTGGTACATTCATTAATTACAAATGAAATCCTTTATAGGATGTTTAATGATGAAAGATTTCATTCTTAAACAATGCAATTGTAATATGTGGAACTAAATGCATCATATAGATTTATTTCAATTTATGAATTAGTGAAGGGCAGATTAATCAACCAGCCATTTTAAACCATTATATACATGTACCTTTTTTGAGAACTTTTCTAGCAAGAGGAAAAAGTTTAGTATATAATCGGAAAAGATGTGAATATTTGAAGAATAAATGTAATGTTTTATTGGTTATTCAAGATTCCTTTCAAAGGTTTAATCGAACAAGACCCAACCAAGTACCAGTAAATCTGAAAGCTGAACCTTTACTTTTCAACATGAAAGGCTGAAAGCTATTTCTAAATATAATAATATTAATAATACATGGTTGAGCTTTCTCAGTGCGGTCTGCGAGGTGATGAATCTGTAATTGGGTCATTGGTGCTCATTTTGGTCAGCTTATCTTCACTGGATTGGTCTATTAGACAAGTTTCACGATTTCGACATCTTCAAAGACCCTATATTAAATATACTGTGCTTGGAGATCAATATGATCGGAATTGATGAAACTAAAAATAATAAATGCCAAGAAGAATTACAATTCTTATTACATAACTACAATAATTCTTAAGGAAACTCGGTTGCTCGGTGATGTCGGGCTCGTATTTGTTCTGGGTTCAAATCTTAACACTTCAAATAGAATTTTAATTGTTAATAACTTGATGCAAGTATTGTAAACGGGGTCCTAATCCGCGACCCATAATTTGTAGTTGGACGTTAAGTCCTTCCTTGTAATAACATATACTTACCATTGTGCTAAGGCACGTTTTGTTAAGTGAGGACGGTTGGTTTTCTAGCTTCTTTTCACCTCTTTGCATCTTTCTTGCAGACTTCCCTATAAAGCCCTACTTCACTGTGAAGTACCGTGGAAGAAACCCGGTTGTAATTACGCAATAATATCTGCTTAAACATGTTCAATGCTTTACCGACGAGTCATGTTCTTCTTTGACTTAAATGGAGGACATTTCACATAATAAGATGTGATTTTACATAATGTAAGATGAAGAGTAGACAAAAAATAAAAATCTTACTTTCTGTTCATCTACCGAGTGGTCAAGAAGTTAAGATGATTTTCAACCTTCCTCTCACCAGATGACCGATGCGAACAAATTTTGCCAATTGGTTGGACTACAGCGTTTGGCAATTTTTTAAGGGTAAAGTTAAAAAAGTCGCAACAATACAATAAATAATTTGTTTCTGAAAACAACTTATACTTTTTGACAGATTGAAAATACAATATAAAGCTCAAACTTTTACAAGATAAAAGATACAGGAAATATTCAAATTTTTTACTTTGTTCCTTCCTATACTTAAAGTATCAATGTCCTTGAGGAATGTTTTCATAAGAAGTTTACACCATCTTTCAAAAATTATGTAAAAAGTGAGTCATTTTACGCATCACAGAGCAAAGTTGTGTCCGAATTTGACTCAATTGTGCTTTTCCTATATAGTAACAACGGAAGTGATCAATTTCGGAGCATAGGAAAAAGTGAATTAGTTTTACATGCCAATTTTTTGGGCTAAAAGCTCTACCATGTTTCCACTGATATTTACAGGTGTATATCAGCACAAGTTATTAGTTTAATATGCAATTTTAATCAACAACAGCATTTAATAAAACATATAAATAAATGTCAAATAGATAAGTTAGATTTATGTTTTATTAATAATTGACTTTTCGTGAAGTGTACAATAAATTATTTATTAATTAATTAATGCCTAAAAAATAATTTCATATATTAATTATACAATGTTTAATGGTCTTATTTTTACGAATTAATTTAGTTTGTTCTAAAAAGATGTTTTTGTTACAAATGAATGAATCAGGAGAATATTCGCCACCACTTTTTTAAATAAATGCGAGCAAAACAATCGACACAAAATTTATACAAAAAATACGAATCACAAACAGAAACAAACATAAGGTAGCTGTTCGGAAAAATAGAAATAAATAGTTATTTAGAGATCGTGAGATACGGTCTTGTGTGAAAAATATTTGAATTATTGATATGAAAATATTTTCTTTATCCTATCAACGTTTGGAACTTTATTGAGACCATCTTCAGGGCCTGGGATTTATAAACATTGTTTAAATTATACAATTCCGTATCATATATCAATATGAATTTATACAATGATAGAAATTTTAGACTTAATCAAAGTATTTGCACTCACTCAAAGTGCCTGGTTTCCTGTGCGGTTTCAAGCTTGGGTGTCGTGTTGAGAGTTAGTGAGATATTAATTTTTTTTTTTTTTGTAATTTATTATATTTGATTTTGAAGGAGTGAGGAAGTGAGGAAGGACATCCTATTATTCCTATATTAGAAAAGCGTGGATATAAATTAATTTTTACATTAGGAGTCGGCTTCTTTGAGGTGAAAAGGACCGACAAAATGGAAAAAAAGGGTAATGGTTTGTCGTTCGGGCTTAGTCACCCTAAATAAAAAATAATAATTTAAAAAAAGAAGTGTAATTTTCCTACAGTGCATCGATATCTGACTTGCCTCACTTTTGACATAGAGAAAGGACGGGTGAGTTAAATTGGAACGCAACTAACCCTTAACTATGACGCTTTCAAAACTGGCTCAGCCTGTTCTTTGTAAAAACAGAAGAATAATTTATGAAGAATACATTTTGAAAATTTTTTGTAAGTCTACGGAGTGGTCAATCTATACTTTGGTTGATTTCGATTATTTTACTAGAACTACAAAGGAAGAACAGTTGACCATTTTTAGTCTGAAGTCACCAGTTGTTGACCATGGTTATAAGCAACGGCACAAGACAAAACTTTCTTCTTGGTGACTAACCTAACAGATAAAACTAGAGAAATTAGGCCGACCGAGAGATTGAAAACTCTACACATATATAGAATATGAGACTTCGTAGAAATTTTAAAGCCACATGGTAATATTTCCTAAACTTTTCGTATAACTATCTTGAATAGCATGACAATTATAAAAATGTACCGATTCTGAAATAACAGAAATTCTAGATATACGCTACCTGAATAAAACATAAATTGCATGATACTTCTAGTAAGAGTATATTTGAGTCAGAGCAAGAGTTCTGCATTCTAAATATAAATTTCAGAAATAATTTTGAGATTTCTTAACTTTATGGAAGCTTACACACTTTTAGAATGGATATGGACCACAATTTCCTTTGACTAACTACTAAACTGAGAAAAGAGCAAATGGAATATTTACATTTATTGAAATATACATTTTGAGATGCCGCCGAGTTATATTTCCACACGTTTTCACTGGCTTTATCAGGCTGATTCTCGCGTCCTCTTTCAACACTCTCCCGCCATGTAATTGATGTTAAGTCGGTTTTAATTGTCCCAGGTGCTTTCTATCTGCATCAAAAAGGAATAATGCTTCCTCATTACTCATTTAATTGTCGGGCATCGTCCTTGCTTCTCTATTCAAATGTTAATTGCCGTCGTATTCAGATTTTCCTAGTAAAAAAAAGCGCAAATAAACATGAAAAACGGATGCAGTTTTTCTCTTACATTTCCTACATTATTTAAACTTTAACAAAGACTTAGGCTTTGCACAGAGATGGATGAGAGATTATGTTGATGCGTTAAGGCTTGTGAACCCTCTCGACGTGAGAGTTGTTGTATAGTTTATGATTCCTCAAATAATCCCATCCCTTTCAGATCTACTTACTTTTATTCACGTCTTCTATTACAAAATAATACGTAAACAACTCCTGTTAACTCAAATAAAGAAATCTCCCGTATTTTCTGGAGCCCCCTTATTTTCCTACCATTTTAAACTTTAGTTTTTCTGCAATGCTGCGCGTGGTGATTGGTAGGACCAAAAATAAAGCTATAACAGTCCTTGAAGGCTTGCTATCGTTTGTTTTGTGATAAATTTTAAGATACCAGAAATAATAAAACAGAAAAATTAATCAACTTTTTCATTCAATATTCTAAGTGCTCTCGAGAAGTATTAACAATTGGCATGCTTCAATTCATGCGGATATACGTAACCTGAATCCTAACGTCTAATACCCTACAACTTTATAGGAGAGGGGATGTATCTATTATGAATGAGAGTATAAGGACAGGTCAGAAATTAACAAGAGAAATGTGTTGGTCTTATTTAATTAACGCGTATATATACAAAAAATTACTTGTAAAGAAATAATGGCTGTTAACTTCTTGGGTGCCATTTTGGTTACCTACACCCTGACGGATAGCAATGTGACTACATTTTCGACCTAGCACCTAACATTGGCTCGGAGCTGTTAGATCGAGCAATGTTAACTTGCCGATTCTTACAAATGGACGCCATCATTTTTCTTGATTTAACATAACCTAACAGAGTTTAATACTTAGATCGTGAAGACCCCTAATGTCTTTGTAAACTGTTATATTCTGAAATTAACCCGTCAAATTAGCCAACT
>CM077099.1:2424440-2452688 GCA_039619505.1 Cimex hemipterus | reverse complement strand
GTTAACACAAAGCTCCTGAATACCTCTATAGCTTGCTAACCTCGCTATTTTGTTCTAAGCAGGACAATATAAAAAACCATAAAAAGTAGCGAAGTAATTATAAAATATTAAGGATCGAAAGATAATATAGATCACTTCAAATTGTTTTTTATTTTTTCTGATTTCTGTTTTTACAAATACTTAAAAAATAAATAAGTACAGTTATACTGACAAGAAAAGAAAATTAAGTAGAATGGAAAAGTTGGTTTATGAAGGCGTACATGTAGTAAGATTTTCGTTGGGAAAACTAAACAATTTGTGACAGGTAGAGTGAAACAACATGAAAACAGTAGAAATAATAAAGTAGGGGTGAGTATATTGTTCAATAATTTTTATATATAATTCTTATTCGGACATTGTTGTTTTCAAAAATAGAAAATACAAACTAAAAACAAACAAATAACAGATTTACTTAAGAATAACGAACATCAAGATTACACATCTCGCAAGCAAGAACCTTTCTCGTCTTTCCCCCATTTTAATTAAGTTGTGTTCTCTTTACTCATGGCAAGATATCATCTTACTCCAGAAGTTTCCTGTATTATTGTGAGAATGTGTCATTATGGTCACCGGCAAGTGGATATCGTAGAGGCAGTTGGAGCGTGGTCTCCCGGGCTTTAGCCAGATCCCGAGAGACTGGAAGTGGTAATAATAGGCGTGGTAGAGGATCTCAGCACATTTCGACGCTAAGGGAGGACAGAAATACAATCATTGCTGTATCCCATTCTACAGTTCCTTCTAGATCCTAAATGAAGTGCAAGATATTTCGGCGAGGACTTTATCACCACCATTGATTCGGAATAGTTTGTGCGAAATTGGCCTCACATCGTATGTCCATTTCAGACAACCTGTAGCCACAGCCCGCCATCAGCAACTCATGAGACTATGGTGTACCAGGTCGAGCTCTTTCAGTGTAGTTTGGTGGAAATGGGATTTATACTGGAGGACAAACTGGACACCATACTGCTGAAAGTGCACCATAGTTCCTTATATCCAAGAAATTATCAATGAATAAGATATCACCTCTCATTAGCACGGAGTTTCGATTTCTAGAAAACAATGCTAGACCTGATAAAGATGGAGTTTTCATCATTGTTTAGCAAACCTTGAAATTTCCCATCTGCCCCTTCTCCAATTGTCTCCTGACCTCAATCCGAATGAGCACATGTGGAATGCGTTGCAATGAAGGGTTTTGGATCACCTTCCGCAGCCAATTGACCTGCAACAACAGTGCAACATCTACGGAGTAAAATTCGTTAGTACATTAGTGACAATCATATTAATAATAAGTCTTAAAGTAACAAAGGATATTATACACGGTATTAATTGTTTAACAAAATTATTGTGTTCTATAAACAAAATTATGAAACTACAACTTTTTATTTCACTATTTTTCAAAAACATTTAGTTAAATTTTCCTTCAGTAAAAAATAATAATTTCTAATAAATTTTAACGCAACTTATAATCAAAATAAAATAACAATGCTGGGGAATGTAAATACTACAAAATTGGCAGTACCTCATATTCATTGTAGAGTAGTTTATAACTCTGCTTTATGATTCCACTTTTGCCCGATGGCATTATTTATTGTAATTAAACTGTGTTTGTTGTAAATGTACAAAAAATCGTCTAAAACTGGAATTTTTCTCTTTCCCACTCGAACACATTTATGAAAGACAACACGGCAGTTAAGCGTATTTTTGTTCAAAGGGTTAATGTGTTCCCGGAATGGACGAGATAAGATATTTCAGTTAGTCGGAGCTATTTCGGATTAACCGATCACTCGGGGTTATTTTCGTTTTGCCGAAACCAGGCACCGTGATTCACCATTCCGAATCAGTTCCTCTCAATTTCCAATATTAGGTGGGTCTTTGTCTTCCCAGCTTGTTTATTTTCTGCAACAAAGTATTTGATGTTACAATCTTTCAAAGGCATTTGTCTGTACTAGGCACGTGTTATGATAGTATGTAAATTTTGAAACTGACTAATTATTCTCCAAGCTCAAAATATATTATTTAGTCTTTTCAAAAATTGAAGTGGAACCAGTTGATCAAACAAATTAATGTGATAATGATGATATACATTTTTCTTATATTTAAATCTATTAATTTCGTTTTTAATTAGAGAAATTTTAAAAATTTGCAGTAATTGTACTCTAATTGTTACCTACTATCCGATATCTTTACCGACCTGTATCGGTACTTAAATAATGGGATCGATATTTAAAGAATGCATGTAGGAAAACAGTATCGATACGTGCAAATTATTTGAAAAACAATTTTAAAGTACGGCAAAAAATCCCGTTACATGAAAACTGGATAGATAGATTTCCACTGTATTTGAACAGTAGCTAGGACGGAGCCAAATGGCTAAGTAAAAATATATACATCATTTTCCAACTTAAATTTGACATGAAACTATTTACAAAAGCAATTAATAATAATAATAATATTATTAGAGCGAGGGATCCCAGTCGGTCATTCCCAGCTGTAACGGTGTATATTATAGTAGTTCCATAGATTGTGAACCTGGTCCACGTATTTTGTTTGTAAAGATTAGACTAACTATTTTATGCTGATTTAGCTTCCATTTTTTATGCATTCGTTTATCTCGTTACATGCATTTTGGTTGAATAGGTGGTAGTCGGTCTTAGTGATATCACCGTTGTGTTATCAGCAAATGTTGCAATTTTTACACCATCTATTTTCAGAAAAAAGCTGGTGTATAACAAGTACTGCGGACCTAATATGTTACCTTGTGGCACTTCTGCATTTATTGTTTTTAATTTTCAATATTGATCTTCTTGTTTGACTCTAAACAGTCTCTCAGTAAGGCAGAAACTGATAATATCGACATACTGATTTGATAGCATACCTTTTAGTTTATTGACGATCCTTCATGCCAGACCTTGACAAAAGCTTGCGAAGGATCACAGATGGTAGCAGAACAAATTTGTTTTCTTGAAGAGATTTTTCAATTACGTCCGTTATTCGGTGAATTTGGTCTATTTTTAAATGACTTGTTCGGAACACAAATTGATGGTCAGAAGGATTTTTTTTCTACAATTCTATTATTTGTTTTAATAATAAATTTTCGAAGAGTTTAGACAATGTCGGCAGTAGCGATATTGGTCTATCTGATTTGACCTCGTTCGCCGTTTTTCATGTTTTTTTAATCATAAATAAATGTTTTATTTCTTGCAATGCTTTAGGTGAAACTAGCTTTGTATTTTCTTCTTTTGGCGTGGGTGTTACTTGAAGTAAGCAGTCATTCATGTTTTCATTTAATTTGTAGATTTCAGCAAGGTAATTAGCAAAATTAGCAAACAATTCGGTTTTTCCCTGCTGTCTCTCGCCCATCTAAGATCGATATTGATACTTTAAATGAGGTGAAAGAACGTAACTAATTTTTCAAAAATATGGGAAGCACAATATTAATACCTTAAATATACCAGGATAAACATTGCGTTATTGTAAAAGGTGTCAGTAATTTACAGTTTATAGTACGTGTTCGTCTTCTTAAATACAGGGCAAAAGCATTAATTTTGACAAGTTATTTAAATAAAACCTAGAATTAAAAAATAAGCCCTCCTGCATAACTTATTACAAAACTGCTTGCATCGAAAATTTAATTATTGAAAACATCTTACCAAATTATTAAGCTTACCAACCAGTTTTTCACCGTAAAGGAAACTACCAATACCCATAAATATCTTTTTTCACATTTCTGGGTGTAGGACATGAAATGTCACCATTCGTCTAATGATTTTTTGTCATGGGTCATACAAGTCTGGCCAAATACCAAAACGGCAAGATAGACTTATCAAAATGTAAGTTGGAAACCATCAAGATACTGGTTCTTTTCGTATATCGTTTCTTGATTCGTCTACAATGAAATTAGTTTTTCTTTACAAGAAATATATGTTAATCACGCACCATTAATAATTTAAGATAAACAACCTATTTATGAATTAAAACCAGGAAGCCATTTCTTCTTTGTTTTCTTATTATTTTCTATTCAACGTGTGATATACGTTGCTTTTTTTCCTGCTTGTAAATTTATTACCAGGATTTGGCTCATTGTGGGTTTCCTTATTTTTAGACGATTCGTGAATCTCGGCGTAAAACACACAGACATTGAGCAGGCAAGGACACTTATTTGGCATGACGAGCATCATTTAATTTTGGATCCATTTATACAAATTTATAATTTATGATAGTTTAAAAGACGATTTCCAAATAAGAAAAAATTGAAGTTAGTAATTCGTAGAAAAAAAGTTTGTTTTAACTATAAAAAACCCTGTAATTTTTTAGGGTATATATTAAAGTATTATAAATCCAGCTTTAATCCTTCTTTTGTTTATAAATTAATTCTATGTCATAAATATGATATTAACAAGTTGATATAAATAACCAGATTAGGCCTAGCTAAGAAAGAGGCAGGGAATTAATATAATTACCAAACCCTTAAAAAAAGTTAAAAGTCGGTTGTAAATATTATCTTTGCAGACTAACATTCTCTTCCTTGCTTCATTTTTAATCCTCTATAAAAAAAAGGATTGTTACACGAAAATCAGGGAAGATTGGGAAACCAAGAAGGATTTTGAATGCGATATCTTCTCTTTCTGGTTCACGTATAGTTTCTCAACGTTTTTCCCTCTTCCATTTTCTGTTTTTGTGCGATTCGACCTATATTGCCTATATTGAAACACTCAAAGGCTTACGCTCCGGTTTCAGAAATTAAAGACTTTTTATACTTGCAAAATGAAAAGTTTCATTATTTTCCGGAAGTACAGCCATTGGCTTCTTATCACGAAATCAGCGGAATAACAATACAATTTACACACAGATTACGCCCTTTATTTGATCATTATTGTGAATATTTTCATGGTGCTTTTGATCTTATTGTTTATTGTGGTTTTGGCAATGTGCCAATCAAGTGAAATGGTTCAATAGAAGTGATGAGTAACCTTTTTTATGCTCTAATAATGTTTTTCCCATTTAGTACGACAAATTGTTAAATTTTAATGGTTAAAAAATGATTGGCTAAAAAAGAAAATACTGTTAATCGATTTACTACCATCATAACTGTCAGCGAACGAGTTAAACAGAATAAATTAAACTGCAAAATATTTTTCTGAAATAAATTGGTAAACCGCTAAAGTAAATTGTAAATACATTTAAAAATAAAATATAACCCCAGGCAGCTTGCAAAGAAAATGCCAAAATACGATGATGTACTAAATTTTAGGTAAATGTATCAAACTTTTTTATTATTTTGCCATAGTGCGGATTCGAATATATGTAAAAGAGACCATCTCGTTTATTATATTTTCATGCAATTAGTGAAAGAAATCGAATGCGTTTAAAAAAAAATTGGATACTCAACCATACGATCTCCAATAATTCCGCAATTATACGCTTGTGACCAACCTGCGAATTTATCTAAGAACTGGCCAGAAATAAAATATGATAGCTTTTAATCAGATGAAGTCCAAATTATCGACATTTTTTTCTGACGAAAACAGTCTAAACCAGCCGAGACTTCAACCTTTCGCCAGAAATCGGATTGTTTATGGCATTTATTTTATTTATTAAAATATACACTAAAATGAGCAGTTTTTCTTACCTGATAACTTACAATAGCTGAACATTTATGAAAACTGAAACCATTGGTTGTATAAACAATTTTCAGTTTCTAAATGAAAAAATTATCTTGATCTGAAATAATACATAGTGATCTCTTTTAAGACTTCATTGTTTGTTTTCCATTCTTTCAAATTCAATCACAACGACTTTATAAGAAAGCTGTACAAGAAGAGTTTTACAAAACTGCGTGAGAACATGTGGACAGAAGTAAATTATTAAACAAGATAGATTTGTATTATAATTTAGAAATTACGATTATGAGGATGAAGGTGAGGTCATCAAAGGCACATAAAGCAAGTATTATGCAAAGCTTTCGCTGATATATTAACTTAGTTTTATAAAATTAGTGTCTCTTCCTGTTTATCACTTTGATCCTCATAATCATTATTGTGAAGAGAACATTTGCAGAAATAAGACTTTCATTACGCCTAACATGAGATGCATGGCAGCTGAACTTCCAAAATAAAATATTAAGCTATGTTATTCAAGATAAAAAATATTACTTTCTTGGATATATAACATAGAATAAAAGTTAATTGTGTCCACCAGATCAGTTCCATAATTTTGACCAGTTGCTTGGTCACATGCCATAACTTATCCTTCATCGTGCTAGACTGTGATTTCATATGACTTTCTTTTTGACTCCATATGACTTTTACTACATAAAAATTTGCCAAACGCTTTTAAAAAAAACCGTTCTAATGACTTGAAAAGTCCTTTAACAAAGAAACAACACATTGAGTGATGTTTCAATACTGATCTAACTGTAGACTCCTTAATAACATGTATTCTAAAATAAATCAAATTAAATAAGTTCATGTGCAATAATGAAATATCAAATCCTTAATAATGATCGTCTAGAACAAATACCGGCAATAAACTCGGACAATCGGTGCCAATTAGACCAGGGGCTAGATGATAATCAGCCTGGCTACATACCGTAATATAATCTAAATCGTGATAGTATCCTTATCCAATTCCCTCTCCAGCATCCCACCTCTCTTGCAAAATAACCAACCCAACCCCTTCTGCTCCTCGGTTAAAAATCTAGGAGTAGTAGTATTTGACCAAAACCTTTCCTGGCATTCTCACGTTTTCCAAATTTCCCCGCCTTCTTTTACTTTTCTCCGCCCGCAAACTCCTTGTATCTTGCCTTATACTTCCCTTCTTTGATTATAGCTTTGTGGCATACGGTGGTCTCTCGGAGAGGGAGAAACGCGACATTGAAGCGTATTTTCAATTGTTGCGTAAGATTGGTGTGCGGCAGCCCTCCGGGATCCCGGGTGTCGGGGTTGTATTTCCAAATTTCCTGCAAGTTCTCCTCCTTACGTGCACAATATTTCCTAGGTTGCTTTCTTTTCCAGTCCATCCACACTCCTCGTCTTCCTTACATCATCCAATCCCTCCAATTCAATTCCTGTCATCACACTCGTAACACCCGCTCATCCTAATTGACCGCAACATACAACCCATACCTTCGAAAGCTCCTTTCTGATCCGAGCCCCTAAACTACTCTCTCTTCCCCTTTCTATTAGGCACGCTGCCTCCTTTTCCACTTTTAAATCCCACCTGTACAATCACCTCCTTTCCCTCCAATAGGAGACCCCACGTTAACATTTGTTATTTTTGTTTAATAGTCTTGTAATTTTCTCTTCTGGCCTGTCTTAGGGTATGTATTGCGCCAAGATTTCTACCTTTTTTTACCTTTAACTTCTTAGAAGGAACTTCCTTTATTTATTTCATGTAAATTATTCTTATGGGACACCAGTCCCAGAATAAAGTTATTTTAGTTCTTCTTCTTCAAAACGATTTTCGCAATGCTGCGCGTGGTGATTGGTAGGATTAAAAATAAAGCTACAACAGTTCTTGAAGGCTTGTTGTTCTTTGTTTTGTGATAAATTGTAAGATGCAAGAAGATAATAAAAAAGGAAAATTAATTAGCTTTTTCATTCTCTCGAGGAGTATTAACAATTGGCATGCTTTATTCATGCGGATGTACGTAGCCTGAATCCTAACGTCTAACAGCCTACAACTTTGTTGGATAAGGGAGTATTTATTATGAATGAGAGTATAAGGACAGGTCAGAAATTAACAAGAGAAATGTGTTGGTCTGATTTAATTAACGCGTATATATACAAAAAATTACTTGTACAGAAATAACGGCTGTTAACTTCTTGGGTGCCATTTTGGTTACCTACACCCTGACGGATAGCAATGTGACTACATTTTCGACCTAGCACCTAACGGAGCTGTTAGATCGAGCAATGTTAACTTGCCGATTCTTACAAGCGTACGCCATCATTTTTCTTGATTTAACATAACCTAACAGAGTTTAATACTTAGATCGTGAAGACCCCTAATGTTTTTGTAAACTGTTATATTCTGAAATTAACCCGTCAAATTAGCCAACTTTTTTAAAACTTATTTCATTGGTGAGATTATAAAATGCTTTCCTTTTTGTGGTAGAGGCACCTTTTGAACTATATACATGGGCAACTTATTGAAAGCATATAACAAAAAAAAGAGAGGAGACAAAATGCGAAATACATGTCTTTCAAATGTCCTGTGTCAGGAGACTGAGAATGGCAGAGGGTTTTCTATTTCGCCAGAGGGGATCCCGTGTTATTATCTATCTGGGATCCTTTTGTGCACCTTGTAATAGGAAAGGATTTACAAAGGTTTACACAAAAGTGGTCAGGTGATAAATAAAACCGGCTGAGGTGATATTAACACCGGCTCTAATCTTGTATTATAAGACACATTGCGTGTCTTTTTCCAGGCCCCGATGGCGACCGTTGCAAATCATTATCGGGTGGGTCCGTGGTACACGGCCAGGTAACCGCTTATATGGGATCCCAGACCGCAGCTACAACTCTACGGATCGGATAACATCGCTCTCCATCAACCAGAATTTAGATGGGGGCCGTTAAAATAACTTTTCATCCCGACAGCCATCTGTTTCCACCTTTGATTCTAGTCCGGGAAAATACTGCCTGTACGCTAATTTTTAACGATTGACTTACAAATTTTATTCGAAATTTTATTACTGCAGTAACGACCCTAATAGATCTTGTTACGAATTTCTCTCTCACTTTTGCGGATATTAGGTTCACTTCACTGTTGTACCAATATCATAATAAACAATCAAATGAATTCAGCCTGACATTATGCTACCTTTACCAATCAGAAAACACCGAAATTTCGCAATATAGTGAATTGAAAATAATCGCTAGTGTCATCTTTTATAATTTGAAAATAACTCTAAATCGGCATACACCTTGAT
The DNA here is from genome assembly GCA_039619505.1 of Cimex hemipterus. Classification (NCBI taxonomy): domain Eukaryota; kingdom Metazoa; phylum Arthropoda; class Insecta; order Hemiptera; family Cimicidae; genus Cimex; species Cimex hemipterus. Next base: position 2,443,717 of record CM077099.1, on the reverse strand, counting down.
CCGCTGTCTTATGATTGGGAAATTAATTTCATTTTAATGGACCGTTGCTTAATTACCAACGTTACATTTATTGGAAATATATTAGAAAACCTATGCTAATCCATCTGTAGTTCCTTCTAATAGTATCAAGGTATAATTGTCCTCAACTTAATTTGAAGAAGATTTCAAGATGTTGTACCAAATGAAGATTGATAAATACGCGTTAATTTTACCTTCCACTGTTCAGCGTAAATATTTTTCCGGTTACTCTTCTAAAATAGGCTTAAGAATCTATTTCTGGTAGGTGTTTATCTGTCTTCAAGACTAACATGAAGTACATTGTTTGTAAATAGTTGACGGGCGATTCTTCTGGAGAACGGAACATAGCTAGCTATTAATACTAGATATGCACATGTAAATGTGATCATAACTCACATCTCGACCAAATAAATCTATTTTCCCTCTTTATCTTTGTCAGAACTCACTTTTCAGCTTTCGGCTACGAATCTAGTTTAATCAGGTAAACGTCTTGCGCATTTTCCTCACATTGTAGTAGAAAACTAGATAGACCCTTATTGTAGCACAGCTGTTTTCCGTGGTTCTTCTTTTCCTGACAAACTGTACACAATGTTTCTTTTTCAGTGGCCAACTAATATACATTTTACACGCTTCCGTTTTATATGGTCTCCAGCTAGTATTCTGTACGGTTCGCGTGCAATACTTCTATGAATCCATTAATTTAACTTAAATTCTAAATAATATCAAAAATTAACATAACACAATCACAAATTCTAACATTTCAGTTGGTTTTTTAGCGATGCACCATAAATTCGGTCGTTATCGCTCATTTCGTCAGTTGTATATCCACGGTGGTTCGCATCGCACAAAAATAATGCTACCATACTCCACCACCGCTCACGGCTTTATAAAAGAAAATCAGAAATGGTCTACACCAAAATCACCTAAACCCTGGAGGATCAGATCAAAGCAGTTAAGTGATCTTGAGTAAACAAAAAATTCACCTTTGTTTGGGTACCAAATAACTCAGGAGTAACATAGAAGCGGACAGGCCAAGGAAAACATTGATCAGGAACATTAAGGGGTACACCTCTAAATGTATATCTTTCAGACAATTGTTAAGAATAAGTCATCGCTTCTAGCTCAAAGGCATTCGAGTAAGATGATCAAAAGACTTTCATACAAATTAACCTAAAACGTGTTAGCACTATAAACTGTTAATAGTACGACTGCTGATAGCACACTGCAAACCTCAGAGATGTTGATGCCCAGAAACAAACCTATGCAGTTATAGCGAGGAATGATGAACAGCCCGTCATCTGTTGTTGTGAAGACTACGCACGATGAGATTCCTCCTTCTAAGAAAGAATAATAACGAAGTGACCATAGATAATGATGGATAAGCGCAATGCACCAATATCGGTTGCAATGAGCAATGTCGTAGTTTGGCCGGCTCTTTATAACCTTGAACTTAACCAATTAAATAACTTCTCAATCCTATCCTTGAGCGGCACAACCACGTTTTCATAAAGATCTCCACTGATGCAAGTAAACTACAACCGTACATTTCAAAAAAACCTTAGCTAATCTTTATTAGCATTTCTGTGTTTCATGTGAATAACCACATCTATGGTAATTGTCCTTTTCCGTTAATAACTTAAATGATTATTTGCATGTATAACAGTTAAAATATCGTTTAAATTCGTTTTACGAATTACCAAAGGAGTCCTGATAGTCTGAACTAGCTGCCAGCAATACTATGTCAAGGAACAATTTTTACTTATTGTTGTTTAACAAATACTGTCATTGGTGGCAATTTTGCTTTGTTGATGTCTATTCTAATCAGTTTCTAATTAATCACAACGTGCGTGTTGTGACATTTCAATAATTATAAATATTTTGGTTTGCTATTGCAGAAAAATGTTACACGTCATGTCTGAACTTGTTAACGGTAAAGTAACACAGGTTCAAGGGTACAGAGCAATTTTGTTTTTTCAGAATTTATGTCGTTTCGCGTTACTTCAGATGTGTATGTAAACCGCAAGTGGGAATTCTGCTCCTTGATATAGTACTTACAAATTTGGTTGAGTGGTATTAGAGTGGATGAAAAGGAGGAATTTTGTCATGATCCTTATTTTCGCAACTGAGGCTTCACTTCCTTCATTAATCAGGATCATAAATTGTTTTTATAGTTTTTTAAATTAATACTATTTCATATAATATATATAATTAAAAGTTTTGTACCATTCAACAATCAATTGTTCTGGGGTAACCTGTACCTGATTGGTACAAACTGTTCGATGAAGAATTGTGTGCGATGACTTTACGTCATTTTTGATTTTACGAAATATCAGGGTCCATTTGATAAAGTATATATCTGACCCGCCGCGCTCGTTGTTTTTCCTTGGCTGGTGGCCTTATCATTATATATCACACTATATAAAATTAAAACAACAGATAAAATGGAAAAAACTTTCAAAAATCAGAGTATATTTATAGTGTCAGGCAATGTAACAACGAATATATTTTATGTCCGAAAATATCCAAATTTAAATAGGCAAATGCTTGTTTTAACTACAACTAATGACAAAATTCGTTATTTTACTGTTATTTTATTTATCATTTTATGTAAGAACGATAATGTGTTAGGATTTCATGGTTCTTTTATTATTAAAGCATGAGGTAGAAATCCTGCCACTTGATCTAATCTTCTAAATGTGAAATCGATTTTGATCACTTTTTGGCCAATTGTTTGGCCATTTGTTCGGCAGATTTCTTCATTATCAGTAAAGAAGAACAATGGTGATATCCTACCGTGAACTACAATAAGTAGGTTTATATTTTGGTATGTGGCCATGCGGTTGATCATCATCTAACAACTGACCTCATTTGACCACTTCTCATCTTGGAAAAGAAAACTGAATGATCTCGCAAACAAGCAACCTTACTGTTTCCATTATATTTTCTATTATAAATAATTATTTTAGATTAGAGAACCATCTAATCTCTTTCCTGATTTAATTCTTGGCAGTTACTGATTTCGTAATATTTTTAATGTGGTCTGCACCGGGATTAACTTATAATTGGTCGTCACCTGTCATTTTGGTCATCTTATCCTAGCTGGTTTTAGCATATCGTTTTAGCATAGCAGGCTGATTATCATCTAATCTATAACCCGATCGGCGACGATAATCATAGACGGTCATTATCACAGATTAACAAGGTTTTCATTTTTTAAATACGACGTCGTACACTGTCCTGAATTTTCAGTGCACCATTGTCCATTTATGAATTTATGTTATACGTTTGGTCATTTCGTTTATTGGTAGAAGTTTAGTAGATTAATTTCACCTTGTAAAGTAAAAAAGAGGTAGACAAGTAATATAGCTAAACACAGATTAAAATGATGAAGATACTGATGCTGTGACATGTGAATAGGCGACAATCGTCTTCGACAAATTGAATATTCTCAGAGACCACCAACCCAGTATAACAGACACCATATTTTAATACTGTTTTTCAATGTAATTTATTTTCATTTTGAAAAATGGCAAAAAGAAGGGAAATTGCGAAAGGTTGTAGGTAGAGATGAGGAGTTGGGGTCCGAGTGGATCGAAGTCATGATAGCTCAAGTGGTAGAGCAGCGGCATATTGAGACGAAGGTCGTGGGCTCGAATCCAGCTTGTGACACAAACTATTAATTTCAACCAAAACCCTACGTAAAAAGATTAATTAATTGAAAGACGTTATTTATTTCGTTAGATATATGGTCTGCAAGGTAATGAATGAACTGGAAATTTGTCGTTAACGATCATTTTGATCTTTTTAACCTCAATGTTCCGTTGTTTCGTCCATTGTTTGAAAAAATATTGTGATTCAAACGCTTTCACGTTAAGATCATGTGATGAAATTCGAATATTCGGCTGATCGACATCTAACTTCTGACCCGATTGATGTCGGTTGGAATACATGACACATTTTCTGTCAACCACGGAATGGATTTTTTTAGTGAAATGAGAAAAATTCAAATATATTTGTCCTTCATGTTGGACCTAGTAGAAATATGGATACGATTGATGTTTTGTGGATATTTTTAGAAGTATATTCAATTTATCCTTTTGTTATTGAATTATTCTTCTTTTCAATAAATTCTCCTAATTTTGTGTGTTTGTTGGATATACTTATAATGTACAATCAAATATCTGAAAGTCCAAAGATATCAATATCTCAGATTATGCTTAGCAGATCATAATTGTGATCGTTTTGCTGGTGAAAGACCAATAGTTAACCATTAAATATGGTAATTTGTGCATGGCTTAGTATGGCTCTGAACTTTCGTGATAACCCCGTAGGCCAAAAATACTCGCTGAATTTAATGAACAAGCTGATGCAATCGTCTCGCCCCAGCCAGTTTTCGTCATTTAGGTCCCAACGTGCCTCTAATTAGCCGAAGATGCAGCTCTTCCCCGATCCGTAACCCTCGTCGCCCGCATTGACGAAACAAGTCTTTTCATCTTCCTTCCGAGTACATTCCAGTCGGAACTGTCGTTTAATAGAGTGACAACGCCAGACGCTGCAATTCCGCTTAACCGTTGACGCCGAGGGTCAATAAAAAGGACGTACAGGAAATTAGTAGGCAGCGGATAAAGTGATAAATTCGGCTTAACCGCGCCCCGAGTGGGAAGCCTCCAGGCGAACCATTCCGAGTTCAACGGTTTGAGAGGGTTTTACGACGCAATGAAACTAAACTGCGAGGGATTCGACCAGAATGTATACGGTCAGAAAAATCGTCTTTCCCAAACCAGAGCAATTGGAAGTCTGGTTTGCTTTCACCCACATATATTTTCAAAAATTTGCTCGATACGGAAAAGAACACTGTTTTCTTTGGTTTCTTAATGCTTAAACGACTTATCGAACTGTTTTATTGTTGAAATTTAAAAAAATATATTATGGCAACACAATTTTAATATAATCTATTTCGTTATATCATTTAGGTAGATGTAGATATAGACAACGAAAAATTGAAACATCAACCTAACTATTTATGTAGTAAACCAAACCACACATAAAGACTTACATATCCTTTTCGTTCAAGGTGAAATATGTTACCGTTCCGTAAATTTCATAAAACCTCCCAACTACCGTAAATCAGCACATCACAAACCTCGCATCCCGACGAATCCCCTCAAAACCTCCCCGTCGACTGAACAGCGGGATCTCCTAGGAGGTGATGGTGGTGATAATGATACAAGTATAAATTAAACGGACAATATTTGAGTAAAATTGAAGTAATCCCAATGGGTGTATTCACTACTATTGGTTTTAATTTTGCTTATACTATCATGCTCATCGTTACTTGTTACTTACTTGAAGGCAATTTTAATTACTTCAAATTACAAAAAAACTATTTATAAAAAGAGAATTGCGTAATGTTGATAAAACAGCTTAGATCTCGCCACAGCGTTGTGCAAATAAAATAAAATTGTATAACATCTTCGTGGAAAAAAGTAGATTAAAATGATCCAACGGTTCTAACATGTAGGTCTAGAAGGGTTCTTCACTGCTCGCAAGTTATGAAAATCGGATTGTTGGTAAAAAGCCATAACGCGCGCATGACTGACTTGCCGTGAAACAGCTCTTCTGTATCAATGCGATTTCTTCTAAACCACATTGGTTTTTTTAAGCTGTTGCCTCCCTATACGCCAAATGTGTTTCTTCGGAAACAAAAGAGCCACGCATAGATAAATCCTGACGGCCCACACTCATTCCCACAAATTACTGCGAATTACCGAAGTTATTCCTTGGCCTGTTCAAACGTGACAATTGCCTCTTGTAGCCATTTCGTCCACTCCGCTGACCGCTTTTTAACGAGCCGAATTTATGCCCTCGTCTACCGTTTTTAATCGTTTCCCACGTTGGGGGAAAAAAAATCAAATTTGCACAACTGGACGCCTCCCTCAATGGGCACGCAACGCCCACTGCCAATCAAAAACCGAAACAACTCCGACATGTTCCGATTCATCAACTGGCTAATAATTATTTATTGCAAGTGAAACTGCAAATGTTCGAACGCAAAGAAATGATTCCAACCGAATTCCATTAATTTAAAAGGTCTACAAAATTCTTTGTAGCGCAGTGATGCAAATTGAATGTCCACTAATTTAATAATTATAATTTAATATCAAAAAATCAATCATGTTTACTTATCCACGGTTATCAAATGATAAGTTTTCCCACGTTTTTACATGGATTACGGATTGGAATATGCAAAGGTACACACACTTAATACACACATGTACAGAGTTGAGCCAATTTCTTTGTTGTTTTTATGTTATGAACTCATGCGTCTTCCGTTGGGTAAAACTCAGAAATGGTCGACCCTATTCAAATTTTCCTTTCAGTAAAATTGGCATAAAATAAGCTCTAGAATCGAATTATTCGATGAAAATTATTTTTATTTAAAACAACGAAGTTAGTTTCATTTTCCTAGTTGTGTCCTGTGTAGAAAGTTGTCAAATCTGATACCACCACGCTATTCCTAGGCAAAATGATCACGTGTTTGTATTAAACCATTTTTGACTAAAGTTAATTATTTCTAGTTGACACACCGTGTGTAATAATTACAGAAATATAAATAATAAAGAAATAGTTATAATAACTTTTCTGGTATTTCACTATAACCTTTGATGGATTGTGCTTTTCGTAAGTTTTTATACTTGAGCACGTGAGTTTATGTTTGCAGCTGACTATCTAGCTGTTTTGATCTGTCAGCCGTAGCCCTAATACACCATTGATGATGTCGGGATTGGTGGAAAAATAATTCGTTTTAGTTATTAAATCCATTATATTTTGTGGCCCGATTGACCAAATAACTTTTTTCAATTAATTAATTTTTATGTAAGGTATTGGCTGAAATGAATAAGTTAATATTATAATGGCAAAAATGTTGGAAATTCGAAAAGTAGGTATGGGAAGTTGGTGTCCGAGTGGATTGAAGTCGCGATAGCTCAGGTGGTAGAGCAGCAGCGTACTGAGCCTAAGGTCGTAGGGTCGAATCTCGCTCGTTGTCACTAAATTGTAAACCAATACCTTACATAAATATCAATTAATTGAAAGAAGTTACTTGGTCAATCGAACCAGGAAATAAAAATGGATTTATTTTTAATATTAAGTTATTTTTTGGCATCAGCTATTTAACCACAACCAGTTTTAATAATTTTAAAATGTAATAATTAATTTTGGTTTAATTTATTTAAATTATGTTGTAATTCAAATTTGGTTTTATTTTAAAATCGTTTTTTGGTGACTAGTTTTGTTTTTACGACTAGTTCGTAAGTTCGCTGGATTCTTTTATCTTTCTTTCAACAATAGATGATGCAAGTATCGGTTGTAACTTATTAAACATTGTCCGGCGCTCTGACTGTAATAACAGGTAAATCATAATGATGTGTTCAATGGTTTCATTTTCGTGACGACTAAATTTGTTCTCGCTTAGGTTCACTTTATTCAAATATGCCTTGCATAGTCCATGATTGGATTTTTTTTAAAAATTATTCTGCACTATCTTTATCATACATTATTCGGTCACATGATTTTGTAAATACTTTTGGACTTATCGCCAAAACTTTATACAGTGTTAAATCGGTATATAGAGCAATTGATTGTTCTTAGTATAGAAATGGCTATTAATTCATGTTTAGTTCAAGCTGTTAAAAATAATTTGTGGTCAAAAATGTATAAAATATAATTACTTAAAGGAAAATACGATTTTGATTTGAAATTCAATTGCACCCAACAGCAACATACACACGGTCTCATTATTAAAACTAATATTGGCAAAATAAACTGAGAATAGCTGATATATAATAAAGGTATTAAGTCGCCGTAGGCAATTAACTGGGGTGGTCTCAGCAACCCTTTGGCAAGACTGAAAGCTCTGGGGGTAAATCAGCTAAAGCGGCTATAAGTCGGTGGAAACGTCCGGGATTTAATTAAATTCCCCGCCTCCGGGCTGAGAGTTCGAACGAGAGTAAATCATGTTATTTTTACTTAAAAGGCCAATTAGTCGCTAGAACGCGATGAAGGCCGATGTGCTTCCGGCGGCGCGGGGGCTTTGAATGGGGCTAGGGAGTTCCAGCCTTAGTTTTGGGGGCAAAGGAACGAGGCCCTGGAGACCCCTGAGTACATCCTAGGCACCAGACAATCAATACACTTTCTTGGCAACCGGCTGCGTCTCACCATTCTATGAGCTAATGTGGAAATGTGAGCAATCCGTACCTGCGTTTTCTCCAACTCGGCTCTATTAAACAAAATAAGCCCAATTTGTGAATAGATGCACATTTTACCATATTTGATTGCTCTACAAGGTAATGGGTAGTAAGAGCTGTGCTCAGTATGTTGGTGGTCCTAGTAAATTGAGACAGAAACCTTACTAAGGGCAACAATTTAATGAACAGGAGTAAAGAACACTTTTTAAATTTATTTTACTTAAACTGCCAATCGGGTTTATTTTCAGAACATTTTTTACAATCTACTCCGCGGTTCAAATCGTAAACTAAAGTAATAAATTTTAAATAAACAAAATAATGTTTCCGATCGATCTCGTCTGCCGATGATTGCCAATTTAGATTAGTCTCTTCAAAAACCTACGTTTAGATATAGTTTTTAACATAAATATACAAAAAACTTAAATAATAGAACAATTGTTTGATACGTCGAACGTATGTATTTTCCAACAGATCAAAACAGCAATGATATGCCAACCTGGATGGCTGGTATCCAAGCTGTGGGACAATTTCATTAAAACGCTTCAAACATAAAATCGAGAACTTTTCCCTGCGAATTACACACTGAGCCATCAGTAAAATAGTTCAAATAACGCCTTCATCTCTCCATGCCAGAGCCATGCAATCGAAATATCTGCAAAAGAAATACTTAACCAAATGAAAAGAGGCACAGATGTATGTAACCACAGATAGCCAAGCAGAACTGACGGGCCTTAAAATTCACAATTCACCCACCTTGGTGTGGGAATGCCTAACACATCTCCAGCTAATAAAGGGCGTCGGTCTGCGATTTGATGAGCTCGTTCTGAACCTGCTTGAGGTCACTTATATATTCTGGCTTCACTCGTGGATTTGAAAGAACAGACCCAATAAGTGACTCCACATAGGACACATCGCCACAGTCAATGGCCAGCTTTTAACGATGTTCCTTACTATACTTAACCCAACGATTTCTTCCTTGTTTAACAACTAAAACAAAATAACATCCAAGCAGGCAAGATTATATTTCAAATTCTAGTGCAATTTTTTATCATGATTTTTTAATAATTTAATATGACTACTAGCATTACTTTGGAGAAAATGAACATCTAATTTAAACAATTACGTTTCTCTGTCACAAAAATAAATTTTTTCTTGTTTAAATTAAATACTGCACAATACTACTAACCCATAAGTGTTACAAATATGTGATTATAGATTTTTATTTCTCCCGGCCACAACCAGCCCCGCAAGACAGATGTTAAGAGAAACTAGCCAATGCATGTATTCATTTAGAAGAGGGATGTAGGTCTTGAGGTCATTATCTTTTAAAGCAAGAGGGATGTTCGAGAAGTTGGTGTAGAACTGTTGAAATCGGGTTGTATTAGTTCGTTAACGAAAGGAATGTCGTCCTCTTTATTTTGCATCAGCCTTTGACAAAGTCACGGTCTTCTTGGATGATACAGGTTTCTTGGTTAGTATTCGAGTGTATAAGAAAACAAGATAAAACTAATTAAATTGTGAACGGCTAAGTAACAGAAACATTTGTAGTCAGGTTGGGTGTGAATAGGTGCTTCTAAAATAAACGATAAAGGAAGAACTAACATATTAATCTTTCTTAGAGAGGAGGTGCCATAGGGCCGTGCGCGCGAATAAACTTGTACTTCATCTACACCTCAGATATCCCGGCTATACCCTCCACCCTTCTTGCTTTCTTGCCTACGACGTTTCTATCCTCTATCGCAATTGGTTCGAAACAAACTCCAGGCACACGAGTCTCTAACTTAGGGAAAGAACAACTCCTGGCATATTTAGGTAAATTAGACGAAATGTAGCTGTATTGCATTTATCTTCCAAAACAAAATCCACCTTTTACCCCACAAACTGTCATTTTACGCTACGTTATGTTCTATCTCAATCTCACATCTTACCTGACACCGACATATATGATGTAAAAACTAGTACTTTACAAGATACTACTGACACCGATCTATACGTATAGATTAGAACTATGGAACACTGCTAAAGCCATAAACAAACAAAGGATACAGTACAAGGGCTTTAGAATCATTTGTCTACGTACCTACTATGTTTCCAACTCTATTATTTACAATGACAGCAAATACCCATAGTTAATAACCTAATCCCAAAAAATTTCACGTTTCAGGAAAAACTACCTCACGTCTCAACTCATTGAGCCCTATACATGTCCAACATAAATCTCCCCAACAATTTAGTTAAGTGGCAACCTGATATGGCACCGAGACCTCCTTCTAAATAGTATGTAAATATTCAGAAAGCTGAGAGAGCCACAGCGGTGGACGTATGCAAATTATAAAACATTATTGTATTTCATTACATGATTTATCTAATTTTGTACAGTAATATAAAAAAATCATTGCCAAGGATGTAATATTCAACTTTATAAAATACGGTAAAGATTTGAGATTAATTCCAATCCATTATAAAAACATATGATACTGTTCATTTATTTCACTCTCTTAATTGAATGTTGAAAAACAATTTAGTAGTTATGAATATAAAAAATATTTTTTTTATTGGGACAAAAGGATGTATGGTTACAAAAGTGATGTATAAAATCATAAAACTTTGCCCTCGTTGCAAAACTTTTATTATTATCATTATATGCAAAGGTAACGCTGACTTAGAATATTATCATACATATTTCATAAGAATGCATTACTATTTGTCTTATTCTTTATAGAGAAATAACACGAAAAGAGAGGAATATTTACACCGCTTGTCTTATTTTTGCGTATGTCGATTTTACGATATATAAAAGGAATTGCAGTTTGTAATTATAAAAATATTTTGTATTAAATCGATAATAAATAAACTCGATAATTTGCATTCATGAATAGAAATTGAATTATTATTCATATCGACTTAATTTATTTTTTTAATGGCACACTTATTGAAATTTGTACCTTTTATAATTTTAACTAGAATGAAATCCTGTCCTAAATTAAAATGAAATAACATTACATTGATGTAAAGACAGGTTTGATATAGCCCCTCTTGCTGCGAATTTCAAAAAAAAGAAAAAAATGTTTTCATAAATTAGGAGGAACATTCGAAATCAACAAATCGAAAAATTTATTAAACTTATAACTTAAAAAATTGTATTCTTGCGTATACATATCCAATATATAAAAATATTTTTTTGTTTTACAGATTACTTCAGAACGCGGATTATACAGATGTAGAACAACGTGCTCAAAACGAAGGTAATATGAATTTTCGCAAGGTTATTTGTCTGAAAAATGGTTTCTTAATGGACGAAGTGTAATAACAGTGATAAAAATTAAGAGCCAAAACAGCAGAGAACCATTATGGGAGGAAGTGTTAGTGAATACGTATAATAGTGTCAACGATTAGGTATTATAAGCTCCAAAAAAACTTCATTCCTTTCGGTTTATTTTTAGAAAATTATATTTTACTGGAACTTTGGAAGAACTTTATGGTATTTCTTTTCCAGCTAAGATCAATAACACATCAATGTACATTACATTTTTTAAAATATTAATATAAAAAATAAATGTGTTTTATGAAAAATAAAATTCGTTGATCAAGAGATAAATGGTAAATAGACAAGAGAAAGAAAGGTGAGGTGGCATATCGGTATGTAAATAGGTGTTCTTTTGACTGACGTTTCGCTGATAGCTTATTGAATGAATTCTACTTATCAGATGAAGCCGTCGTCTTTTCCCCTAAAAGAAAAAGGGAGAAAATTCCTTTGAAAAAGTAGGGACAAATGACAATGTTTTAAGAAAGTAAAATCCCAACAATTCGATATATCTTCAGCCATATGGAGCCAGAACACACCTTAGTATATCGGTTAAGGCCTTTAGTTTTTTACATTTTAATTGCAAGAATATGTTTTTCAGTCAAAAATATTAGAACCGTAAGATTTTAAAATTTGTCTTTTATTTTACTTGACTACTTTTTAAATGGTTTAAACATTTACTCGTATAAATCCATTAGAACTCGTGGGCCAATTGACCAAATAGCTTTTTTCAATTAATTAATCTTTAATTAAGGTATTGGTGGAAATAAAAAGCCAGAGTCACGATCTTCGGCTGAAAGACACTGCTACTCTACCACTTGAGCTGTCCTGACTTGGATCCACTCGGATACCAACTTCCCATCTCAACCAAAACAGGGGCGTTTTAAGACGAATATAGTAGATTCGAATCCCGCTCGTGGCATGGCTTTTTTTACTTCAACCAACACCTTACATAAAGATTCATTCGTATACTACAAACAGCATTTCAATTAAACTAATCAAGGCTTTTCTGTATTAAATATCTGTAGAACGTGAGATGCGCTCTCGTGAGACGTACGTTTTGAAAAAACATTTTCTTTATCGTTCGTTTCGATCTTTTATTAAGATCATCTTCAGGGCCTGGATTTACAAACATTGTATACATTTAACAAATACAATTCGCTTCACACCAAACCGCATCTCACGATCTACAAATAATTATCGATTAACGGTCACTAATCTCTACAGATTATAAATACAGTTTTCCTCACGATATATGTTAACAGTCATCGAGTTAGAACCTTGATGATGACGATATAATCGTCGAAAGCTCGGCAAAAAGCGAAAGTATCTGTTGTGATCTTTTTTCCCCGTAGTTTAACAGCAGATCGATCCATCATCTCATATTTACAATCATATTGCTTTATTTGATTTTAATGGTTCAATTTTGAGAAAGTGATAACAATATCTTGGTTCGAAATTTTTATAATCACTTCAAACTTTAATTGTTACAGAGCTTACTGTAGATGTGAAACAATGTTATAAGAGAAGAGTAAGAGAGATGTATTGGTAAATGCGATGAAACAGTCTCTGATTCTAATTGTTCAAAGGACAAATGAAACCGGACAGTTTCACATAATGCACCAATTAAAAAAAATAAATAAATAAATAAATAACAATAAATAAATTAAAAAAAAAAAAAACGATGGTCAATGTAAAACAAGCCGAAGAGATTCATACGATTCGAGACTGAATTTAAGTTACGCCGTTTTAGAGCCGACCTATTGAAAATTGATGCGATTCTGGTAGTCTGAATAAATTAATCAAAGAGAAACACTGTTTATCCTGCGGGTCGCAGATGCAGCGTCCAAAAATATCGCGCCCTGTTTAATCTGGCAGAACGGGCCGCGCGATGGTGTGGGGTGCGAAAGGAAAAACACGGTTGAATAATGGATTTACCGCGGGGGTGAGAAGGGCCGACTCAATTTATATTGCAGGACACCACGAGGGTTGAAGTGGGGCGAAAAATTTGTGGGAAAAACAAGGTTTTAATTGATGGAGGAGATCATTACTCTCTGGATAATTGGTGGAACTCTTGACCGAACGTCTTTCCATTTTCTTTTACCGGTCCTGGAGGTTCTCTTCTAATAATTGTTTCCTCTTCCAGTCAGAGTACGACTCCCCTTTAATCTTTAATAGTCCTTTCAACGACTTTTCTTCCACTCCACTCACTTTTCACGAGCCGACGAGGACGATCCAAAACAATTTTTTGCAACATTAATCCTTCGGATTTTTATGAGGGGGAGAAACCCTCTATCGAATACGGGCTTGAGAACTTTGAGAAAAATTCATTGAAATACTTTGTAACAGACGCGGAAAGCTCTTCTTACAATTACAGAATGTAGAACAATCCAATAGGCAAACTGTCTGTTGATTTACAATTTGAAATACAAAAATATTTTGAGTAATAAAAAATGCACAGCTATTTCGATGTTCGATGGTTCCAGATCGTAATACAAGGGCTTATTTTACAAAAGTTCATTTCAAAGTTAAGCAACCACATTGTGATAGTCATTTTATCTATTCCTAAATTTTTATCATACAAGTAGTCCCTATACTTTTCCTATTTGATAATAATTTGGAAACCATTAAAATTTTCAATTAACTCAGAATAATGATAATGCGAGATTTCAACTTGGAGTCTTCTATGTGATGTAGCTTTATACAGTTAAGGTTATGTCTATCCCATCAACACGTGAGTTGCGGTCTAGTGTGACGTAGGTTAGAAAAAAAATTCTTTATTTTCCAACTTTTGTTTCCTTATTGAGATCATCTTTAGAGCCTGGGATCTAAAAAAATGTTTAAATTATACAAATCCGTATTTGAAATCAATATGAATTTGTACATTGATAGAAATTTTATACTTAATCCAAGTATTTGTACTCACTCAAAGTGTCTTGACAAACACTTTGAGAGTACAAAAACTTTGGTTGATTTAAAATTTCCATCATTGTATGAATTCATTTTTTCACATCCTACATTTATTTGAATGATTTAAACAATGATTTTTAAGCCATCTTAATAAAGATCCTCCGTGTTAAATACACGACCTGGACGAGGATCTGAGCCGTAAAGAAGGAATAGTTCTTACGAGATTAAGAATAGGCCATACGCGCTTGTCACTAACCCCACCGTTGGTGTCCGTTTTGCAGAGAATGGTTGCTCCATGTGTCTCAATAGGATGATTTTGTTTTGAGCCAACGGCCAAAATTCAGAAAACATGGAACATGTTTTAGCCGCGCAGAATTAAATTGCTTTATTGTAATTGCGAATAAAGAAAGAAACAATTGTAAAACGTAAAAACAGATGAAATTTATTTTATTATCAGGTATTTCCGTAACGCTTTTTCCGGACGTTTTTAGCTGGGGGATGATGGCTAAAACATGTTCTATTTTGTGTTTCGCTGTATTGTACAGGTGAAAGTATTTTTAGCGTGAATGGGGATGGACCGATGTTCTTCTCCATCGCCTCTCAACTTGTGTGTGCGTGGTTGCGCCGATAACGGAAATTTTTAATAAAATATCCCATCCACCCCAATCTAGAATAGTTTATTACAGAGAATGGTGGATGGAGGTACTCCATTACCCAACAGTTTTAGGGCGATCAATGTATATAAATATGAATTTATTTATTGGTCTGCTTGTGTATCGAGTGTGAAGCGCTATTATGTTAGTGCTTCGGGGCTGAAATAACCAAGTTGTCGGATGCCTCTGTCAAAAAAAAAAAAAAAAAAATGTAAAAAAGACAATAAATAAAAAATAATGATTGAAACATTGGCACGATAAAGAAAATGTTTTTCTAAGGCTACGTCACACAAGACGTCTCACGATCTCCAAAAATTACAGGTGACATGGAAAGTGAAATTTTGTCTTTTTTTTATGATATGTGTGAAGAAAACGTGTTGAAATGCGGTTTGACCTGTAAGTGTGTGCCGCTATCCATACACTATACAAATATTGCGGCTCTAATGATAAAATTAGTTGACTAACTTAAGTTGCCCAATTCGCATAAATATGATATATGAATAAGTTAACACGTATTAAAACTGTATTAACTCCCTGCTTTGATCTGAGATGTGAAAACTACAACAATCATACCAATTGTTGATTTTACAGATGTAATTTGTGTTTATTTCACTTTATACAATATTAAAAAATAATTAAACTGAGCTGAATGGAACTGAATGCACGCTGATAGGTAATGACCAGAAGGAGACTAACTACTCAACTAGATTATTTACTGTATCATAAGTCCTATCCTCTACTCAATTTACATCCTTGAAATCCCTACTTCTCTTATATCTACAGTTATATCTACATCTATACATTAAATTATACAGTTTTATATTTCCCCCACTTTGATCCTACTATTTTTCACAGAATTTGGTGTGTTCTTCTTGCTTTAAGAGTGGTAAAAAGTGTAAGATAGAAATAAACAAGGGCAAACTGTAATATTTAACTTTCGGTCTGGGAGGTATCTCTCAACATCGTCCTTCATACGAAGATAATGTAGGATAACGTGTGCCATTTCTAAACTGCCAATGAAACTTTTACAGTAGCCTAACAAGAACCAATGGGACGACTACCAGTCGTCTCGTCGCCAGATTACTTCTCGGGTGGTGTAAATTTTCATTGTCACTAACAAACGAATACTTTCGCCATGTTCAGTGAAAAAATTACAATACTCCGCTTCAATTACGACAATGATACTACTTCAATTCTGATCCCTATTTGTGTCCAATCTTCTGGGCAATATAAACAATAAAATATTGCTCGTTGTTGAACTTCCTTGACAAACAATTTCATAGTTTTTGGTCTTGACGACTCCGATGTCCAGCATATGGGTTGGGAACTGTAAAATACTATTGAAGGTGACTTTCATTAAAAATAATTTATTTTAGAAATAGTAAGTAATTAATATGCAGTTTGGAAATTTGCTGTATTTATTTATGAGTAACTAAATATATTTTTATTAAAACCTAATGAAGTAAGTTGGTAGAAAGATGAAACTAGAGAAATGTGAATATGTAAATATTACAACATTTCAGCAGTTAGATGTGTTTGTCATTCGCCAGTTTATTATCCGTAAAATTAGATTCCCCGTCGTTATAATGTCTTGGCTGGCGGATAACAGCTATCTCCGTTTCTAATTCCCGACCTAGGATTCGACATCGGCGACAACAGTGAAAACAGTATAAATTAATTACGCGAGGCCATTTTCTCCTTAATTAGTTAAAGCATTAATTACTCGGGAGGGGCCGAGGAGCCAACGAGCGAGGGAGGAAATTAAACAGCTAACGTGATACGGAGTGATCACGGCAGGCCCTCTACGATTATTTAATTACTAGTAAAATTAATCCCGCCTCAGGAAATTAAGGCCGGTCCTGTCGGCGTCCACCGAAACGTTGAAAAACACTAATTGGAGATTTTTAAGGTGCAACAAACGACCGAAAATCAGGGCACAAATTTTGTCATTGTTTTGTTACAATGAGCGAAACACCCTGGAAAAGGAATGGTTTTTCGATCATATACGTCACAAGCAGTTCACCATATAATAAAATCTTTTCTATTAATTAAGGTTTCGGTTGAGATAAAAAAAGTGAGTGACTCAACCGGGATTCGAACGCATGAACTTCCGCTAAACAAGCCGTTGCTCGACTACTTGAGCTATCGTGGCTCTTCTCTCTTTGAAGGTCGTCACTTTATATCTCTACCAAAATTTTATTTAATTGAAAAGAATTTATTTGATCAAGCGGCCTACAAAACCTAATACAAATAATAAAATTTCATAAGTTGTCACCTTTACTTAATTAAATGTATGGCGGGGGAAAGAAAATAAAAAGGTCGTACAATTGCATTATCAGGGTCTACCTAACACTACTAGATTATTTTCAAGCTTTAACTGTGATAAACGTAAGTAATTAGTAGTAGTAGTAGTAGTGTAGTTCAATGTAGGTTCGCATAAAGAACTACATTTTAGCAAAGCAAAATTTATCTATTTATTTTATCATAGATGTAATTTCATTTGTTTTCAAAACATACAGATGGTGTATATATTGACTGCTTACAGGTTGTATGTTAGGTGTAATAATGAAAGTCCTCAGATGAGTTAGGTTCTTAAATTATTGAGCTGGATAAAAATATCTGTAATGTCTATAAAAAATAAAAATGGACCAAGAATGCTTCCTTCAGAAACACCCACCTGACATTTTTAAAGGTTTTAAAGGTCAGGTTTTCTGCCAGAAACGATCTAATTGGTACTATTTAATTGAGAGATGATATTATTATGCTTTGCCCGATCAAAGAAATGTAACTAACTAATTTTGTTTCTATTGCATCGCAGATTATTTTCAATGATAAATTATTTTATAAAATAAAATTTAATTTGAGAACACGCCCAAAAACACGCTGAAAAAGTATAATTCAGGTTTCCTAAAACATGCGGCAGGCACTATTTAAATATGAAATAAAAAGTATATTGGAGTGTATCCACATGTATCTATGTGCATGATAAAGTAAAATGCCGAAGAAACTCAGCTCCTATTACTGGCTTTAATATTTGCCCCCTACGGCTTCGTATAAGCCAATTTAAAGTAAAATTTTAGAAAAACTCTCTTTAAAACGAATTGTTCCAATTTAAAATTCGTAAATATAACCATCGACCGTCAATTTGGTTTTCACAGTTCCCATTTAACTATGTTTTTGGCCGCGTTTAGCTCCGGGCTTGCTGTTCATACATGGGCATCCTTCCCTTATCCTCCTACATCATGTTGCACTTTTGCTTCACTAACCGGTTTATCTGAGTCGTTGAGTTCCCTCTCAGAATATTTCCCTAGCCAAACAGGAGTTCCTCGGGAGCGATCTGGTTTACATCAACACATTCGACATCCGTTCTTATACTCAAACCACCAATCTGAACTTTAAAGACGACACAGTGATCCTCTCACTTAACTCTTATTAAGCCATTTCCACTTGAACCTACAACATCTCGTCCTACTTTCTTGGTGTGAAAAGAAAAAAACACACAGATTCCCCATCCTGAAATGTTAATATTTGTTCTGCTATAGGTTAGGAAAAGTAACAACTAAAATCAAAATTGGTTATAGAATAAAAATAAATATAAATATCATCACTGTAAGGTCAAGGTCCCGGGTTCGAATGCAGCGGCCCTGCATTCGAACCCGACATACTTGCAAATGGTTTTGTTTTTCAAAAACACCGGCAGTTTATATGACCTCTGCTGTTGCGAACCCTCGTTAAAAAAAAGTAGTAATATTTCCTACGATATATACGACATATACAATATTATAATATTTAATATTTTCTGGTCACTACATTGCGTCATAAGCATAGAAGCTGTCAACTTACATGTTCCGACTGCCATAGAGTTTTCTAACTTTCCATGCAGGTTTAGAAATTTTGTTTTACTTTCCTTAACATTGAAAAGGGAAAGCTTAATTATGTCCGATATGTACCTGACTAATGTATTTTAATAGTATTTATTATTAATTAGTATCGAAAGCTTGGCGTTGGTACAATTTTACAAAACTTACTGTCTTCTGGTCTGTCTTCTAATGGCAAGGCTTTTATAGAGTGGGGACTGGTCGATCGCTAAGAGGCATATTAATGAAATTTTCTTTAAATCGTTGAATATATATATATATATATATA
>CM077099.1:2384724-2424040 GCA_039619505.1 Cimex hemipterus | reverse complement strand
TTTTTTTTTTTTTTTTTTTTTTTTTTTTTTTTTTTTTTTTTTTTTTTGGAACGGTTATACTTTTATGAGCAAATATAACCATGATACTCAGAACTTGTACAGAAGTGATATACTATGTAGAAAATGGAATACTTTTCTATGGAAGTCTAACTGTAAACCGTAAAAAAGCAGGAAACTAAATGTGCCAACTCTGTACAATAAAAAAATCCTTACATTTCATTGCTGGCAATCAATTAATTGTTGCTAATCACAAAATGTAAGGCGTCTTTGGGGAAAACCTCCAGAACTGTTGTCCGTATTAACATGCTCGCCGCACTAAATCCACCCTATCACATGCTAATTGGCATATACACTCCCTGATTTATACACAGTCGGTTATTATCCCTCGCCGGAGACGAGGGAGGAATAGCAAAGCCGCCTCCCAGAAGATAAATCAAGGGTAAGTCAACCGCCCCCGATGTATGCCGCACCCGTTCCACCCGCCACCGCCTCCGCCTTCTCGCAAATGGAGGAGCACCTTGTCAAACCCCCGCCCCTCGACAGCGGAGGAACTCTGTTCTCCCCTTTTTCTTACAGTCAGAAGAAACACTGTGAGATATTGCTAACCCTGCGGGGGGGGGGAACTAGTTCGCAATTCGAAGAGAACTTCTCGACTGGCGTACACACACTCATGCAAACGTATATGCAAAACGTGAAAATCATATCAATTACCTCTGAATTGAATTATTAAAAAAATTTCATTGATTGGACGAAGTTGAATATTTTCTTTAAAATGAGCTGGACTATAATACGGCCATTGGTGTTTTCAGAATATTGTAAATTGTAAATGATTTTTCCATGTTTGGTGGTTCCCTCTACTTTCTTGAAATTATAACATTTTTTCTAAAAACCAGCTACTAATTCATTTTAAAAGCAAATAAACTCACTTTTGAAAACAATCTTGATTGTTTAAAATGGCAATGAAAATTGGTGGTTCAGAAAATCAATTGTAGTTAATAATGACTAACCTTCTCGACATGCATGTTTAAATGGCATAAAAAAATTTTGAAATATGTATATGTGTATACCATAAAAGTCTTAACACCATAATAACACATTTAACACTAAGCAACCGTCCTATGATGGTTATTGCTTGTAACCGTTGTACACAACCGTTTTTATTAGCTTTTTTAGCGATTTTTCTTCTTCAGAAAAGTAGGTCACTTTCATTTGTTTTATTTCAATACTGTTTTCCACTGAAAAAAATCGTACAATACAACGCTTTTGATCCATGTTAATAAAGTCTCAACCACGGAAGTGTGCTGAACTTACGTTTTGAGAAAAACTGTTATTAATAATAATAGCCCCAAGCTGTTGCAGTTTTCATATTGATAACGTTTGAAGAAGGGAAACACGCATGGTACTCAGCTTTTGAACTTGTGTCTATTATTTTGTTCAAGATGGTTTGAGCTATCGATACTGGAAATTTGAGAAGAAGAAATCAATTGAGGGGACGAACGTCTAACATCAGTATTTTTCTGTTCCTTTTCAAACGGAAGAACGTCAGATGAGAGACAACACTCGGCATTACAAGCGTGTCCCTCCACAGTGTCGCAAGCCGGGAAAGCCTCTCAAGGGAACGGCTTATTTGAAACTGCCCTTTGGGACTAGGATCAAACTGGGACGAACACGACGGTAATGCGTACCATTCCAGAAAGGGAAAATCTTTTCACCCGGTCAATAAATTTGTATAAGATGCAAGCCGGACTCGGACTGAAATAAACCTTCGTGATATTCAGCGCTGCTCTACTTAACTCAAATTCAACCTGGACAAATAAAATATAAACCGGCAGAGTTTTGGTAAATACAAATTAAATAAAAAATCAGTTGCTACGGCGCAGTGCTAAATTCAGGTAGTCTGTTGGATTGTGTGGATAATAGGGATATTCATGATGTTTGTATAATGTTAACTCGTGTAAACTCGCATAGAGAAATCTCCAGTAAGATCGTAAACGCCCCCTTCTTTTCTTAATATTTTAAACCTTAGTTTTTAGTCATCTATCCAATCGGAAGTATTAACAAATGGCACGCTTCAATTCGTACTGAGATACCAAACCTGTATCATAAGTCTAACAGCATCTACATCTTTATCGGATAGGGGATGTATTTATTATGAATGAGAGTGTAAGGATACACTGATACAATTAATTATAAAAAGTCCTCCGCAATTTCCAGGATAGGCTGGGTCTCCTTTCTTGAAAAGTGTATATATTACAACCTTCTTGAAAGAGTTGGGAACTTTTACAAAGTCGTATACGAAAAATCCAACTAGTTTTGTTTGGAAATGATAATCCGCAAACTTGCAGAATTCAAATTGGACTCTATCTTTCTCAGAGTGCTTATTACTTTTCACTCTCGAGAAGATGGTTTTTACTTCTTTTGCTTTAAATGGAGAATCCAAGGACTATAGAGATGGAATGAGACAATATTTAGATTCAGTGAAAATATATAAAATTGAAAATATCAATTGCAGAGTTTATGAGATATAAAACGTCCTAGGGGTTATTCTGAAGTCTCTACCTCAAATGTAGTTTCCGTAAGAATCATGCAATTCAAAGTAAATCTCAAATAAACAAAAAAATATTGTACAATATTTTTGTACAATAGTTACAAGAATTGCCTAAGTCTCTCTCCACCCTGAATACACAATGGAAATCAAAAAGAGAGTGTGAAAACGCAATACAATTGTAACTTCTTTATGCTGAACTATTTTTGTAACCTTAGCCGATTACTTGAAATTTGGGAGTTTCTGTTGCAGGGAAACCTCCCCAAATTTGAAGCCCAGCTGAACTCCTTCCTCATATGGTTTACTAGTAAATTTCCAATTTTCAATTTAAGATTAATACAATGTTTGCCTGAAAGAGGAGAAAGGTTAAATCAATATCCGTTTTATTAATTGTATTATTGAAATTCGTGTAATACATAAATCGGGTATAGAGATGTATCGAACAAATGAAAAGTGACTCCTTTATAAATAGATGAATCGTATAAGTTGACCGAGATTGAACACGATCCATCAAACCTTAAAATTCCTCGAGTGTTATTGATTCCCGGAAGGTTTGTTATTTATAGGGGAAAGGCCGCATGTCATCTTCTATACTTGTTGCCATCTTAAACGACCCTCGTAAAAACCTATTACAGATTTTATATTTACCATTAATTTACATTATTTTTACTTTTGTGTTGATAATGATATTTATTTGCATTTGACGGATGTTGGAATATTAATCGAGGGTGGTTTTGATACTTGGAATTTAGTAGTTTCTGCTACAGAAACCTTTTAATCGAACAAATAAACTACGTATTCTCTTTGTGTGTTATTTAGGGTAATACCCGTATGAAATTTCGCACCTTGAATGCAGCATAAAAGTATGCACGGCCCATGGTCTCATTCTTATCTCTTTCGCAAATATTCAACATTTTAGTGATCTTTTTCCTTCTTCGGCTTTCGGCATAACTTTAAGGAAAATAAAAAAAAACCATCAAAAAGTGGTAAATTTTCTGTAACACCTCTTTAAAACGCTCATCTTGGGGGGGTGTATGAGAGGCTTCTGACAATCCAGAATATATTGAAATATTAGCAATAAAAATTGAACCACTCCTAAACAGGAGGAAACACTGTGACGTTTTCAAATATTGATTTATTAAGAGGGTTATCTAACCAAGTGTCTCTTCAAATAATGAAAATATTTTTACGCTTTTATTTATACACATATACCATACAGCATATTTATTGGTTTTGGTCACTCGGCTTCTGCCTATACGTATGTTGTCCTCTGCTTAAAGAAACCGAATTAGAGTGATTGACCACCTCAAGTCAGCTATTTCGAATTAATGATGTATTCATATTAAAGTATTCAACCATTCTAAATATCCAGTATTTATAAGTAGAGAAGGTTTTAAAATTTTATTACGTATACTTCGTAAAATAATCGTACTTTCTTACAAAAAAATTGGTTTTACATAAGTACTAATGATCACTATTCAGTTCTTCGCTACAAATTTTCATAATTTTGTAAGTTTGCATTTTTGGTTTGGTCAAAAACTTTAGCATAACGTTTTTTGAAGAAGGGAGATGACGTTATTCGTCATATAATGGCGATTTCATGTTTTAAAGAGGCCATATATCGTATCAAGTGAACAGCCAGCTTCCAATCCTCGGATAGGAAACAATATACCCAGCCTCACATTTTGCAGATCAAAATTGAAGAGTGGGTTTTTGCATTAATAGAATAAAGCCGTTCTTGTTTTATGAGTACAAACATCGGCTTTATATTAGCCAACAGGTTGTCCGGGAAGAAAAAATCCCACGTGCCCAATAAAAGGCTAAGTAGGCTATCCCATTTTATAGCCTGATACCGCCCGACTACGTATCGCAATAAATATTTTACACCCTTTGGAAAAATAAAATTCAAGCTCTCCCACCACATCGAAGAGTTTGACCGTCCGGGAGGCTGAGGTCTTTAAAGCTCTACAAAACCTAATATAACTGCGATAAATCTCTCCTTTGGAAGAAGTTCTCATAGAAGTAGTAGTAAAGTTTGGTCTGGGGCCTCTGGAAGGGGTTGAGTCATGGCGCTTGGAGTTTCTAACTTCATGCCGTTTTATCACTAACTTTACACTCACAGGTAGAAGGACTTAAGTGCCTTGACAAGTTATTTGAGGAAGGGTTATATTAAATGCCTTTTAAATATTAAAACCGGCAGTTAGCGTTCTTTTAGATGCGTTTAGATAAATTTTGCTTATCTCATACTGACGACTTTTTCTTCATTTCTATATTATTGGGCATTGCAGGAATAAAACAAAGCAAATCGAATGTATTCCATTGAGTACAATCTATATTGGATCTACAAATTGTTAAAAAGGATCCTTCCGAACGAGATAACTCCGTTTATCTCTTTGCTCAGAAATGAGGAAGAACGATGGCTAACAGGAAAAACAGGGGGTGGGCAAATCGGAGGGAGGACGATTTCGTTAGGGGACGTCACCTACCAGGCTATTACAAACGCTAACATATGAAAGACCATAAGTCTCGCCAATTCGTTGGACTCGGATTCCGGCTAACTGGTCATAATTTAACCGCCTCCCCCGACGATTCAATTATCCTCAAACCGAGCTACTTCAACAATATGAGTCCGCTTATCTGACCAACTTTGCGAATTGTTATTTCATTTTGTACGTTTTGCAACGGGTGGTGAAGGAATATTAAGCACTTCGTCATACATGTGGTTGTAAGTCTATAAAGATGTATTTGTAATTGGGGGAGGGCGTTTAGCGTTTAGGTTAAAATCTCAATGCGTTGGCGGCTGGAGTGACGAGACTGTCAGATTATTAATGATTTCACCTTAGTGGGGGGTAGAATGGACAATACCGAGGTCTGACAACACTGCATGAGGTAGTTCTTAAGGCTTGCCAACTCAATTTATTTTTATTTACTGAAATATTACTAGCCATGTGTTATTAGAAAATAAGTATTTTGAGTATGTACGGAAAAGGAGTTTGGTCAATCTAATGTTTGAAAACAAAGTCTTATTGAACCTCTGAACTGCAGGGATAATTTACGACTTTCCTCCGTAGCGGACGTGTAAATTACTTTTGATATTTCATTTATTATTCGTTAGAATAAATTACATCATTTAAAACCGAAAAAGGAGAAGGCGTTAATGTTAAACATCGCAGCAGACGTATAATTTTCTAGGAACGGATCTTGGGCGCGAGTTGCATTGCAATGCGTGCCGGCGTGGGCGACGAGTTCCATAGAAGGACTTTGTCCTGTTTGGGAAAACTGCGCTCTATGCAAATCTCATACTCGCCGTCACTGCCAATTCCAGCGGGTCGTCCGTCTGAATGAAGGTGCCATAAATTTCTCGAGGAGGATGCCACCGTGATTACGCCCACTTTCGGTCATTTCCTTGTTTCTCATTTGTTGACGACCGGTTTTCCGCCGTTTATCAAAACCGGCCACTCACGAGAGTGATTTCCGCGATGCTCGTCGGTGGGCGGCATCATCTCCTCTCGTCTAAGAGTGTAATGATAGATAATTTATCGACCGAAATAGACATCTTTTCACGCTCACCGTCGCATATTGGATAATTGGTTTCGCGATTTGGTTAAGCGAGGATCCTTGGAATCCGTTGTTATGTTCAGAAGAAGGCAAAGGTGGTTTTCTGCGGTTTTCGATGGAATCTAGTTGAGTCGAATTTGCAAGTATAAAGATAGTAATCCCCACAATCTTTGATATCAACGGTTAAACCAAAAACAAACTGAATTTTCTTTATGTATTTACATTTTTTCAATGTATTCTGCTGAATCGATTGGTGTAAAACTTAAGTTCGCAAACCTCATATATTTGTGATAAATCCAAAAATAGGGGGAAAATCTAAATTTATTACTACTTTGCTAAACAGTGTACATCATAGGTATTCTTGATCGGCCAATTGTTAATAGTGATATTTTTGAATAAACGATACGGAAAAAATCGAAAGCAGGGTCGCCAGGATTTTGGCATTTATTACGACTGAGTCAGGAATTCTACATCCACAAAAATAACAAACACGATATATTAATTGATTTTTGAATTTACATTTTCATGACTATTTATCAAATTAAGTTTTATGTCAGTTGTAATAAATGTGTAAATTGGTGATTTCCGATCATTCTGATCTGCCTGTCTTTGTTGTCTTGGTATAACAATCGCGTGTCGGCTTTCCGCCATCGTCAATTATGATTTCGTGTCTTTAAAAAAAAATTAAAAGGATTTTCTGTACTTATGTTTATAATCATATATTATTACATGTGTAGGAATAGGTAAAATTATTACTTGGTTTTTGTTGTATTATATTTATGTGTAATTTTAGGTATCGTTAGGAATAGAAAAACTGAGGTAGTAATTATACTGTTAATAAACTAGACCAATTTTCACAGCAAACCTAGATTATTTACAATCGATGTTGTATACAGTGTTCAGGAAAACTAGATCGACAAAAGAATGAATTTTAATCCCCATACGCTCCAATAAAAATATTACACGGTAGTTTTTTGTTTCAACTAATTAATCTTTATGTCAGGGATTGGTTGAAACGAAAAAGTTAGTGTCACGAGCGGGATTCGAACCCACGACATTCGGCTAAATACGCCGCACCTCTAATCAATCACTTGAGCTATCGTGACTTCCATCCACTCGGACACCAAATTCCCATTTCAACCTACCTTGTGAATTTTCTCTCCTTTTTGCCGTTTTTCAATGAGCGGTGATTAATAAATTGGAAGAAGTTATTGGGTTGTCCGGAAAATAATGCAGGATTTTGGTATTAAACAAAAAAAAAGAAACTAGTTACTTTAAAGCAATGTTCTTTAATCAAAATAATTTCCCATACTCTCAATACATTTCTCCCAATGTGTTGGTAACTTATTAATTCCGTCTGAGTAGAATTCAGAATTTTTAGAATTGATAAAGTCAATAAATGCATTTTCCAGTTCCGTTTGATTTTTGAATATTATGTGTTGTAAGTAGTGGTCCAGGTGTCTAAAAAAATGGTAGTCAGTAGGCGAGATGTCCGGAGAGTAGGGTGGGTGAGGCAAAGTTTCATAGCCAAGCTCCAATAATTTTTTTGACGTTACGGCGATCGTTTAATGAGTGTGGAACCCAATTTTCGAGTTTTTTCACTTTTCCAATCGCCTTGAGGTGGTCAGCGACGGTCGTTTTACTGACTTTGAGTTGCTCTGCAAGTTCTCGAACAGTTGTTTTGGGGTTTTCTTCCACCACTGATCGCAGAACATCATCATTAAGAGAGGAAGGCCTTCCACGACCTTCTTCATCTTCAAGGCTGAAATCTCCCTCCCGAAATTTTTTAAACCACCTTTGCACAGTGCACTCATTAACACAACCCTCGCCCCAGACTTGGTTAATGTTTCTAGCCGTTTGGGCTCCGCTTCGGCCGAGTTTAAACTCGTAAAAGAAAATCGTACGAAATTCTCGCTTTGACATTATAAGGATGACTGAATTATTTCCAAGTAGCGGAATGCTACAGAGGTAAACAAACAATATCATTTGGAAGAGGATTAATAAGTGTTGACATTCATACAAATGAGTAATCCTGTAAACGTAAACAGAATATTTTATATAGATTTTTTTTAATGAAAACTTAAAATCCTGCATTATTTTCCGGACAACCCAATATTTGGTCAATCGGACCAAAATATGTAATAGATTTAATAAATAAAACGAAATATTTCTTCACTGGAGCTCACAGTGGCGATTTGATTTGTCGCTAAGAATCGGATCCGGATTACACGACATTTGGAAAGTAGCAGCTCGGCCAAATAATCCAAAACACAAAGATTTCATTCAAGCTGATGAATGAATTCACACGATTTCTCAATTTTCACTGTAAACTATCCCTGCGCCCTAGACGAGTACAAACTCTTTTCCTCAACGTTCCGTCCTTATAATTCTCCACAACTTTTAAACCGACGATGTCTTCGTAACGTCCCATCGTAACCCTCTCGATTAAATTAAAAAATAAATAAATAAAAATGAAAGTAACAACACTGGCTGTTTTCTCTCCACTCCCCCTTTGAAAGATTAGAACAAAACTATCCTTTTGCTCCATGTATATTTATTTTTTAAAGATAGCAATAAACAAATATCTTGAAGTTTGAAAAAACTTTTCAACCTAATTACCAATTAGATATTAACTATTCCTGAGGACTTGTAATAAATTCCAACTGCTAGGTTGCTGGGGTGGGGACGACGATGCAATGTTTTGCGACGTTACCCGATGCTACTCGACGCCTTGCCCGTTTAGGTAGAGTGTGCACATGTATGCTACGCCACGTACAGTCACACATCGTGTATCACAATAATCGGAATATATATTTCGATTAATTTCCTACCAAATCATTAAAATTAAAATTTTCAAATAAAAACTAATGAATTTTTGATCTCGGCTATTTGGTTTATATTAAAATATGCATGTTGTAATTAATATAACGACAGTAATACATGTAGGTTAAATAAAAATATGAGTGTCCGGTTCTATTGTCTTCCACTGTCCTCGATGCTACCCGAGGAAAATCTGGACAGTGGGGATCGCAGAGCGTTGCGTGGTATAGAATAGATGTACGCGGGAGTAATACAATCTTATGGGATATTGGACTAAAGATTTGAGTCGAGAGTTACATCAGGTATGTTCCCCGTTTTAGGCGTTAACAAGGCGCTCATAACTGTCAAAATATTTTACGGGGATTTTGTTTTTGTTATCACCGACATACCGTAGGTTCTACTTTCTCTGCCGTCGCGAACCCTCGTAAAAATCCAAATCATCTGCAAAAACGAATATTTATAACTTGAAGAGCTGCAAACATAAACTCAGTGCCTGTAATTTAATTTTTTGTTAATCTGTGTTAATTATTACCAGTTTTTATTACAGATTGAGTTTGGAAAGTATATTCAGATGTAATTTCACATTGAGTCTTGTTAAATATTATTTTATCGTTATGCAAAAAAAGACAACA
Source organism: Cimex hemipterus (assembly GCA_039619505.1). Lineage (NCBI taxonomy): Eukaryota > Metazoa > Arthropoda > Insecta > Hemiptera > Cimicidae > Cimex > Cimex hemipterus. The sequence continues at coordinate 2,414,485 of CM077099.1, read as the reverse complement.
ATTTTAGTTAATTGAAAATAATTTATAATTTCATATGATTCAACTCAGGGATATGAGGGAAGTAACGTTAGTCGACGAGTAAACTGTTGTAATAGCAGTTTTGTTGATATGCGCTGCACGTAATTTTAAATGTTATGGATCCCTTTATTGCTGATTGAAATCGTTTTGCCTCTCGATAGGCCGTTTTCACTTTGCCTAAAGTGCATTCAAATAAAGCTGAACACCTCGTAAAAGGAAATTTGTAATTCTTTTCAAAGTAGTTAGCGGGCCAAATCGTCCTCCCAGATGGGACCACTCAGTGCACAACCGGCTGCCAGATTGCGCCTGCATGTGCATACAAGGGTCAATACATTATTTATTACCGTCGTTCCATTATTTGTCATAGCTTAATCGATATCGATGCGCGAACGACTATAGCCGACGTGGCGATTTGTGAAAATAGGTTTGGAGCATTTGTGGACGGTTTTTCGTTATCATGTGTTATTAAAAAGAAGTTATCATTTAGCAATAGTGTATTGGTGTCATTTAATTATTATTAATAATACTAAAAACCTTTTGTAAATTTTATGTTTAAGTTTATATTTCTAGCATCGATTAGTAAATGTCAGTTATGATTCAAACATATATCTCTGCCATTATTAAATTATGTTTTCTATATGTGTATTTTATGTATATAACGTATATAATACAATGAATGCGAAAACCGGAGATTCGTATATTTTTATTTATTCCAACTATATATATTTTTATTGTTTTATTTATTACAACATACTTCTTTGAATAAACAAGATCAAACAAAAGGAATTTGAATAGAAATTGTTTAATTATGATGGAAACAGTTGGAGTTGAAAGAATTCACAAAACACAGAAAAAAGATTTAGCGATAGAGAAATCTTTAACTAATAACTTATAATTTCATTTTTTAATCACGTGAATTACTTTCTGGCTTAAATCTCCTAGGAATCAAATAAATAAACGCTCGGATTTCAACTTGTGAAAAAGGATCCTATTCTTCAGAAAGATCGGTTTATAGCTGTCCAATGCTTGTTGGAGGAAGCTAACTACATCTATCTCTTATCTTATTCATGCCCCATAAGTGTTCTGTCGGATTCATTTCAAGAATTTCAGAGGAACGTGATGGCCAAATCGTTGTGGAAATCCCGACATTCTCGAAATCATGGCTGACATTTCGGGCTACATTACCATGCATTAGTACAAAGTTGTCCCTAGTAAATGAAGCGACCACAGGTTTGTGAAAAATTTCCTCGATGTACCATTCAGTCAGTCATATTCTGTGTGATAATATTTTGGACGAGCATGGACGTTGATTTCACGCCATACCATAACTGACTCGTGCATGGTACAAGAAGCAAACCTTTCTCCACGTATTTTCCACACACGGTCATTCATCTGATTACATCAAACCAAACCGGCAGTCATCTGTGAAAAGAACAGCCGTCTGGTCCAAGTATCCAAGCGAGTTGCTGATTTGCGAAGAGCCTCCTTTCTTCCCGATGCCTCTCCGATAGTAGAGAACATGAGGCGGGACGTCTAGATTCTGGGTTAATCACTTGAGGCCTTCTGGCGACAGTTTCAGAAATTTACCTTTGCATTACGGATCGTGTGGAGGTGATTACACAGCAACAATAAAAAAGAGCAGTTAAATGACGGTTCAGCAGTGCGGTAATACCAATAAAACGATCTTCTCTACCGTCGTGCATCGCTGTTGATCACTAGCTTCTCTTCGAACGAGACTTTCAGTCGCCCTAAACCGCTTTAGACAAACGAGCATGGTAGAGCGCGGCACACCAAAGACTAGCGATGGAGGTGCGTCCGTCGTTGACTAAGCATCTCCCCTGGCGAGAGCTTCTCGAAAAGAATTTCATGAAAGAAACAATTCCACAAAACTTATTTCTTTTTCTTCTTTAAAAATCTTTTAGTGTAAAACAAAACAAATGACCCAAAACAAACGACAATAACAAACAGAAAAAAATAGAAAAAATAGGACTACACATTAGTATGCACACCAATACACCAGCGTTATTCGCTTTCACTGTAATTCACTCTCACTTAGAAGGTCGCGAGACCAGTGACACTTCATCTGTCGGGGAGGGTTATTCGGAAGGGCGCAGGATGAATGGTTTCTGTCATGAGGATTTGTGTGATTGTTTAATTGTTTGCGAAACACCGTATACCTGGTTTTCGCTACTTGAACGAAATATTGGGTTTTTAGGCCATTGTGAATAGTAAAATTGAATACATAGAAAAGGACATTGACGATTGTTTAAGAATTTTTGATTGCACATATTGAAAAGGTTTGAGGTAAAACTGGTTTGTTAAACCCCAAAGTTCGATTCCGTACGTGTAAGAAGACCTCAAAATAGTTATATAAATGAATTGATTATTTCGTAGAGTCAGTTTTGAATGTTTGTCCAGCACTCTTTTAAAAAAAATTGAATCGTCTGTTTAGCTCTTGTATTTTGTGATTTCCTTGTAACTCGTTTGTCAATACATAGCCCAAAGTAGTGGAATACATTAACTAGTGGATATGGTGGCAATAGTTATTCTCCGAAGAGTGAAAGAGATTTACCTATTTTTGAATTTTTATTCTCATCTTCCACTGCTTGAACCAGTGCTCAAAGAATGGGACATGGATTTGTAGGTTTATAGATGAGATAAAAGGACTTTTATGAACGATGGCAGGTGGTAAGAATCATTTCAGGAAGAGTAGGGATGTCTGCTGTATATACCGTGTAGATGATTTGCAAGAAAGAGGTGAAGGAGCTGTTGGGCGGGTTTATCAAATGGTTCACTCGAAAGTGGGCAGTCGTACCGGGATAGATCTGTATCAGCAGATGGTTCTGGAGGAAGTTTTGTTGTGTTAGAACATGACGCAGTGTGTGGCCGGGACCTTTATGGTATCGGCCATCCGGTGGTATGGAAGATCTGGCTGCTTCCCTTCCTGGAGTAGGTGACCTGCCCGCATCGTCCGAGTGATTAGAAGACCTTGCCTCATTTCGTGGTTCTGGCGAAGATACTTAGATCTGCGTTTCTGCATTTGATAGAGAGTAACTTAAAAGTATCTGCCTGGTAGGTAGGATTTTAAGATCTGGTAGTACGCAAAAGGAAGTACTCTCGTAAGCCATAAACACAAGCGACGCTACCCGATTTTACCCAACGCCTTGTCACGTCAAGCGCACGCCACGTAGTTATACAGCGCGTATCGCAATAATCAGTATCGAAATCGCAACGCCTCTTTTATTCTTAATGCATTATTTTGAGAGTGTAATCGATTGTCAGTTACAGTTTATGAGCACAACCATGTAATAAATTGTTTGATATACTTTATTGTTTTAAATAAAGTTATTCTGTTGTTTTGATAAATTATCTTTCTCACCATCATAATTTAAATTTTTTTAACAAAAACTCATAAATTTTTGATCTTGTTTAATTTTGTTTACATTAACGTAAGAATGTTGTCATTAATATAGCGAAACAATTACATATACATAGTTTGAAATAAACAACAGATATGAGTATCCTGTTTTGACGATACTAGACGAAAATGTAATTTTATAAGCAAAACCATGAAAAAAATTGTTATTAAAATTTTATGAGCAAAACCGTATAATAAATTGTTAGTTAAATTCATTATATCAATAAACGGTATTTCGGTCATTTTCTACCAAACCATTAAATTTAAAAAAATAATAATGAATTTTTAATCTCAGTTAATTTGGTTTATATTAAAATAAGTATGTTTTCATTAATATAACGACAATAATACATGTAGGTTAAATAAAAATATGAGTGTCCGGTTCTTTTGTCTTCGACTGTCCACGATGCTACACGACGTAAATCTGGATAGCGGGATCGCAGAGCGTAGAGTAGGTTAGCGTTTTGTGGTATAGGATAGATGTGCACAGGGGAAATACAATCTTATGGGATACTGGAATTAGGATTTATGGTAGCGTCGCATAGTGTTGCATCAAGAAAGTATGTTCCCCGCTTAAAGCTTCCAACGAAGTCTGGTATGCCATACGCAGTCGAAGTATTAATAAACAACCTATTTTCTGTGTCTGCATACGTTTAGTAATGTTGAAAAGGTAAATGGTGGATTTAGTGTGTTGTCCACTCTTAAAAATGATGTAAACATTTTTTTTTTTTTTTTTTTAATAAATTGAAAAACATTTTCAAAAAAAGATTACATGTAAACATATGTTTCAAAAGTATGAGTTAATTAAAAAATATAGCAAATTTGGATGGGTTTCATCATATCTCCCAATAATTATTAGAATTGTTATTCATATAATATTTAACGTTTTAAACAAAAATCGTGCCCCTAATCGTACGCTATTATATGTCGGGTTTAAAGAGAATTTTACCGCCCTCTGTAGACTGTGTCGAGCGGTTAATCCGTAAACAACTGCAACGATCCGCGGTGGCTGACTGCCACTTTTGGAGCCGGTCCAGATTTTTCTATTTAAAATCCGTTTATTTATCTCGGAATTAGCAGTTCCCTTAAAACGTTTTGTTGCATTTCAGTCGGGGCCCTCGTTCGTTAAACCTGACCGGTCTCAAAACGAAAGCGAGGAAAGCGTGAGCTTTTCAAGGTTCAACTGTCAAAAACAACGCCTGTCAATTTCTCGGCTCGAATAAAATCGACTCCCTTCAGAAATTTTCACAACGGATTAGTTTGCAGATGTTGTTTAATTGAAGCGATAATTTTTGGCAGGAAAGCCAAGGCTTTTTATACAGTAAGACCCAGATACGACACTAATCGCCATCATTAATAAAAATATTTTTTTTCAAGACAGGCGTAATTATAAACGAATTTTTTGTTTCCATGAGAGCATTGGTTTATTTTATTTATAAATTGATGTTTTCTATTTCGGAAGATGACAGTTAAATGCTAAGTTCCATCAACAAAAGAACAGTCGTCTTCGATGGACTCTGCTGATATGTCCAATGTTGTCGTGTTGTGTTCTCTGCCAAACCATTCCTCCCGACATCATTCCAAAGGGACGATCCCTGTCAGCTACGTTGTCAATTTTTATTTATTTATTTTTCTTAATTGCATTTTAACGACAGAAGGCCACAATTAGTCCGAAAGTTGGATGGTCTTAGACAATCTTTTCAGTGCACTCCAGACATATACGTCCCGGAACCCAGACAACCACCGTTTTGCCGAGACGCTCCAGTGCATGGTCTATGCAGACTACGTCTCGAATCACCCGAAACGCGTGTCAAATCGGTTACAATTCCGCGGTGTAAATCGAGAAAAAAATATACGTTTCAAATCCACTTACTTTGACCATCTACTGAGAGAATGATAATCTACAATCATTACCTGATCTTTTACGTTTTACTTATAGGAAAATTTCATTTCTTGGATTTATTTGCTTTTGAGCCATTTGCACTCTACATTAAATTTATAAAACTTAACAGATAAATTAACAGATAAATTCCTTAAATATATGCAATTTTTAATGACTGAATATTATTAGAGGCAGTATAATAATATTTTAACAATTTCAAAGGAAATATAGTTTTCTTTACCTGTACTTTTAGGTATTGAATTACACATGCATTGCTGACAAAAAAATTGTATTTATCCTTTATTCACACACAATTTGGAACTTAAAGAAATGTTTGCTGACGTTTTTATATTCATAATGATATAGGGGTTGGTCTTTTTAATTTTTCGGTATAACTGCGTCTCATATTTTGGCATCATCTTATTTGTCTTACTAGTTGTTCTGGTTCGCAGCAAACTCTTTGAAAGTGTATTTCAATTTTTCGAATTTAATTTCTTTAATTGGCCCTTCGACCTTCTTTCACGTTCATTCATCAAATTTATGTTACTTTGGTCATGCTTTCTAATTAAGCTTTACGTATAATAATAGTCATTATCTACTGCTTCTTCGTCATTAGTCGTGTATATTTATACACCCACTTATTATTGTCACGAAAACATTTTCGCATCCTCTACTCTAAAAGGTCATCATTTTTTCGAAACCGAGAAAAAGACTGGACGAATTTCATCTGGAAACGCGAGACACGAAGGATAAAATTGGATGCTTAGAAAAAGTTTAAACAATATAAGTGAGTAAGTGGGCATGAGAAGGGCGGATGGGGCCAATTTACATGACATTTAGGCACAATGCAGTTATCAGGGCAAGAAGGCGGCTGAATGCTAAGAAGGGGGGGGGGTTACGAGAGGAGAGCAACATCAATTTGCCTCTTTCCGTCAATAGCGTTTTTTTTAATATAAACCTTATTTAAAGGGTCATTTTTATAATTTGCATAGCCGGCGGCTGGTGTTCATGTTAATTTTCTGGGAGGATGATTGAAGCTAAAGTTGAAAACAATGTCCAAGTAATTGTCCCGAGCGCAAAATAATGAAAGCAAAGTGGCGTCTTTCAAAAATTACAACGAATTTTGAAATAAACATTTTTTTTTTTCAAAAATTCTGCTGTGTATTTATTTGTTGGTATTTTGTTAAAGCAATATCTGAAAGGGCCATTTTCGTCGTAACGAACTTTTCGTATTTGTTCAATGGAAGATTTAGTTCTTTTAGAGAATAGTTCAATTTAGAGAGGAGAGAGATCTGACTTAATCTTACAAGTCGTAATTTGGAAAAGGCCCGTCGACAATTCATATCCCGGAAAGAGGTCACTAATTCATCTTCCTCCTTCACAAGTAAACCTTAGGCATCGTCTACGATAACAAGCTGTTAAAAAACCCACCAGTGCCGTTTCAACATTTTTACTAAATGACTTTGTTTCTGTGTTAATAAGAGGTCATTTACTGAAGACGAAAGGAAAAATTTTCATCAGTAATTTCCTCTTACTGTATGATATAAAAGAAGCTATAAATTAGTGGTTTACGATAGAAGAATTTAAATAATCATAATTAATGAGACCGAATAATAATGCCTTCTTCTCTTGAGAGGGCACACAAAAAAAAAGAGAAAAATAGGCGAAGGCAGATGAAGAATTCCCGTGCAGACGGCCAAGACATCGTGTATATAGATGGTCACTAGTCAAGATAAAAAAGAGTGAGTGTGTATAGACTAAGTCGAGTATAGGAGTGCGAAATAAAGTATCAATGCCAGTGATGAGTTAGGCCTTTTTTTCTTAAACACCCTCCGGCCAAAAGGGGCGTTCTTTGTCCTTTTTGCCCTCCTTCCTTCTTTTTTTAAACCAGTGCTGCCTTGATTTATGCCACCAAAAATGAATTTAAATAAATTGTCCTTTAGGGATTTTAACTTTACTTGGACTTTATGCATGATGATTCTCAATGATGTTTTCCAAGTTTTGTAATTCCTTAGTTTCTGGGTTCTAATTCGTCTTCATATTGCCCAAGGATTATCGGATATAATTTTTTTACGATGTTAGGAAAGGCGCTTATTGGGAGATGACCGTTGCCTGCGAAGTGACATGTGTAGTGCACTTTTGTAACATAGGGATATAATGAGGTTCCTAAATACTCGGTTACTTGGTACTTAAAGGATAAAGAGGATCTAAGGAGGCTCATGTCCTTATCAGCCGTTTTGATTCTGAAGAGCTGACGCACGTCCGCATACGAATGTGTGTCATAGCCGCAACATTGGTGTAGAAGTTGTTTCAGGCCCGAAAGGCCAAGACGAACCTCGCTTCCCGCTTGACAATTCCGAGTGGTTGGGTCCGCAATGAGCGTCAAACCCTACCCGAACCCAAAGGGCTACCTAGGCCGAAATATAACAGCCTGGTTTCCATCGATATAGTATGCCGCTCTATATCCGACAGTATTGGGACTTCCCCAGGGTAGAAACATCCGGGTCAGCTGCGACAGCGGTTTGTTTAAAGAAGAATTTCTTTGAGGAGACTGGCTTCGGTAAAGTTTCCCATTCGTGTACATTACATACTTCGAGAAGGCACAACACCACTATCCATTCCAATCTGCCACTTCTCCACGTATGCGAGAGACCCCAGCAGCGTAGTAAGCGTCCTCAAAGCTATACGCTTCGCTATTGCGATCCTTCGTATCCCGAGAGGCTGGGTGTATACGGTGGTCATACTCAAGTTTTGTGCGAAGTTCATTTCCCGCCAGGGGCGTCTCCAAGAATTACTACGAATCCATTCCCAGTGTTAGAGGGGCTGTACTTTCGAAAAAAAAAAACGTTGTCCAGATGGTTATGAACCCTCCGCCATCTATGCAGACAGGATCTGGTACCCTAGGGGTATCAATGGATCAGTGCATATTGAAACTCGACGCAGCTCAGCATAACTAGAAATGTTTGTACTCGAATGTAGCTGAAAATAGGAGCAGAGGAAACCAATGTTGAACGTAATTCTATTAACATCACTTTTTTAATAGACATTTATTTCTAAACGTACCTGATTTTACAATAAATAAAAATGAAGGTACTGTTCGCAATATATAGTTGACATCGCAAAGTGCAGCATTGTGACGTCATGTCCCTCTTCTTCGTCGAATCTCGTCGAGAGAGAGAGAGAGAGAGAGAGAGAGAGAGAGAGAGAGTGTGTGTGTGTGTGTGTGTAAATATTACACAAAAAAGTGGGGAATGGTAAGGTAGGTTGACTCGACGACAGAGGGTTTCTTTCTAATTTAAACCAATGAATGATTCTTCCTTCTGTCAACCCCGATGAAAAGCTTTTAATTTCTATCAGAAACAACCGGGAACAAAGGTAGACCTACCACATACACACACGAATGAAATATCAAAGCTTGGAAATGAAAAAGATTTCAATGGACGTTGTGGGGTTGCGAAGTCAAAATGGGGCTCTGTCGTGAAGGTTGATGCAACCTGACTTCACCCCTTACAACAACAAATCTACCCTCTTTTCCCTAAAGTTTAATTTTCGATTTAACTATAAATAAAAAAACAATTTCACAATTATGGAAATATTATTTTTTGCGGCAGCCAATAACAATTCAATATCTCACCTTTTTTTTAAGTACGAAAAATGAAATGTTTTCTGAGAATACAAGAACAAACAAACTCCTGAGTACCAGTGTTCTCATGAGTGCAGGTGCTAGCCATAATGTAAGTGTTGTGACAGAAACAAGAATATGCACGTATTACACACACACACACACACACACACATATATATATATATATATACATCTTTACTAGAAGCGTCAATAATGTCAAACTTTCTACCGATACCTGGTATATGTCGAATACTACAGTTTTTGCTATCACGACAAAAGCATAATTGCTATTCATTTTTAAGAATGAAAAAAAGTTGCAACAAATAATTAGAAATGTCAATGGTTTGAAATGGTTTGAAGTGGCAATTCTTGATTTGATTCTTACAGAGTTTGGAGTGAAGCAATTTTAAGTTGCGGTTTAATCTTGTGATCAGACGTGCATTGTCTCTAATTCCGTCCGAAAGTTGGCCCAAATCTCCGATACTGATGGAATCGACGTTGGGAATCATTTATCTCCCGGTAACTGGTACCATTAAGTGCTTGACAGACGGAACTCTGTGAAGGGCCCTGAGATAAATTTGATGTGAGCAAGTTGCAAGTATTTTACGATGGGGGGGGGGAGGTGGAGCACTGGAACCGATATCAACTTTGCCAATATCCCTAACTACAGTTGACGTTCGAACTGGGAAAACAAGACTTGGAATTACTTTGAACTAACGGTCAGCGTCTTTCCCGTACCTTCACCCATCCACCGACTATCATACCGACCAAATGCGTTTTTCATCCGTGGTGGATCTATTCTCGCGCGATCAAAACGATTAAGAATCACAAAACTATAAAGATTGAATCGAACTGTTTTTAAAATGCTACTACTACTACTAAATCAAGCGATCCAAAAATGTAAATATCGAAACGTAGTGCAGATGAGAAGCGTGAACTACGTCCTAAGTTTTCAATTGGACAGGCGCCATTGATAAACCTTATTGGCCATCAATCTAGATTATACCCATAATCATAAGTCATTGCAAAAATCATTAATAATTACACTATTCTACGCTCCCTAATTGAAAGATATTCAGACTGGTGAAAATGCGTTACTCCCAATCAAGATTTCTCTTTCTTCCTCCACAAATGAAACACATTTATGTTTTTACAGGCGATCTCGAACTTCCTTGACACTCAACTTAATTCCAACATTGCCAAGGACTGTATCTGTGTTGACGACAGTAAAACTGTTACAGTCGTTGGCAATGTTGGAACTTAGTCGGCCTTCAAGGTAATTTGCGATCGTTCGTAAAATTTAAATATATCAATTTGTAGAAATATTTAAGAGCCTGATGAAGTCGAAAGCTTGGCGATAGCAACTAAATTTGCTTTCTTTTTCAGTGATCCAGAGTGATCATAAATGAAAAAATTGTCGATATTTCTAATACTTTATCCACAAATGATCGACTTCTGCTTACATCAACAAAATTCTCTGGTGTCACTGAAGCGTTAAATTGGCTTCTTCTTGTACCTGGTGTGAATTTATATTCACTTGGAGTGTCCGTTTGAAAATAAAACCTTTAACTACCACGAAAGGAAATATAATTCATTCCTTTGCTCTATTGGAACTCGTTCTACCACTGTGAAAAGAAGTGAATGTCATCATCTACCTGATCTCCGATGCCAAAAAAATCAGTTATTATTTCGAGTATAGACAACAAACCAACGTTGTCTTGACAAGACTATGCAGTTCTGGTAGTACATCATCCATATGTTTACTTATCTTATATTCAAATGCAAACCCAACAAGTTGGAGATTGGACTAAAAACCAGTATTTGAGAAAAAAACTAATAGAAGTCTATCATTCTTGATTTAGTAGGTTAAAAGCTCTCCGGTTTCTCGCCATCTTCAGTGGAAGTTAAGAGTTATGCTTATAATCCTGATCCGCCATGAAATGAAAATGGTAGGGTTCGATCAAGCTACCACGTTCTTTTTATACAAAAATCTATATAAATATCAACAAAGCAGACGTATAAGATAATATACTTCAACGGTCAGGCCGAAAAGTTGGTTACTTCAATATCTCAAGTACAACGAAAGCCTTAAAAGTTTCTGACTACTCGGTCTACAAATTGCTGTCACGCATATCTAACGTTTCGACAAAAGACAAACTGGCAATCTGTCTATTAAAATCACACGAGTAGAACTGTGAGGCTATACAGTCCTTGAAGGTTTTTTTTCCGAGGGTTCGCAACAACAGAGGTCATATAAACCCTCAGGGTGCCAGTGTTTTTGAAAAAAAGCCCATTTGGAAGTATATCGAGGTCGAATGCAGGTCCGCTGGATTTGAACCAGGGACCTTTACCTTACAGTGATGTGCGCCGTATCAAAGATTAAACCTTGCGGCCACCAACGCCCTCCTTGTTATTGTTTGTTTTTGATTTTCTTTTGTCTTAAATTGTAAGATACCAAAAGTTAATATTGTTCTGGTTTAATTAATGTGCATTTAAGAATAAAAATCAGTGTAACCAAAAAACTCTGTTAAATTCATAGCTGCCATGTTGCACTATGTGCTCGGGCATGTTAGATGGAGCAGTGTTAACTAGCCGACTTACCAGTCCGTCATCGTTTTTCTCAATCTAACAAGTCCAAACAAGCTTAACAGGATTAACATAAATATCGTCAATACATATATTATTATAATATTGCTATCCTATTACATAATCGTAATACATTATCTCTTCATCTTCTATGTCTATGACTTTATTTTGGTTGTGGTATATGAGTTACCAATGCCACAGAAAGACGCATATTATTTTCTCGAGGTTAACTAAGTAATGAAAGCAAATATATTCGTGGTAGGAAACAGTTACTTATTAAAAATCTCGGTAAAATGCTGAAATTGTTGGTTGTTTAAAAATTAGACAATTTCTTCTTTATCTGAAGTTTGATAAAAGCCTCAGTACCTTATAATCTTATATAATGAAATAATTATTTACATTATTTCATCACATTAGTCAACACATATAAAGAGTATTTTAACTGTTAATGTTTCGTAATTGGATATGTTTGCATGCATAATTTCGGTTACAGCTTTAATTAAACAAAAAGTTTTGACTGGGTTGTGAACTGTTTTAGTGAGGTTGTAATTTAAATGTTAACGTTGCACATTAAATTTGTCTCTAAAAGGTATGGAATTAAGAGATAAGTGGGCAGGTCGGTAAGAACGCAGACTTTAATAATGAAAAGGATCTGGGAACAGCCGACGGGGAAAAAAGTTGACGCGGCGAAAAATGGGCGAAAACCCCTAAGCGGTAATTCAAAAGTGCGATGACCCCATCAGATAGAACAAATGGAGAAATTAGAGGTCAGGAAATTGGCTAAAGTTTTATTTCAACGGAACAACGGAATGAAATATATTGTTTTTTCCATTCCTAAAAGCATTCGGTAGGATTTAAAATGTCGTGAGGTAATCCGGACTATCGCGTTATCAAAAAGTTATGTAGAGAACGAAATTGTATCACTTCTGAAAACGTAAATATAATACAAATAACAAAGTGTCCTTCCTTATTATTCAATATTAAACAAAGTAAATATAATAAATATTATTTTTCAATTAATTATTATTTGTGAAAGGTCGGAGGGAAAGGTGCACCGTATCTATCTCCTTGAAAGGTCGGATTGGATTCTCGACGACAAATGAAATCCGATTACACGATATAAGATTCAAAAGCTGGGGTTGAGATAGGAAGTTACTGGGTCCGAGTGGATCGAGGTCATGATAGCTCAAGTGGTAGAGCAGCGGCGTATCTAGCCGAGGATCGTGGGTTCGAATCCCGCTCGTGTCACTGACTTTTTATCTCATCTAAAAACCTTAATGAATTTTAATAATTAATTGGTCAAGCGGACCACAAAATTATTGAATTTAATATGTTTTTATCGATTATTCTCGTGAAAACTTCACTGTATCGATGGTTTTTCACAAGAACCCTTACTCTATTGCATTGATAATTTACCAAAAAAAACAAACAAATTGTACTGCCTAGTACGTCGATACCGATTTAGATGTAATAGTCGGGGTGCAATATACATGCCCTTTAAGAGTTACGGTATCCCCAGTAAAGCACACCGGTGAGTCCTATTTCATGAAGGACTTCTTCCTACGGACAAGTGTAGCACCGCAGTTTGTTAGTAGGTGTGTTGGTGTCTCCTCTGCCCCTTTGCAGAATCTGCACGTGCCTTCTTCGATTATTTCAATTTTCTTTAAGTTCCATTTGTTCGTTTAGCTTGCAGTGACCCGGTCAGAATCCTCTTACGATTCGCAGTTTATTCTTCCTTTGGCAAATCCTGTAACTTCTTTCTTCCTAAATTTGTTAAGGTTCGAAGTTGGTTATAGTCTTTGATGGATGCTTGGCTATCTACATGATAGCTTTGATTACGTTTTATGTACCCTTTATTCAGGTTGAGTTGAGTATAATTCTCGATTGCGTGAATCTCAGCTTGCAAAATACTGGTATATTTGGTTCCAGTACCTTTTTGTGTTCTAGACCCATCTGTGTACCAAAGATATTGCCATTCTTTTTCCCTCGTTCCCATTATTTTTTATTAAGTTTATTTGAAAGTTTTGATGAAATTTACACATCCTGTTCATGTCGTCTCTTGGAGCCTTATATTTCATCAAGTACCACAAGAGTTTGAATTATTTTCTTAATTTTATTAAAAAAAATATCCCCAATTTTTATAAATACTTTATTCAAACAACGAAACCTGATTGCATAGATATTTTAGTGACACTCATATTTAATACTTTAAAGAGAAAATTAACGTTATTTTATTACCCTTTGTTTTTTATAGAAAGTATTTGTTGCGATTTTTCTTTACATGTTTGTTCTCGTTTCTATTATTAGTTATTAGTATTTATATATCTTTAGTTCATAACATGCCGTTATTATTAAATAAATAGAACATAAGTCATCTTTCCTGTTTAATGTTCATGATGACTACTTTTGGTCATGTCGTTAGATTTTATAATTTGATAAATGACGTTACTTTCCAGTTACCAAGTCTAAACTTTCTGCCCTAGTTTGACGAATCAAACTTGCTCATTTTTTCAATGGATAAATTAGATAAACTAAATTTTAACTACGAATTGCACCATCATATTAAAAGGGCGTTAAAATAGAATAGCTGAAATTGAGCCAATAAATGTTTAAAGTGTCAAATAACCATTTCCAGGCAGAATATTTGTAATGGGATATTTTCAAAAACACGTCTTTGGTTGGGATCAGTTTCAAAATAATAGCAAACAGAGGGGAGGACGGGAACTGCAATTAATGAGTGTTGCCTCGTGTCAGACCTAATGCCCTCGCATTACTCTTTGGGTTGGGCTGAAATTCGGCGTTAGGGGCGCAAAATTAGAAGAGCAAGAAAAATGGGGTGAAAGGAAACGCCGTGCAAACTAAAAAGGGGTGAGAACAGCGTGGAATTTTAGAATGTCGATCTACCTCGACTTACAAAAAGGCGGCTGTGTGAAAATTGCGCTCGGTCAAATATTTGCCAGACGCCGACAAAGAAAAATAAAAGTTATAACACCGGCCATTATCTAATCTGAAAGTAATTTTATTTCCACTCACTCCACTACCGACGTGCGTCCTTTATTCGTCGGCAACTTCGAATCAAGTTTAAGCTAATTCAAGATATAAAGTTGAGGTTTACCTGAAACATGGAAGAGCGTTTACAACTTCACGCAAGGGAGAATACCATTTACCTCTCTGTGATTAAAGTTTGTGTGTTTAAACGCATTTCACCTGCGCGGCTTACACGCTATTTTATTGCACGGAGCCAAAGTTTAGAGTTTGTGAGCGGCCGGGTCTTAGCAATAACAATCTGTTTTGGACCTTCAACTTATCGTTCATTTATTATCATCATAGTCTATGTTGTTTACATTTAAATAAGATGTTTGTTTTCTTCCAACCATCATTTGTATAGCATTTACATCTTAAATTAACGATAATTGTACTTTTCCAACGAAACACGTTTACGCGGAGTGAAGTAGTTAGCACCTATTTACTTAACTATCTTCCTACAAGATTTTTATGCACGAAGAGCTTTAAGAACAACCAACCAAGATAAATGAAAAATCTATACAGTTTAAAAAACATTAATAATTAATAAAAATTATATTAAAAGCATAATTTTCTATAGTGCTAATTTTCAAAGTTGGATGATTTCATTTATTACAAATGCTAACAGTTTTCACTGTTTCTGTCATGTATTAATGAGACGAAATGTTTTCACTTTCCCGCTGATTACATTTATACAAGTTAATAGGGGATTCACAATCTTTGTGTTAACCATGTTAACTCTGTTAGGTCATGTTAGATCGAGAAGAATGATTACGTAGTCTTGTAAGCTATCCGTTAGAGCATAGGTAACCCACATGGCAGCCATAAAATTAAGTTATTTGTTGTTTACACGTATTTTTATTCTTTAAATACACATTAATTAAATCAGACCAATAGATTTTTTGCTAATTTTAGACCTGCCCTTATACTCTCATTGGTAATAGATACACTCCATACCCTATAAAGATGTAGGCAGTTAGACGTTAGGATACAAGTTCGATATGTCGGTACGAATTGAATGAAGTCATTTGTTAGTACACTTCAAGTGCAAAGATAGCATTTTAAATTAAAGAGTTGGTTAAGTTCCATTTTTTTATTAAATCCCGCCATCTTAAAATTAACTCAAAGAAAATCAACAACAAGCCTTCAAGGACTTTTATAGCTTTATTTTTGGTCATACCAATCGCCACACGTGGCATTACGAAAAAACTAACCTTTAACAAGCTAAGAAAAAAGGGGAACGATATTACTGGACATTTCTCTATTGGAGTTAACACGAGTTAACATCTTACAAATGTGTGAAGGCAGTAACAGCCACGGAAAAAACTTTGGATAGGTCACACTGACACATAGAACGAATATTTCGGGGCCCATATGAACGAGCAGGTTTTGTCCTAATCAGACGTTACAATCTGGAAAAATGCAAAAGTCTTTTCAGAATTTACTGTCATTTTTATTTATGTTAAAAATGCAACCAACGAGCTTTGAAATCGCCATCACAATTATTTGATAACATCGAATTTTTGAGTGAATGAAAATTTTTTGAAATCGTATTTGCCAAAAGATTCAGAACGTTTAGGATTACTTTTAAATTAAGAAAACGTCTGTTAAATGACAATTCTAACGTGAACTTACATTAACGTGCTACTGAAATTATGTAACGCCAACCTCTGATTTTCTAGAAAGTGTCAAAAGGTCTTTTTACACAAAGCGTGAAAATTGCAATTACAAGAAGTCCTACTTCAAAAAGGACACTTGTACGTAACAAATCGCAGTTACAGCGTCTCTAAAAACCGTCTCTAATTCTTTCGTCACTTGGTCTGGTTAGCAACATGTTAAAAGAAAAAAACATCCTTCGACGAGAAAGAGAGAAGTAGAACACTATAAATTTCTGGTTTTTGATTGAAACAACATCACATTATACTAATAATTTGCTAATTTAGTAAATGAAAAAAGAAAAAACATGCAATTAACAATTATATAAGCCATCTTTGAACATTATTTACAATAGAACATTAGTAATGACTAGGCTAATTTCATTGCAGCAGTAGTTTTGTCATATTGATGATTTATATTTCTGGTTTTTCGCAATCATCAATACTGGATCCTAAGAAACATAAGACAACTTTCATAAAGTCATTCGATCTTGTACAAAATATGTGTGCACTTGAGTATTTTCTCTGCTTCGCGGCACAATATTAAACCGGGGATATCTACCTAGCCTGTCCCTAACCCAATTTTACGAAACCAAAGTTAAACCGTTCCTCACCTCACCTAATTTTCCACTAACGTAACCATTCGCCAAATCGATAACTTGCGAATGGCACGCAAAAATGGATTTATGAATACAACCCAGAAGCAAGTCCGTGCTAAAACATAAAACTCGCGATTGTATGAAACTGATGAAATGTAACATGTCTGACAGAGGAAAACTGCGAGAATATGCGGAATAGGAGAACAAGAAAGAATAGCATTATGCGTTCAGTGTCAACAAAATAATTGTTTTGTTTTTTTAATTTTTGCCTATTCCTAACCTTCCTTCAACATTTTATCAAAAGACAACATGATCGTATTCGTTCACCGCAGAAATACGACTTATTACACAAACCCAAAACTGAATTTTCGAGACACGTCCATCACAAAGGGCAAAAATATGGGGCTGGAAAGATAGCCAAGTATGTACTATGCGTACTGTTACAACAGAATTACCGCTTTTTCAATTTGTCTTTTCGTAAGCAATAACAGGTTTGAAAGTCGTCCAAACTACCAAACGACGATAAATATGTCGTAATTTTCTTTATCAACAAAGCTACAGGTTTTTTTCGTTCGTTCCGTACAAATAATAAGATGCACATAGGAAGCACTAGAAAGAGTCGATCGATTCTCAAGATAACCTGAATTGATGATGGAAAAATGCTTTCCCCCGTCTATCATATCAAACCGACGAGGAAAAGTACACTAAAATGTTCGGAAATGAATAAACACCTCGCAGACCCAAAGAGAGAGGAAATACAGTAATAGTTAAAATCGTGTATTTTTTTAAATGCTTAAGTAAGGGGGTAACTGACATTATACCAACGTGTATGGGGTCGAGAGAACGGCGATAACTTGAGCTTTCATGGTTAATATGTTTGATGGATTCACATCTATCGTATATTGGGCTGAAGAAACAAGAGCAAAGTAATCATTCGTGAGAGTCCTATTATAAACTTTTTTGTTACTATGTCAAACAACAAACAAATCTGGGGAAATTGGCTTGTGCGAAATTATCATTTACATTCAGCATGCTCTTCGTTTCAGTTGCAGGATTTTAGGCGGAAACATTCAGTTAAACGAAGTCAGTTCATTTATTTATTGTAAAATCATCAAAATCGGTAGTTATGTTTTTGGAACGTCTCTTTAGTTCTACGAGCGAGTGTAAATTTATAACAAAAAATTTCTCGTGATTGATGTTTGAATAAATTGATGCTTCAAGAGGTGTCGCGGATAAGAAATAAAGGTATTCACATACCATAAGCGATGTTTGCAAAAATATGAAACAACGCCAAATCGCCACCATACCATTTCATATTTAAAAAAATAAAAATTCATTTCTATTATTAATTTATTATACAAATCATAAAAAAGAAATCTGTAACATTATTAAATTAAAAAAAAAAGTATATGAAAATAATTAACGTGCCTCCAGAGGCGGAGTTTTAATAATTGATTTTAATGAGTGATTGTAATTCTGGTGGCGCTCCCGAGAGAATATTTACCTTTTATTGGTTGAAGAGGACGTCCTGGTACGTGGCCGAGCAGTTCAAGTGGGAAGTCCTCCTATTTGGGAATTATCGACCATTACCATTGAATGGGATTTAATGGAACGGAGGGAAAATGGGCAAAACTGAAAACACGTACTCCACCTTTTTGTTTTACAAGTTCAACACCCGGACATACCTGATGAATGACGCCGATTTTCCATTCTAACAAATCAATTTGAATTCTTCCAAAACAGTGGAGTAAGTGGAAGATGGATAGGCCAAAATAGCGAAAATAAGGAGATCAGTTTTTGATGCATTTGCTCAGTTTCTTGCAAATATTTTTTTTAGATTTTTTTTAGTACGGTAGAAATGAAAAATGTTGACAACCAAGATTGGGCTACGAATTTAGATTTATAACATGGCATATGACCAGGCAGCAGAGTGTCGTCCAAAATCTGGCCTGATTGCCTTTATTACGTGATTATTTAGAAATTGTGAGATACGGTCTGGTGTGATGCAGGTTTCAGAAAAATATTATAATATTTTATCGTGCCAACGTTTCGATCTTTATTGAGATCATCTTTAGGGCCTGGGATTTACAAATATTGTTTACATGTAAAAAATACATTTTGGATGTGGAAACGTGAATTTATACAATGCAAAATATTTGTCACGTGTTATTTTAGTTCGCACGTTATTGGAGATTTTATAGGTTCATTATTGAAACATGTACTTATGTGTTGTTGGTTCTTTTAGTTTTCCAGTGCCTGTGTTGCATTTGGTAAATTTCTTCAGTTCTTTAGTAGATTACTTCCAAAAACGGAGATCTCAAACGCGGAACAGAATTTAGACACCATTAACTTTTCTTATATTAAAAATGTTGTTTGTCTGTTGCCAGATCAATCATCGTCTATGGTTTGACCTAGGAAATTTCTTAGCACTTGGAGAGAGAGAGAGAGAGAGAGAGAGAGAGAGAGAGAGAAAGTTTTCCTGGAGATTGATGTAGCATGTGTGACTTTCGCGGAGTAAAGAGAGATGCAGCGTCGATAGCTGCAATAGCTCGACCAGCGAATCCTCGATCGGTGCATGGAATAGCAGTTCTTATGAGGACTTGGGGAATAGATGTTTGAAGATTTTCACAATGTGTTCTGCCTTTGTCTGAGGTTGTCCCCCATTTTCGGGTAATGTGTTGTGGAGGTGTTCCGTCTAATATATTTATGAGCGATTTGGTTTTTTACAAAGGAAACCATCCTTGTTGGCTAAATTGAAAAGCTGGACGTTTCACTGCAATGACATAGAGTTTTTTCGGGCTCATCTCAAGCGAGTTGGCTATGGGTTTGGATTAAATCTGAGCTTTCGTTCTGCCAAGAGTCTGCGAGACTAAAAGTAAAGCGGTAAGCATGGTAATATGATCGTAAACATACAAAGTAAAGTAACGCAGAACGAACCGAAAGATAGTAAACAGGTAGCTTAAGGCCCAACTGCACTTTGGGTCTCGCGGATGAGGTGTCAAACCTCTTTACAATAATTATTTCATATTATTCTCCATTAAAATTCTTTCTATCTGTTCTATCTGAATTTGAACTCTGTACCGCTAGTGAGGCAATAACGCCGTACAACCAAACCATTGCCACACGCTGTCACAAAGAATTGATATTATTATGATTATAATTGATCGGAGGTTAGTTAGAGAGAAGTGTGGAGAATCAGATAAATAAATTAGGAAAACAACTGATCAATATATTAATATGTAAAATCAAAATCGGATTAAATGCTGACATTTCTAGTATTATACTTATATTCGACTGTGACAGTGGGGCCATTCGTGATCTTTGTGTTAATCCTGTTAACTTTGTTATGTTGTGTTAGATCGAAAAAAAACCATGATGTAGAATTATAAGAATAAGCCAGGGCCAATTTTAGGTGTTGGGTCGAAAATGATGTCACATTGGAATCCGAAAGGGCATAGTAATCAACATGGCAGCCATGAAATTAACAGCTGTTTCTTGTTTACACATATTTCCATTTAAACGCATTAATTAAATCAGACCAATACATTTCTTTTGTTAATTTTTGACCTGCATACTCTTAATGGTACTAGATACATCCCCTATTTTATAAAAGTCTTGGCTGTTAGACGTTAGGTACAAGTTAGATATATTGGCATGAATTGAAGCGTGTCATTTAACATTCGGGTGCCTAGATAGAACCTTTTATATTAACTTCTGCCATCTTACAATTTAATGCAAAAGAAAATCAAACAAACAACAACAAACCTTCAAGGACCGTTATCGCTTTATTCCTGGTTCTACCAATCGCCACCCACACCATTGCGGAAAAATTAAAGTTTAACATGCTAAGAACAGAAGAGGGCGTTCTCGATGTTACTGGACATTTCTCTAGTCGAATTAATATCTTACAAACATCGTTAAATCCCTCATTATGTACTACCTCATTAAGTCAACATTAAACAACAATTGCTTTTGTTTTATGTTATGATCACTCCTAACACATTTGGCCATTACTACAGTTGATGAACGTTTTCGTTTTTAGATCTGCTTCTAATGAATAAAACGTATTTTTTTATAATTAAAAAATTTAAGGTAAATGAAAAGTATGATAACATACTATTGTTTCTCTTTTTTAACTTCCCTCATATCGACTCTATTCCTTATAACCCTGTAGTCTTCTTACTATTTCGGGACGCTTAGCTAGAACATAATAAAATTTCTAAACACAACTGCAGACCTTTAGTTAGACCTCCATGAATCGCACTCTCCCAATATAACGCATTGCAACCACCATTTGGCCCACAAGGACCACGACCATGTGGACTGCGACAAATATTGGTCTATTTACTATCTGAATTATTATCTTGAGCTCTTCTTTTCACTTTTTTCAAGATCCTAAAGCTTTGTTAAAGACTCTCGTGTGTACCATTCATCCCTTGGCTTTTTGTCCCAAAAGTAAAATTCTCAACCGCATGTTCCACTGTTTATACTTCTTCCTGACGTTACCTGTAGAGGCTTGTTTCTTACACACCAAGCATTGCTTAGAAAATACTAGTTCTAACACGTTCTGTGTTGTGAAGTCAGTTTCGACGATTTGCCTTCTTCAATCAACATTTTCGCATGCCTCCGGCAATTTTTAAAATGTAGTAAATTTTTAGTAATTCTGTTTTACACACAAAGGTTTTGCTCATATAGGTAGAGATGCTTTTATTTACTATCTTATCAGCATCCTCAATCATTCTTATGTTGAAACATTAGTTTCAGTATTCCTTTGTTATTGTTCTAAACATTCAATTGCTACTTGGGCATGAGCTGGAACTCGAGGAAATATATCCTACCGATTCTTCATTCCAAAATACTATTTATCATCCCTATTTTACATTTATTTTGAAAAATGTAGTTATATTACTGGATGTGGTTCGTTCAATGTAGGTAATGGAAATTCAATAGCAAGGATATAAGTATGGCTTTTAAAAGGCGTGTGTCCATTTCAAAGGGAATTTGCCATCAAAGGTCGAGTAAAGCGATGTTTTAAGAGGAAAACAATAGTTTACTATATAAAATATAGAGGAGCTACAAACTGGATTGGCTCGTAGTAAATAAGGAGCCTGTGGGCTACATGTGTACGTCGGATATATAGATCCGAAGCGGCACCTGGAGCCAGTTATTGCCGCCTCCGACTACATATTGCCCTTTCCTGGTCTTGTGGCCCTTCCATCCTTCTTATTGCTTCCCCTTCCTAAGGCCCGAGGAAAAGGTCTAATACTTAATACTTCATTAAGCCACTTTTATTACGGTTTTCTAAGTGTGTCTTGCGAGGGTTGCGGCTTATATGAGATTTTTATTTGTCGGGCAAGGCGGGGAATGAGACATTTGATCTTTGGACCGTACACGATGAATCACTCCAAGCCGTTAGGGGGACGCTGACATCAAAATGTTTTAACGTTGTGTTCATGTACATTACTTCTGAATGTCATCACTTACTACATTAAGAGTTAAATCGTATTTTCATATATTATTTTATTTCAGATTAGTATAATAGGCTATTTTCGGCTTGACAGAACTCATTGTGACGAGTTTATTTCCATCCCTGGAAACAATTTTAATTATATAGTTTTGTCGTTTCCTGTCATTTTGGTTCGCTTATTCTCGTAGTTTCTGTTTATCAAAGTTTGTGCCTTGATTTATTTAAATCACCCAACACCTGAACTCAACATTGCAGATAACGAAATGAACGTGAAAAATTCCTAGTTTCGCTAAAACATACACGATAAGTTTAATCGGAAAAAAATCGTTTGACCTCTGAAGATGGCGAAATGCCCGTCTAACACATTAACATGGCGAGAATAGGCACGATGATCAGTAATGAACATACGAACAAACGCATATTTGTTTAGTGGTAATAATTGACTTAATTAATTATTCAATTTAATTATTTTTTCGTTTAAGGTTTTTGGTTGAAGTAAAAATTAGTGTAACGAGCTAGATTCGAACTCACGGCCTTCGGTTTATGTAAAAATATTAATTTCAATAATTAATATGTTAAGTATGGCCACTAAACAAATATGAATTAATTTAATGATAACTCTTTGTGGCCACTTCATAAGTCGCTGAAAATCAAATCGTGATTAGACGACATTTGAAAAATGGCAAAAATGAGGGAAAAATTCGAACGGTTCTAGGTTGAGATGGTGGATCTAAGGGGATCGAAATCACGATAGCACAAGTCGTTAGAGCAGCGGCGCATTTAGCCGAAGGCCGTGGGTTCGCATCTTGCCCATAACACTAATTTTTCATCGCAACCAAAAACCTTAGATCAAAAGAATAATTAATTGAAACAAACAAACAAACGTTTAGTAATAACAGACGGATCTTTTCTGTTGCAATATATTTTATCACAATTCTAGATCTACAATGTGGAAAGAGTTTCTTTAATAACCGAATAAATAAGTCAATTTACTGATTCCAACTGATTTTCCACAAACAAAAACTTCAAAACTGATCTGACTCACAAAGAAAAGAGTGGACAAGAGGGTCAGAATAAACAAACCACACGATCAGTGTCGACTAAAATAAATTTTTACCAGCGAGTAATCATCTACTAACGCTCACTAATCACCAAAAAAATAATCAAGAAGTTCAATATATCTCCAATTTATACGATTCACTCAAAGAAAGTGGATAAATTATTTTCCAGTAAAAAGTCTGCATAAGATAAATTGAAACCCATCTGACAGATACCAAATTGGAAGAATAGGTGGACCAAAATGATCGAAAATTTGCACCCTGCAGGATGAACAACCGGAAGAAATCAAATAAAACTGAGACGCCATGAATGACTGACAGACGAACATACCAGAGATAAGAATACCAAAGCAGTAAGCAACCGTTTCATTTCAAGAATAATACGTATATTGCACCAGTGCATATAGAACGTTTTATTTTCAAGAATTATGAAGGGTGTACCATTCAAATAGTTCACCCCTCATGTTGCAAGTTATCGGTTTCAATAATTGAGGAAAGCAAACCTCAAAAACTCGCATTAATTATCGGTAAACATAAAACGTGAAGTTGAATTGACTCTCTCATCGAGTACAGAACAAAATTTTATTTTTAATTTATCTAATATTTTCATGAAAAGGGTGGGTCGTTTAACAACAAATTATGCGGCAAATTGCGTTGGAAAATTCCAACATTTAAGCCATATTGAACACTTAATGATCTCAAGGGCGATTATTTTTTAATGGCGGTAGTCCGGAAGAAATATAAATATTAATATATAGCTGAAATTGAGTTGCCGTGCACATAAGGGTATACATTTGTCTTTTAAAACGTGTAGTTATGAGCTGTTTTAGGCAGGGAAAATAATTTATGAAACAGCGCTAAGTTTTTCAGTCGCCCACATTTTAAAGATTTTGGTTAAGACCAAATTTGAGAACAAATAAAAATTGAACGAACTGACGCATTAAGCAGATTGAATTTAGCTGAAACGTGTATAATATTGTTTTAAATAAAGCCACGCCAAATACTGTTTGAATACTCTACTTTCGTTGTGGATGCCTTATTATCGATATGGTGGTCTAAAGACAGGTGTGAAGACAATGAAACACAAATTGTTTATACATATATTGTTCGTGTTAACTTGAATGGAGAACTGTTAAGTAAGACGGGGAACACACTTCTTCTCTTAGCATGTTAAAGGATATTTGGTGTTAAATTTTAAGATGGCAGAAGTTAATAAAAAAGTAAAATAAATCAACTCCTTCATTGAAAATACTATCTTTGCACTCAAAAAGTACTAACAAATCACACGCTTCAATTCGCGCTGACATATCGAACTTGTATCCTAACGTCTAACAGCCTACAGCTTTATAGGATATGGGATGTATCTATTAAGAATGAAAGTATAGGGAGGGGTCAGAAATGAACAAAAGAAATGTATTTGGTATGTTTTAAGTAATGCGTATTTAAGAATAAAAACACATGTAAACAAAAAACAGCTGATCAATTCATGGCTGCCATGTTGGGTACCTACACCCTAACGGATACCAATTTGACTACATATTCGAGATAACATTTACCATTGGCCCTACCCTGTAAGATCGAGCAGATTCCTACGAGTCAACTATAATTTTTCTCGATCTACCATGTTGGTTACCTACGCTCTAACGAATACCAGTGTACCTACAGTTTTGGCCTAATATTTCACATTGGTCTTGGCTTGCTAGATCGAATAATTTTAACTAGCCGGTTCTTACAAGGCTACATCATCATTTCTTTCGATCTAACACGACATAACAGATTTCATGATGTCATGGGTCATGATTGTCTGATTGACTCAATAATCCTCTGACATTATTTCTTATCACTGAGGCCGGCCTACGGATTGTTCTAGGGGGGAAAAACAAATAGATTAAGCTGGGTTGTTTTTAATGGATTAATGATAGGGTGAGATCAATTAATTTATTAACTCTCTAAATTTTTCATTCGGCCTTGAACAGTACCTTTACCTCCTTCTAAAGGATTTAATTAATTTTTAATCAACTGTTAATTGTACTCAATAAACGTTAAAAAAGGGAATTATTTGAGTTTATCTTTTTTAACCCTGGTTTAAAACAGAGACCTTTGTTACAATAGGATTGACACAAAGATTGTGAATGGCCCTATTGTCAATTTGATTGTTATTTCAAAAAAACGTCTGTCCTTAGCAACACTGCATTGATAAGTAGATCAAGACATAAAAAATAGCCATTGTTATGAAATAAATAAATCTATTATACACATACTTCATTAGACCTGTTTCTCAAATTATAAAGATTTGATAAACAATAATGAGACTAGCAATCATGTAATTATTAACATAATTGTAACTGTGTAGATTGACAGATGATTGAGCTCTGAAATGACTGATGGGATGATGTATTTTCAATTGTGACAGATTCAATTGTCAGTTTACAAAAGTTCATGTGAAGTTAACTGGTAAGTCGTAATATCACGATTCACCAGTGGCATTGGCACGATTGAACTGCTAAAGCATTGATGATTGATCGCATGGCGATTGGATATGTCTGAGTTTATGTTATATATTCTTTATTGTATAAAACAGTAAACTTCTGGACTTCGATTTTTCCTTGGGTTTGGATAGGAAAAATAGAAAAGTACCTCGGTTCGATGAGGTCTATAGCCCTTTTCACCGTATCGTTACGGTGTGACATGCCCCGGTTGGAGACTCATCCGGATCTTCCCAGGATACAACGGGATCCTTTACTGTAGATTTTATTGTAAACCGCAGTTAAGTATTACAATTAAATTCAAGGACAAAAATCATTATTTGTAAGAAAATAAAGAATCAGGTGATTGTAATCCAGGACTTGATTTAAACATAGTAATAAGGAGAGAAAAAACGAGCGGAATGGAAACTCATTAACGCGTTTTTTATTATCCCCTTCTCCCTCTCACGATTTCGAGAACAAATGGAGGGAGAAGGCGACAGTTATTTATTCACTGCGGAGTCCATCCCTATCAGGAATTTGTGTTAAAACACCGGCGTCCTCCAGGACCCCGATCGCCCTGTACTTCTTTTCTATTAATATGCATGACTCGCTCCAACTTCCAACAAATGTAGAAAGGGTTGTGCGAGTGAAAAACTCCAGGCTTTTTGTTCAGTTGGATTTTTTTCTGTTAGATTAGACTTAAAAAAAGGGGTTTTGTTGTTCGACCGCAGCCGGAGGATGTGTCTGCGGACCCTCGGATTGACGCAGCAGCCCCCGAGACAGGCTATAAACAACCCGACAAAACTTTTCTCATCATTTTTCTACCTAAGTCAATACCAAGAAGATTAAACAAAAGATTTAATCTATATTTTACAAATTAAAAAACAGACTACAAATAAATTTGAGGTCTAATGATTATCATTTTAAGAGATTAAATACAAAAAAGTATAAAAAATAAAAAGTTAAATTTCGCATCATGTTTCTATTACTAAATTGTTTCAAAAATAGCCAATATGATAAATAATGATAAATAAATCGTATTTGTAGCAACGTTAGTCAATTATCTAGTACGTCTTAGGAGAAGGATCGAGTCGATTGAACTGAACAAAGGAACTAAAAGAACTAAGCTAGTTCAATGTGGCAATGCTTGGAGAACGTAAACCTCAATCTCTAGTATCTCATATCTTCATCACTGCCACCATCATCATTCATATCACTTTTTTAAGAAACTGTAAACTAATATTCGTTCAGAAAGGTACAGCTGTAGTAAAATCATAGATAAATTAATTGTACATTAATCTGTGACTCATTGATGCAAAGCAAGATTAAACTTAGGATAATTACAGGCCTGTTAAGAGGGTATTGAGGTCACAATAGTCATTTCAAATATTATGATACTATTTGTGGACAATACTGAAATAATAAGAGCAAAAAATATTATGATTCCAATGTCGCGTGATTCTCGCCAACTTCAAAGATGAATACACGAGTTAATTTTTAAAAAATATCAGCCGCAAAGTTGCCATTTTAATTGAGAATTGTATGAGAAAAAAATTAAAATTGTTGTAAACTGGTTTTCTTTTTCATCTGCCTCCAACTCAATGGGTAGATTGATGTTAAGCTCTACAGTATGACATAAATTACTTTTCTTTTCCGAAAAGCCAAATTGAAATAGAACTAATTCTTCTGTTACAACTGCATGTTTTGGTGGTTAGTTTACGATCATCCTAACCCTCAAACCTTGAAGAGCCGGGTGAAATTAAAGTAAAAAGTAACATAACGTACATTCCTGGGACAAATGTCTAATTAACCGAAGAGGGAACAAACCACTTTACAATACTTTCTTCTTAAAGATTACGGAGGATCATCACAATAAGAATTTACATTTTGAATTTATAGTGTATATAGTTTCGCTATTTTCGTAAACATTTATATCGACAATACTTGGATAGTTCCAAAATTTATCAAAAAAACAACACAACTGTCGTTGGGAGATTGATGCAAGCAATGGCATAGTCCCAAAGAAATAGGCCAATAGACCCGAAACAGAATCAATCATCTATATGTCAAGAAAGAAGAAGCCTGTGTTCTCACCAAATTCCATACCATGCTGAACTTTTTACTTAAATTTCATAAAATGTTTGAGAATTTATAAAAAAATGTTTTTACTTGTTGGCAAAGAAGTTAAGAGCATTAAATGTAACGAGGTATACTGTCAGGTATATGGAGTCCAAAGAAAACACATGAACGTATTGAGCTGTAGACTGCACGCATATGAGCACTACAGTCTTATTAATGGTTAGACCTAAAACTAGTCTAGCCCATACAAGTAATCAATTACTATAATTAGTTGTAGGTTGAGATGGAGAGTTGGTGTCCGAGGTGATCGAAGTCACGATGGTGGTAAAGTTCGTGAGTTCGAATCCCTCTCGTGATACTGAGTTATTTATCTCAACCAAGACTTTATACAGAAAAAGTAATCTATTACGTTGGGAGAATGAAAGAAACCATTTAATTACGAAGATAATCTCCACACTGACTTTTTTATCTCAAGTAGATACCATTTATAGCAGGTATGTATTTGGACAGAATAAACGCACGTTTTAAGAATCCGGAAAGGCTTCTTGGCTTCTGAGTGGATGAACAGCCAACGGTGACGTGACAAGAGGTGAGGTCGAAAACAACCGAGAAGAATCAAGAAGGTTATCCTATGTTAAGACGAGGAAGTCGATGTGTTAAGATGAAAATAAAACCATAAAACGTAGTTTAAAAAGAAATGTTTTCTTCCAAACCCCACATGTATAAATTGTACATATAAAGTGAAAGTAGCATAAAATAAAGAATTTAACTGTACAATACACAATGTTTATCTAATCAGGTACTATTGTCATTATATCTTGTCAAGTGGCTATCCAGTTCGCTGAGAGTTCTCTTATTTAGTGCCATTTTCTTACAACCTGAGAATGGCTTGATCTTTTTTTTAGAGAGATAGCTATATTTTCAATCTTTTATCATAATTTATAATTAATATGTTTTGTTGCCCCATATAAAGTGTATATTATGCATTTTCATGCCGAGCTCTCATTATGAATTTTCATGTTCACTGAAATTTTATTTATTTTAATATGTAATTTGTGTATTTGGTAAATATTTATTTTTAATAAATGTAATACAACGCTCATTAAACAATAAATTTGATTAATATACTGCACCACGGGATAGAAAGTTATCGTCGGGATAGGACTGATTTATTCTTTAATAAGGTTTTCCAACTAATTTTCCCTGCATTATGCTTGTAGGCGTGGCGTCAAGCAGACGAGTACAAATTATGATTAGTAATGCTATGCAAATGAGTTGGTTTGTTTACCTTGTCTGCCTCTAATGAAAGGGCCTGTAAACAAGGGGGTCTTGCGCTTCTTCCCCTTGGCCGGGCGACGGCCCTTTGGCCCCCATGGAGTTGGATTAAAGGGCGCTCATTCCCTTAATCGGGCCCTTAACAACCGGACTCTTCCGCCGTGATTAACTTGATGTAATTAAGGCGATGTTTTGATCACACTACCGCCTTTCATCATCTTTGTGGTCCCATCGATGGCGAATCACGTCGGAAACGCCCAAATTACATGGTATCACGACGAAACGGGAGCCGGCAAAAATAACTGATGATTCTTTTTTCCCCTTGCTTCTGTGAGAACATCATTATCTATGGTTCTCGATCCGGCCCGTGTCAATCGGATGAATGGATTCAGTTCGATTTATAATCCTAAATATCATCTCAAAGTGACTCCTACTTTAATCTTCGATCTGGCGAAGTTAACACTATATAAAAAATGAACTCTTTAACCCTATCCTTATTTTAGACAAAAGAACTTCCAACACGTAATATACAATAACAAATAAGTTCGATTTATTTGGGGGAGAGAGAGAGAGAGAGAGAGAGAGAGAGAGAGAGAGAGAGAGAGAGA
>CM077099.1:2325973-2384714 GCA_039619505.1 Cimex hemipterus | reverse complement strand
AGAGAGAGAGAGAGAGAGAGAGAGAGAGAGAGAGAGAGAGAGAGAGAATAAATTACAAATAATACAATATAACGTCTTTAACAAACGAAATCAAATCCTCTTATTTATTCAAAGTATCTTCAAAAAAAGGAAAATATAATGGCGCTTTAGAAGTTTGAGAAAGAGATTAAATAAAACATATTTTACTTGTCTTTTGTCATGAAAACATCAAGTTAAAACCTTACATTGCCCAAATATTGTTGACATCTAGACAATAATAAAAACGTTTGTGACTCACTGTAAACTCGGTAGACCTGTTAAGGAAAATGGAGCCAAGTAGTTACTGACAATGCAGTCGACAGCATGAATGATTCAATAGAGAGGCGCCGATCCTCTTCTCGTGTCTGACACACATAGGCTGTCAGGTGCAAAGGAAGAATGGACGCATGAAGAGAGCGTGGATCAAAAAAGGGAGTATTCAGCCATTAAGCCAAAGAGGTGGATGCTTGAAATCTAAAGAGGAAGGAAAGTCGGTTGTTAACAATTCCTGTCCGGCCGGCATAGAAACATCATCAGGTCTAACCATAATACGATTATAATAAACTACAATCCTTTTTGGGTAATTTAGCATAAACAAAATAAAAATACGATTTCTGAAAGTATCGGAAATAATTGATTGAAAAGTGCAAGAATGGATTTCAAAGAAAGATCAGATCCCACCTAGAAGATGCCTAGATTTTTTTCCATACTGAAGTACTAAATTAAATTTTCAATAATGCAAGAAAATAACAAAATACTATGCTGTTAATAGTTTTTAATTCGCTATAATAATTAATTACCATATTTCTACTTTTGTTATTAACCCTGTGAAATTTATGCCAACGAACTTTAAAAATTGATTTTTCTGTTGCAGCTACTGGATAAGCTGGATCAAGACCTGCCCATCGCCCAAATTTGTCAAGATTTCGCAGGTAAACCAATTTTTCGCAACATTTAACATTCTTTAGGTACTGTTCTGACATGAGTTTCTTTTTAAAAATTGTCCAAATTTCAAGTTCTTGACGAAATTGCTGGGATGCAACGTGATGGACAAAACAGGTCTTTTTCGCTTTCCTATGCAGCAATCAAGTGATTAAAGGTGTCGTTTTACAATACACACTCCCTGCCAAGTACTTAGATTCATTTTCATTTGACCGCTTTCTTCTTTTCCAACGCGGTTTCTCCGTCATTAGATTTTTTAACTTCCTCTTCATCACCATCTCAAACCTTATCATCATTTTGAAGAAAAGTACCATATTCCCAAATCCCAAGTAAAAAGTCCCCGGGGCATAAACCTAATTACTTCCGCCATACTCGATACGTCTCACAAACTGCTAGAGGTTTCTCAACCACAATATATAATGTAATCCTACACATCACTGTATCTTCTCATATGGAACTATTCCGTCGTTATTCTTATTCCTAAAAGTAACAACCTTCAAACCACATATACTTTTAGAGGCCAATCAGCCTTCAACCTTCAATGTCCAAAATACTTGAAAGATTCCTTATAAAGCGCGTGATACTATCCATAAAATCTTCCTTTTCACCAATTCGGCCTCGATCCCCAGCCTTCTATAATCCAACAAGGTTTCACTGTCGCCGACACTATCTCCTCTGCTCAAGAGATTAACGAGTTTCCTTTGGTCATTCTACCCACTTATTATTAACTTATCCTGACTTATACTACTGACTTACCGATACACCTTAATACTATCATTTCCATTTACATCTCACCGGTGGATACCTCAAATTCTAACCCTACCCGAGCCACCTCCAACAGCCAAGAAACTCTTTGGGCATATTGAAGACGCAAAATTGTAACACAAGTGATTGAAAAAAAACAGTCTTGTCCTCTTCGAGAAACCAAAAACAAATAATTACCAACTTCTATTCAAGTAACTTAGGACTTAAAGGAAGACTTACATAACTACAGAGACGTCTAGCACCGATATCTGTCTTGAGCATCAACTCTAAACTAACATTATACAAGGCTTTGCTGCGACCACATTGCGCATACGGTTTTGTGGGACTCCTTCAAGGCATTTAACATTCTGCACATCCGATCCTTCCAATCAAAAGACCTCAAATAAATCGTCAAAGCACATTATTACACTACTCTCTTCACTATCTACAACCATCTCAACATTCCTTTAGTAACAGATCCGTTCTCGATTCCAAACGTTTCTCACCAATCTCTCGATCCATCCTGTACTGCTCCAGTCCCATCACTTCCATCCAACATGTCACCTTCATCGAAAGAGTGCCCGCATTGGCTAGACATGTCTTCTAAGTCCAGCAGAAGCATTAGTGTTAGTGCTGTGACATGTGAAAAATCACATTATGAAGTAATGTATATAGGCTGCAAATAAAAAGATTTAAAACATCTTGTTGAGCTTAGGGCACTTAGGAAGTTAAGAAAATACACTTAGAAAAGCCTTGTATGAGAGCTTTAATGCTTGCAAATGTCATCGAATTAAATTATTCAGCGCACTTGAATCTATTGAAGGATTGGCCCTTATACCCTATCGCCTCGTTTTTTAACAGTATTCTGACAATAGTCCTTCTCAGGTCGAGGTTCAGAAGCTTTGAGGCCGCTTCTTTCATCCTTTTCTGCACTAACAAAATTTTAAAGTCCGAACAAACAAAATCAAAATTAAACAATAAAAACCAAAATGTTATTTATTTTAAAAAGAAGGATGATATTCACATTAGAAAGAAATGAAGTAGTGCCAATTTAAAAGTAAAGTTAGTTTACACAATGTGTGATAGTGTTAGACAAAGAACGGGTAAACAAGTGTTTATTACTGTTGGCAAAGTGAAGAGTAGGAACGGTAGAATAAAAGATCGAGAAAAATGATGACGCAGGCTTGTAGGAATCAGCTAAATAACATTGCTCGATCTAACAGGCCAGGGCCGATGTTAGATGTTAGGTCGAAAATGTAGTCACATTGCTATCCGTTACGGCGTAGGTAACCAACATGGTAGCCATGAATTTAACAGCTGTTTTTTGTTTACACGAATTTTCGTAGGATGTTAGACGTTAGGATACAATTAGGTGTTTGGCACGAACTTAAGCATGACATTTGTTAGTACTCCACTAGTTAGTAGAATTGATTGTTTTTCTTTTTTTTTATTAACTTCTGGCATCGTACAATTTAACACAAAGACAACCAAAACAAACAATAACAAGCCTTCAATGACTGTTTCAACTTTATTTTTTGGTTCTACCAATCGCCACTCTCAGCATTGCGGAATAATTAACGTTCGGCATGCTAAGAACAGAAGGGGACGTTGACGATATTACTGGATATTTCTCTAGTCGAGTTAACATCTTACAAACATCGTGAACACCCCTAATGTGAGTCCATACTGGTTAAAAGTCAAAGTGAGAGGAGAGAAATCTCTCTGGTTATTCGGCATTCGGACTGAATGAAAAAATGATATGTACGAATTTGTTATTTTAATTTGAATTCACTAGTTTTCGGGGTCCGCTTGTCCAATTAATAGCTTTCAATTAATGATAGCTCAAGTGGTAGAGCAGCGGCGTGTCTAGCCGAAGATCGCGAGTTCGAATCCCGCTTATGGCATTAACCTTTTTATCTCAATTAAAAACGTTGATTAATTGGAATTTTAAATTCAGAAAGTCTAATTGCAATTCTGAAGATAACATGTGTTGTATTTGCGTTACGATATAAAAAATTCAAAAATATAAAAGTAGCGCTACGACAATCGAAATCCGCTAATCTTAAGTTAAGATGTATATTATTTAGGGGAGTCAACGAGGGAAGAAAAAAGGCTTTCTTCTTCGAGGGGACAAGCTCCAGCTTTTCTGGGGGCGCCCTCTCCTATCTCGGGGCCGGACATCCTCACGAGATAGGACGAAGAAGTGAGATAGCTGGCCCTTGAAGGAGGCCTCGAACCGGGCGTCACGCAGCCTTTATCGCTTTATCACAGCTTTCCCTTCCCATCAAACCGCCCTCGGGCGGGGTGGAAAATACCCGAAAAGAATATATACGTGAGTTCCAACCTTCTTTGAATTATTCCCCCATTAATTTTACGACTCGTCTTATTATATGTATTGGATCTAGGCCGATTGTGCTCTGTTACCTTGTAAAAGAACGCCTAAAAGAAAGCCTACATTACGCGATAAAGGTTTACGATGCCTTTTGATGATTACATTACCAAGTTTAGAAAATAATTAAGTAAATAAGAAGATTATATACTAGAACATAAGGGAAAAATGTGAGAAAATAAATCGTTAAAAGAAACCTGAATTAAAGTATCGAAAGAATTAAGCCGGCAAACTC
The DNA here is from genome assembly GCA_039619505.1 of Cimex hemipterus. Classification (NCBI taxonomy): domain Eukaryota; kingdom Metazoa; phylum Arthropoda; class Insecta; order Hemiptera; family Cimicidae; genus Cimex; species Cimex hemipterus. The sequence goes on along the minus strand of CM077099.1, from coordinate 2,380,386 downwards.
CGGAGGCATTTGAAGGAAGAAGAAAAAACTGCGGAACATGTCCTCAGTTGTTGAGATGTTCTATGCCTGAGATTCCTACATCTTGGAGAGGGAAAGCTCAGGCCAGAAGAATACATATGAAGCTCTTAAAAATGTTTTTGGATCTAATAAAAATACCTGAGCTTACTAACAACTCTAGATATTGCAATAATAGTAATAGTAATAGAAATGGGTCGCGTTGAGTAAAAGGGCTTAGAAGCAAGAAAAATATGTACAAATAGACCATAAACATGACTACAACGTAGATTGGTCGTATCCAATCATTTTTGCTATCTATCCATACTGTATTGGTCTTTTGGGTTCAAGAGGCTCTTTGTGATTTTCATCCGTGAAATGTACGAGCCTATCTTTGTCTGTCAATGGTTTTGAAGTATTAGGTCTGTGCATGATGTACAAGTGAATTGCTGTTAATATGTTGTGTTTCTTTATGTTTAATCCATGTCCACCATAACGATTTGGGTTTACAGACTAGGACTGGTCTAGTTACTAAGGCACTGCAAACTACGGAGAGAGTCGTGTAGAATGGGAATAGAAGATATTGTTTTGAACCTGACAGAACTTGTCCTGTCTTGTTGCGAATTTTTGTACAGACTCCGTAAAAATATACACAGAAGCTTACAACTTAGAGCGAAAATGCCAAGGCCAGACACACGGGAGCCCTTAACAAAGCTTTTGCATCTGATAAAAAGCTCTGCGCTTAATTAAATCTCCAAATAATGGAAAACGCACAATGGACAATGGTCGCATTGTGTAAAAATGTTAATAGGCCGATTTTTTTTTACCTTAACTTTAGAGTGGATATTATTAGCTATACAAATATATTCACACTTTCGATAATTATAACCGCATAATCTGAGAATTTAGTTTGTGCTTTCCGAGTATTTTGGTCTGCCTATCCACACTGTTTTGGTTGGTTAGTCTGGTTTAGATTCTCAACTTGGTGGTTAATCTGGCTCTTTGTAATGTTTCTTCGAAGAAATGTGTCAGCATATCGTAGTCTGTTGTTAATTTTGGCGCATTAGTTTTGTAAAAGGTGTATGGATTCCTCTGTGTGTCTGAGTGAGTGATTATTAATATTTCGCGTTTCTTTTCGTTTAATGGGCGTGTTTATATGTAAAGAAAGTTTCAAGTTTGCTCATCTTTTCGTACGCCTAGGTTATTTAGTTAGTGTTTTAGTATAAGTTTCCCGTATGCCTATTTTCTTAAGGGGTCGTATGTCTCATATTTGGGAGCTGAGCACCTGGAGTCTGGCAGTCCTAGAAGAAAAACTGACCAAAATTGAACAATTTAAATGGTAGTAGTTGTATGGGTAGGTTGGGGGGAAAAAAACACCCCTCGCTAATGATGCCTTGCTAATAAATGCGTCTGGTACACCAAACAGCAATGATAGACTGATCAGACTCCAAGTTTATAAAAAAGAAATCTAACAATTTAAATAGAAGTAGTTGGTTAGGTGGTGGAGCAAGATCACCAACCCCCATCTGAAGTCTGGCGGAGCTAGAATAGAGACACTTAAATGATTAGAAACTGGTTCATCAGTTCACAGTCTTCAAAACAAAATCTAAAAATTTAAACAGTAACAGTTGGGTTGGTTTGGGTATAAGCAGGGAGCAAGTGTACCACCCCCACTGAAGTTGCTGCTATGCGTCTGACAGCCGTCAAACAGCAAGGATAGCCTGAGCAAAATGATTGGGACCGATGAAACTACTATAAGATGGATTTTTCGAAAAGAACATTGTCACCAAATCCAGACATAACGCTACTACTAAAGTACGTGAAATACTGACCCCATGTGACGAACAAAAACAGCGAGACCTAAAGAATATTAAAAATTTATTTTTTATTTAACTTGTAAATGTAATAACAGTCGAAAAATGATAAATTATTTGGAAATTAAAATGGTATATTATTATCCGAATGTATAAAAGTACGGTTGAAAAAATCCTCTGAAACAGTTCAACAATAATAATTTGAAAATAATTCGTTTGGCATGTTTTCATAACATCACTGTTTTAGTTTATTTATCACCTACTCCAAACCTAAATTAAAAGAACATGTGAAAAAAGGAGAAATTGAAAGAAATTGGAGTAAAAAATGAATGACTGAAGGAGGAGCAAAGGCCATTAATTGGACATTTCACCGCAATCCCTGGTTTTATTCCTAATAATTTCCCAGGAGGAGTGTAATGCCCGATCCGAGCATTTTTTCTTTTTCCTTCTTTTTTAATTCCGACGAAATTAAATTCAGCCATGAGAAATTTAATAAACCCCTGACCCGTTTCGCCGATCTTTCCGCATAGCCGCGAACTTGACATGACTTTTTCGAGGAACAAAGCTGTCTCTCATTCACGACTTAAAATACATAATTTGGGTAATTTAACGCGTTGAGCAACACGGTGATCTCACCAGACGTGCTTTCTCATTTTGCATCAACGTCCTTCAACCTCCCAAAGCAGTTTTATTTTTAAAGTTTATCTGTCTCGTTACAGATCTGCCGAACGCAGTTGGTTACAAAAACAAGAGAGCTTTTTTGTTGGATACTAAAGCTGATTTTTCGTTTTCTGCGCACAAATTAAAACTTATTACAAACATTTGGGGGAAATCTCTCAAGTTTTTTGCTTTACAAATCTCAACAATTTAAGTTTTGAGATCATGAAAATGGTGGTAACAATGAAGTGAGGGGGCGCCAGTCGTCGCAATGGTTAAGGCGTTGGCACCCATCAAGGTAAAGGTTCTGGGTTAGAGTCGAGCGGCCCTGCATTAAATGCGACATAGTTTCAAATTTTTTTTTTTTTTTTTTTTTCAAAAACATCGACACCCCGAGACTTGATAAGACCTTATATTGAAATCATCGTAAAAAAATACGACTATCTAACTCGTATTTCCCTTACATTAAAATTACTGAAATCATACTTAATATTGTAAAATATTAATTTCAGAAAATTCTCCAGACATTTTTTGGCTCTTTGAGATTGTGGTAAAAGTAGAAAAATTATTGATTCAAATGTGATGTTTTGATTCGATGTGAACTGAATATTCATTTTTAACTGTGTATTTATTTTGTAATCTTCCAGTGGATTGTAGCAGTTGTAGTTTGTATGGTCTGTCTCATAAACCCTTACGTCCTAAGGTCCGATATATACACGATAAAACAAACCGGCAAAAGATAGGAAAACATTGGAATGACTCCAGGTTAAACGTAGGCTTACATCCACCCTTAAGTGAAATACCACACATCGGAGAGATATTCGATTTACCCTGGCTAAGCCCAAAAATATATATTTATTGATCGATATAAAAATTCCTGTTTAAAGGATTTGAAGAGTACATAAAACCAATAATAATGGTAGTGTATAAAGATGACTTTTTTACCTAATGTATCTCAGAATATTTTGATAAATTTAATACGATTCTACCTGTTATAAATAAAAAACTTAATAAGGTATAAGGTAAAAATAACACAGTCCTTTAGAGTATCTTATGTTACCGACTCAACACATTTGTAATGAATTAAATTGCGACCAGATTACTGATTTGAATTATTTTAACGTAGGAAAATAAGAGAGTTGGTGGTAAGTAAAATTATATTGTGAAAACACTGTATTGTTCGATCACTAATTTTCGCATTTTAAAGCTTTAAAACCTCGAGGAAAAACCAAAGCATGCAATATTAATAGAAGCAGGGTACACCCAACTGGCATTAGAGAGGCTCTTGTTTCCCTTTCAAGTCGGAAAAGGGGCTCTTTAACCATAACTGTATCGTAAACTGGTATTGGTCCGAGTGCTTTGTAGTGCCCGTAGGCACTCTCATTAGAACGGTCCGGGCGGCCCCTCGGAGATAAAGTCCTGCGAAGCCTTTAAGATTTGCAATAAAGATAACAAAAGGCCCTCGTACAACCTACGAGGAAAGGCTTTCACTCTATTCTACCCCTTGTCACCGTTGGGAGAGAGGGATTTATAAATTTCTCCGTTTTACCAATTATTATAAAAACCACATCTCAAAAGCCATGGAAGAGAGGGGTTTATTAAACTGTTAATATGCAAATTGTGCTTCTGATAAGCGTTGCGAATGGTGTAGTGGACGTTCTCTGCTACCACTGACCTAAATTAAACCGGGGAGAAAACGAAATTTTTCCTTGTCTGAAATTTATCACCACTCTTTGCAAATCGTCCAAACGTGATAAATAATAACTTTTCCTAAAAATAATTTTATCAAATAAAATTGGTTAATGTGATGGAATTAGTTCGGTAATTTTGTGAGGGCGGTGTTAAGGAAATAGCCAAAAGATTTCAATCGGTAATATGGCCACTATAAAATAGTATAGAAAGAATGGAGGCTATATGTTTAGGAGCCCTATCTTGGCTGTGATAAACGAAAGACGTAGAAGTACTTAGAAATGAAGGATAGGATTAAGCGGTAGGAGGATGCATTTCCTCGAGTTTCCGGCACATGCCGAGCATACTCTGTTGAAGAATTGGTGGGGATACCTTCCTACCTATCTGATCAAAACCTTTTGGTGTAAATCCAGATTACCTAAAATTAAGATGCATCAGGCAATGGATTAAGACAAGCCCTTGGCATATTACGTGTACTATTATTTTATTAATTGTTTCGCGACCACACCAGCAAGCGCCCTACAATAGTATTGAATTTCTTGAGAGATGCATGGGAAAATGTTGATTGAAGGCACATCGCCGAAATTGACGTTATGACACGGAACGTGTTAGGACTAGTAATTACTAAATAATAAGTAATATAGTAGGACTGCTAACTCGACCGATTCAGCTCCGAAGCATATCTATAGGCTTGGTGTATAAGAACGCCTCTACAGGTAACGTCAGCAAGAAGGATAAACGGAGGAACATGTCATGCATTTGTTCGAAGACCTATGCGGTTGAGAATTCTACTTCTGGGAGAAAAAGCCAAGGGCTGAATGATGCACACGAGAATCTTTAACAAAGCCATAGCGTCCTAAAAAAACTGAATATAGACCAATGTTTGTAGCTGTCCACATGGTCGTGGTCCTAGTGAGCCTAAAGGTGGTTGCAATTGGGAGAGTGGTAATCATAGAGGTCTAACTGAAGGTCTGCAGTTGTGTTTAGGGATTTTAATATGTTTTTCGGATGGCTAAGGAGAAGGTTCCTGAAATGGTATGAAGTCTACAGGGTTATAAGGAATAAAGTTAATTTGTTGTAAGTTCAAAAAGAAACAGTAACGTGTTTTAATAATCAAAAACACATTTATCATCAGAAAACGGAGATCAATAAACTAAAACGCTGACCAAATGTGCTAGTTGTTATCAAAGCATTAAACAAAAGCGATTGTTGTTGCTATCTAGGCACTAGAAAGTGACAAATGAAATTCTACAATTCGTTCCGACAAACCTAACCTATATCGTTACGTCTAACAGCCTACAACTTTATAGGATAGGGAATATTTCTTTTATGAATGAGCGTATAGGGAGAGGTCAGAAATTAACAAAGGAAATGTATTTGACTGATTTAATTAATGCGTCTTTAAGAATAAAAATACATGTAAACGAAAAACAGCTGTTAAATTCGTTTCCTGCCATGTTGGATACCTACGCCCTAACGGATCCTTCTATGAACCTTTTGGCGTGCCTTATACCTGTGGTATTGTTCCATCAGGTTTTGGATGAAGGATCCATTTTATGATGAATCCTGTTTTTGTGACCGGATGGTAAACCACAGTAAGGCTCATGACGTAGGCCCCTCTTTGGCATGCTTGTTTTGGCTACTTTCCGTTGCATCTATGCCACGAGTGCCCAGGGACTCATGCCAGTGGTCAGGTCATTAGTGCCACTGACTTCCGTCAGGGCCTCCATGCAGTTCTAAACGCTCTTTTCTTTCACCTCGCAGTGCTGCTTGGCTGTGAGAAAAGATGACTATCTTCCAGGGATTTATTCCTAGACGTTTTAGTTCTCTGGTGCAGTGTTCGATCCCTATGATTTTAGACGAGAAAACTATAGCGTGTTAACCCAGGTTTATCGTCAGTTCAGTGTTTTCGTTCCTCTCGAGGTTCCAGGTCCTGTGCCCGTGTAAGAGTGGATTTAATACTGTAATAATGTCACATTGTTTCAAATATACTGTTTTTTATTATATAATAAATAATTTGCTTTTTTTTTAGAAAATTTACTGACATGTAATACTGAATAATTTGTATAAAAGCCAAATGGAGATGGTGAAATGCTGAAATTAAACTGGCGAAGAAAAATTGCGAAGATGGTTAGATAAGGATGAGACCATAGTACCAACTTATTTATCTTTGTATGTGAAAGTTGAATTTTTTATTCCCAAGCCTAGAAAGTTAAAAATTTTACACTTACAACGAACGTAAGCTCAAGTCTGTATCATACATTTGTGTTTAGTTGTATGTTGTAGGTGTTCTTAATTTCTTTTTTGGAATTATCCAAGAGTCACCCCATTCCCCTCTCGGCGGTCGTTCTCCCTCAGTGCAGCTCTTCTTCTACGCTCGTGAATTCCGCAGGATGTCGGAGTACGTGACTGGAAACAGTTCTTATTCATGGGCGAGGACAGTTAGGAGCAAGTTGCTAAGACCGGTCCGACCCGCCTTCTCTTCATCCCAAACTACCGGCGAGGGTCTAACTTTTTAAGTTTATCTCGTAAAAAGTTTAAATTGGATACAAGAATACGGGGTCTGAATACGTTAAAAAGGACGAGGTTATGATTAATAATATCGTGTTAAGGTCTGCCCTCTGATACAATATTAAAACATGAATGTATAATAAGTTTTCAAAACTCTACCATTAATCTACCTTTCGTCAAAGGTTTATATTTTTTTAAACAGAATACCAGGAAAAACATAAGACAACGTTAATCTGCATTTATTGTAAACAGGATAGTTTATTTAATCACTATAGCACTATCGGGCATCTTTCAGAGAGAGGATAAAAAGAAAACGTTAGTATTATTTCTGGATGAGCGATGGGAGAATCGAGGAATCGGCTTGTAAGAGCAAAGAGGGATATAACAAGTGAGCAAACAAAGTGAGTGGCGGGGAAGGGGATGAATGCGGCAATCACAGAGCAACAATAAGGGAGAAATGATGCAATTAGAGCAATCACAGAGACCACCCTTGTTAGTGAGGAGCGAGCACTTGAAGAGTGGGGTGAGCCCGCGATGTCTTTCCACTCCTCGGACCTTTTAACAGGATTTGAGTGGATCACCGTTTGGATTAATAAACGGGCCGGATCGTAAGCACGTGCTTGAGTGTCTTTTGATTAACGATTCCAGCTTGCTTCATGAAAGGCCGGAGGGATGGGGCATTGAATGTAGACGACTCGTCACAATCCAAAGCTATGCTAAACGTCCCGAAAAATACTTAACTTTCTTTAATTTTTCTCTCAAAAAGTTCCTTTATCGGAACTCGTTCGATAAATTTAGAATTCAATTAATAATAGGGGTATTCACAATCTTTATGTTAAACCTGTTAACTCTGTTAGGCCGTGTTAGCTCCAGAAAAATGATGACATAGACTTGTAAGAATATTGCTCGATGTAACATGCTAGGCCCAAGGTTATGTGTTATTTCGAAAATACAGTCACATTGCTATCCGTTAGGGCGTAGGTATCCAACATGGCAGCTACAAATTTAACAGCTGTTTCTTGTTACACGTATGCTTAAATACGCATTAATTAAATCAGACCAATAGTTTTCGGTTGTTAAATTCTGGCCTATAATATAACACAAAAGAAAACCCAATCAAACAACAACCATCGTTGATGAACTGTTATAGTTTTATTTTTCGTTTTACCAGTTGTCAAGTGCAGCATTACGGAAAAATTGGCAAAGGTAAGAAGGGTCGTTCACGATCTTACTGGACATTTGTCCATTCTAGTTAACACAAATTAACATATTACCCCTATAGTCAATTAAATTATAATACTCATTGAAAACACAATAGTAATTAAACTGCCTCGGAATTTAACTTGCAGTTAGTAAATTAAATTAAAAAATAACTGCAAGAGATCGCCAATTAAATTTGATTCTTTGTTTCTGGATTTCAAAGTCCAATTTCTATTGTGGGAGATATACCGACTACTTAATTAACCATAAATTCGCCACTTGACTATTAAGCTTTTCGAACGAAGTATCATTCTACGCCTCAAGGCGTATTAGTTGTATGGATATTTTCTACAGGCGATAGATACCTTCGAGATCGGGCACTCGATAAGGGAGAGATTGTGATTCTTTCCGTAGAACGGCTGTTACTTTTAATTAATTGTTTGTACAATCGCTATACCGAGGATTTGTTCCGGTAGTTTAAAATCGAAGGGACATCTTTCGCGTAATAACGCAGGCTCCCGGCGCTATATCTAGTCCTGGGACGGTTTTAGTGGGTCCCCGGCCCGGCCGAGGATTATCCTCCGCTGAGTTAACTCCAGATTTGGACGTGCCAAGTCGTTATTTACCCGAGACGAATTTTATTTCCAGCCGGCGCGACACGAGGGGAAAGAAAGATGTGATCCTCTCTGTATTTATTCGATCCCTATCTAACATATGCTATTTGCATTTTCTTCTAAAACAAACGCTTCATACATAATTTATTACCGGGATTTACGGCTTACCCGATAAGGCGATTTCGGGTGGAAAAAATTGGCGTGCCACCCCGGCTGACGTGTCGCATGCACCTCTTTGCTTCGGTGGACCTTGGAAAAGAGTGCGATCGATCCTGGCGCTTATTAGATCGAGCCAGTCCTAAGGTCGGAATAAGCCGTGTAGAATAATGTATGGCCGTTCTGTTTCCACACTTCCATATAATGTAGTTATGAGTCGGTCGGGAGCTGAACCTGGAGAGCCGGGCTATATATAATGAAGAGGACCGCAATAACAAGTCAACGCTTATCCCGGTTGATTTACGCTTTCAGACTCATTTGTGCCCTTGATATATAATTTCTGTTATGAAGAAGATGAGACGAGGGGTGGAGTTTAATACAACAAATTAAACCCGTCACAATTTTCTTATTCGTCGGAGGGAAGAGAAATTTTAATTTACACCGACCTGTTTTTCATTACTTAAGTCATGAAAACGAACCAGACGGCGTCCTCTTTTCTAACGACTTTATAAGTAATTAACCTCAAACATTACAACACATTACCTATCGCAATTGCAATTAGACTGACATGATAAAAGGACAGACATTCTCTGAAGCTGCCTCGAATGAGTGCTATATTATTTCAAACCGACGGTCACGTCCTTCGCCCTTCATTCGTTTCGAAAATTACAGAAACTGTTCAGATGAGTCAGCCTGCTTTCAATTAGTAGAAAAAAGGTCGGCTAAAACCATTAATTTCTCAACTTCGTGAAATGTCATTTCAAAAATGGATAATTGAGACTAACCTAACGATTTATTGTTGACAAATTGTGTATATATAACATATCTGACAAAAAGTGAACTACACTATTTTTTCCTGTTTTATGGGGGCTCGCATCAGCAGAAGAAAAATAACTGTAACTATATTCTGCGCCTGGACTATCGCTGTTGCTGCGTCTACACCTCTACTACTTGGGCCTAGAAAATCAGAAATGACCGAATAAAAGGCTATCAATCAAAAAACCCAAATTAACCCATTAAAGTGGTTTAGGGACCGATGATGATTAGAAACGGCCAAGTTTTCACCCAGAAGACCAAAATGATAAGTTTAACAAGAAATATCATATTTGCCTGAGTTTATTAAACCCACCTTGGACAAGCTGACCAAGTTGATCGGAAATGAACAAACTTCAAACTCATCACCCTGCAGACATCAACTATCATTTTTACTACCTGAATATCGATTACGGTAAGGCCAAGGATAACGAGGACCAGAAACAATCAAATTACGTGTGCATCAATCACCAAATCAAAATAATAGATTTGTCAAAACTTGATTTCTCACGTCATTAAAGTGTACGAAAAATTTCGCAGTACGTGATTTGATTAACTTTCTATCAAACTGGTCACGATAAGAGAAACAAGAAGATCGGAAAAGATCACAATACAATATCATCCAACCACAACCCAAGTTGATGCAAATATCATACTAAGGTCCATCACCCCCTCACATATCCACTGAAATTTCATAGTCATCTGGGCCAATCTCGTTAAAACTTCTATCAAGATAACCCTAGTTCGTCATCCTGTTACTCAGGACGATTGCCAACGACAAAACTACAGGTCCATCATTCCTCAACCAAGATGCATGGAAAGGACTAAACTATAGGACTATTCACCTGGAAGAAGTTTGAGAAAAATCTTGCAGTATAATATTTGATTAAGTTAAGACCAAACTAGCCAGGGCAAAAGGTTTAAAATTATAGGAAACAACCAACCTGTAGGGTCATCATTTCGCTGATGCCAATATTAATTGATTAACCAAAGACTAAAATAGCGAACATAATAGAACCCTGGAAAGTAATGAGTCGCTGTGTAAAAAACTTCGCGGACACCGAGGGTCTCAGTATGTTATTACGACAAATTCCTAAAAACAAAATTAAAATAAATGCATGAAGTTCAGGTGTTTATCATACCATAACGGTCTTGCCGAGACGTTTTGTTGTTTTATCATTCAATCCCTCCGCTGAATACGGTGAGAAGTTCAAATGCACCTCACAAAGAAAAATACCCGACACATAATACATACATTACATGGATGACATTCGCATAAAAGTAGAAAAGAATGTACAAACGAACCAAAATTTTAATCAACTTGGCGTACAAACTGACCAAAAAAGAACAAATTAATCAGAAAACTTCTGATCACAATATTTTGAATGTAATAATTCAGAATATTGCACTTTTGTGGTCATATTTGTCTGTATTTTTGTCGTTTTAATCTGCCAGGCGCGTTGGTACCTTGCTAATTTCAGCGGTTGGTCTGTGTGAGCTATTTATTAGTTGTTTTATCACAATGTCCTGCCAGTGAATATGTTGAAAAGCTAAAATTTGCCTGACAGGAAAAAACCGACACGTAATACACAAATTAATTAATTAGATCTTATTTATCATACGAGGTGAAAATACGACTATTTAACAAATTAGCCACAAAAATTGGCCTAAAGTTGCAAAATTAACTGGAAAACTTCGGAGCGTAATATTTTCACTACAATAACTCAAACGATTTGTTTTTTTCTGACCATTTGTTGTCGGGCATTACTTTCCGTTTGTCTCTATCAAGAGAGTTTTATCACATAGGCCTACCACTGAGTATTCAAGGAGTAAGGAAACGGAAAACAGTGACATTTGCAGACAAAGAGAAAAATACGTACGCACTCACCCAACTATTCAACAAATTAGTCATAAAAATTGGCCTGAAGATAGAAAATTACTCCACATGTTGTGAGTATAATAGTTCAGAATATTTTTTTCGCCAGTCTTTCGTCCTTCTATGATCTGATCCTTGCCATTTTCAGTAGTTGTGATAACTGATAATCAGCTGATAACAGACAACACGGTTAGAAGCTAAAATCTGTGCGACGAAAATCAGCACATAAGACACAAATTAAATGAATCACATTTACATACACACAACCAACCACTAACCGAACTATTTAATAAATTAGGCATACAATAAAGCCTGAAGGTAGAACATTAATAAGCGTCAGGTTTTGGAGCTTTTAAACTATGCTGAACTGAAAGTTTGATCCAGACGACCCTAAAGGGCTATCGTAGTGTCAAATAAGTGTAATTAGTAGGCGTTTGGTAAGGATAATGGCTTGGTAAGTAGGAATCATCCTCAAGCCTTTAAGTCTGCGCTTAATTCTCGTACCTACGAATCCCTCCATATCTTTATCCAGTTTAAATTATTTCACCTGTTCTTTAATGTGCAATAAAACTATTTTAAAATATTGGCGAACAATAAAAACGTTTTGTATTTTCATAATTTAGTACAATAGGTCTAAAGAGCAAGTGTATTAAGAAAATACGATTGATTAGAGCAAACTTTGAGCTTTCCTTTGGAATATATATATCGTAGATTTGGTACAAAACATTTTATTTATTTTTGGTAGAGTTCAATTTAGGAATTTGTCCTGAGTTGTAGTAATAGCAAACTTCCTCCTGGATGATGCAGTTTGTTGAAGGTAAAATGTTTTTTAACCCTATAATTTGTGATCTCTGTTTCATTTGAACCGTATTATCATTTAGTTGTGTTAAACCACTTCACCGTGGCAAGTTAATCGAGAGTGATTTAAATTGGTAAGTTCAATTCCGCTGCGTGAAATTCACAAGTACACAATGAGTCACCCTGTTACGTCTATTCGAGTTTCCGTACATAAAACCACTCAGAAAAATAAAACCCCTCAAGGATATTTTCAAAACGAGTTTTCTCCGGTAACTATTTATCGCTGAGTATAACGACTAAGCGTCTTACTCACCCCCCAGGATAGCCCACACGCATGAATATTACACGACCCCCTCACCTTCCCTAACCTACGCCTAATACGAATTATTCCCCACAAAACTACGATCATTTAAATATATTCCGGTTTTATTGCTTGTGCAAATGGCGCTCCCTCGGCTCACAAAATGGTTATTGGATATGTATAAAACATTAGAGGAACATAGGAAACACATTAGGAATGATAGCCTACCATACACGCATCCTTTCATCCTCTCTTTATCCTGTGATTAATTATTTTTACTCACGACGGATTACAAAGAGCAATAAAGTGAGGTTTTAGAGCTCGTAAGTGCATTTAGAAAAGTTATTATTAAACACGTTTTAATTTTAAATTATTTATTTATGTTGAATTCAAAGCGTCACAAGTTTCAAATCCCCCTTATTTTTTCAGATAAATATAAATTTAAAAAATTATTTCTACCTCCTGTCAGCAACCTTGTAAGTTGATCATTACTGTTTTATTTTGTGTAAAAGTTAAACTTGTTTAAAAATAATGTCAGACCATCGTTCTTTCTATACTGGCTACTTTGTTTGACAGGTCGTCTGATGTTCTATCCAACTTTACAACGGAGTGTAAATTAATCGATCCTCGGAAAGGAAGTTGTTGAAGGAAATTAATACAAGAAGCCATTGTGTTCTGCTACGTAAGCTACGTAAAATAAGTTCCGTTGTTCAAGGTCGTTACAACGACCAAGCAATTGTAGGCAATCCCTTCGAAAGACAGAAACACCGAACCTTCTGATAAATGTATATATACACTTGACTCTTGTTTACATATTTATTTGTAATACTTATTCAAAACCTCATTTGGTAAAGAACGAGCAAAAGATGAGCATTAAAAGGTTTATGTAAAACATCAATACATTCTTATGAGAATTATTCTAAAATAAGAGCACATAGATCGTTTTATATTAAGTAGAACTTCTTTCAATTAATTATCATTTTTATACAGGATTTTAATTGAAATGTAAAAGTTAGTCTCACGTGCGGGATTTGAACCCACAACCTTCGGCCTAATACTTAGCTGCTGTACCTCTTGAGCTATCTTGACCTCGATCCACTAGAACACCAAATCCCATCTGAACCATATTTTCAAAAATGGCAAAAGGAGGGAAAATTCCAAAGGTTGTAGGTTCAAATGGGGAGCTGGTGTCCGTATTGACCACTAAAACATGGATTAATATTTAATAATTTAAAGTATCACTTCACTAACTGCTCCTCATGGCAACTTCATTAGTCACTGAGAATCCAATCCTGAATAAACGACATTTGAAAACTGTAAAAAGAGAGAAAATTCGAACGGTTGTAGGTTGAAATGGACAGTTGGTGTCCGAGATGATCGAAGTCACGATAGCTTAAGTGGCTAAAGCAGCGGAATATTTAGCAATAGGTCGCGGGTTCGAATCCCGTTCATGACCCTGACTTTTTATCTCAACCAACACCTTACATAGAAAGAATAATTGATTGAAAGAAGTAATTTGGTCAATTGACCAGTAAAACAGGAATAAGTAGAACTTTATGTACTATGCTGTCTCAAAACCATAATTTATTGGGTTGTCCGGAAAATAATGCAGGATTTTAAGTTTTCATTAAAAAAAATCTATATAAAATATTCTGTTTACGTTTACAGGATTACTCATTTGTATGAATGTCAACACTTATTAATCCTCTTCCAAATGATATTGTTTGTTTACCTCTGTAGCATTCCGCTACTTGGAAATAATTCAGTCATCCTTATAATGTCAAAGCGAGAATTTCGTACGATTTTCTTTTACGAGTTTAAACTCGGCCGAAGCGGAGCCCAAACGGCTAGAAACATTAACCAAGTCTGGGGCGAGGGTTGTGTTAATGAGTGCACTGTGCAAAGGTGGTTTAAAAAATTTCGGGAGGGAGATTTCAGCCTTGAAGATGAAAAAGGTCGTGGAAGGCCTTCCTCTCTTAATGATGATGTTCTGCGATCAGTGGTGGAAGAAAACCCCAAAACAACTGTTCGAGAACTTGCAGAGCAACTCAAAGTCAGTAAAACGACCGTCGCTGACCACCTCAAGGCGATTGGAAAAGTGAAAAAATTCGAAAATTGGGTTCCACACTCATTAAACGGTGCATCACTTCTTTGTCGAAACAAAAATGACCCATTTCTGGCCAGAATTGTTACATGTGACGAAAAGTGGATTCTCTACGATAACACTAGACGTCCTGGACAGTGGCTCGACAAAGGAGAAGCTCCAATACATTTTCCAAAGCCCACAACTCATCAAAAAAAGGTAATGGTTACGGTATGGTGGGCTTCATTTGGTTTAATACACTACAGCTTCTTAAATCCTGGCGAAACCATCAATGCTGAATCATACTGTAACCAAATTAATACCATGCATCAGAAATTGGCAGTAATGAAGCCCTCTTTGGTCAATCGGAAAGGGCCCATTTTGTTGCATGACAACGCTCGACCACATGTGTCACGTGTAACGTCACAAAAATTATTGGAGCTTGGCTATGAAACTTTGCCTCACCCACCCTACTCTCCGGACCTCTCGCCTACTGACTACCATTTTTTTAGACACCTGGACCACTACTTACAACACATAATATTCAAAAATCAAACGGAACTGGAAAATGCATTTATTGACTTTATCAATTCTAAAAATTCTGAATTCTACTCAGACGGAATTAATAAGTTACCAACACGTTGGGAGAAATGTATTGAGAGTATGGGAAATTATTTTGATTAAAGAACATTGCTTTAAAGTAACTAGTTTCTTTTTTTTTTGTTTAATACCAAAATCCTGCATTATTTTCCGGACAACCAATAACTACTGTCGCTACTATCACTAGTTTAATATTTTTACAATTGTTCTTGTCTTTGTTTACTGTATGAACTTTGCCAATGATAAATTATAATGATAGCTTTAATTATAATGATATCACTTTTCAACGAATAATAGAATTAGTTGTACCTTTTAGTTATCTATCATTAATCCAGCGGACATTTTCCAGTAAAATTACTATCGATATTCTAAAATTAATAGGTAACCTGAGTTAGTACAAATAATACAATCACAACATAACACCGTTATACATTTCAGCATCATTAATACTGTAAATCGCTCGAGTCCCATCTTTTTTTGTCTGTTTATTTTTGCTATTTTGGTCTGCTGGGCTTTATGTGGTGCCATAAATAGATAATCTTAACCAACTGCAATATCCTCTTCAGAAAACGATATTTAACAGAAAATGTAAAAAACCGACACTTGAAACCCATATTGAATGACTTGCTTTTACATATAAAAGGAAAGATTCGGATATCAGATTTTTATAACCTCAAATCAGTACATGTACAAATATATGTCGAGTTGAGCCTATTCGCTTCTCATTGCTCACCGGCAATTCTCGTTTTACTATTTACAATAAATTGCCAGCAGACTCGAAAATCACACAGGTGTTGGGATTCCGGTCAAACCTCTACCTTTTTGTCCAGTCAGAAGAGAGTTGCTGTCAACAGCTATGTCAATTCAGCATGCAGTTCCTAACCAATTCGTACTCAAATTCAGTCTTAAATAAATTATTACATACCATTTATTAAGGCAGTAGATTACTCCATTTTCCTCCGTTGACCGTCTCACTTCACATTCACGCCAATAAATATTGAACGCTAATATATACATTCACTCTCAACGCTAGCTAGGTATTCACAACTACACACAAAATGAAAGGGATGCTTAATCTAATCTAACTATTAAACATATTAAACAAAAATATTCTCCAAAATATCTTAAAGTTAAGTGAAACATTTCTGACCGAAATATTTTGAATCTCATGATTTAGCCGTTTAGTGTTTCTGTGCCACTTTTATTTTTGTGTTTTTGCTCTAAATCCGTCCATCTGTCAGAATCGACGATCTGTCGCCTGCGCCTACAGAAAATTTAAAGGTATGTTGTCTCTTTTAGGAATTCTCGGGCAAGGGTTTTTGGATCGGTTTACACTGCAATCAGTTCGATAAGCGCTATGCCAACACCTGCAAAAACCTAATACAAACTTAAGTTGTCTTCTCCTTTAAACGAGTAATACACGTGAAAAATAAAATACATTATGCTTAATTGTGCCTGCGCTTACAAACTTTTTGGGGCCCACACACAAAATAGAGACGAAATATAAAACTATATTCAATAAAACAATATTTGATAGAATATGTAGATTTCAGTGTGTCTGCAAGGACGGCACGATAGGCGAAATAGTAGTTAGGTCGTTTCCGAACATTCCGAACTAGTATCTTTTTTATGTATTCTATTGTTTGCCTTTTAAGTACAAGAGCGTATACGTTCTTTCTACCAGTCGCAACACTGGCCAAAGACTGGACTGCACCTGGAGATAACCTGTTAAGAGACGTGAAGGTCTCGAGGTCATCATCATTTATGGTAAAACAGTTAAATTGTTATTGAGTATGTACGTACGAACCTGTACTTTTTATGCTTTTAACCTCGCTAGTTTACTCCAACAGCCTAATTTCAACATTTCAACATTTGGCCCAACAAGGAAAGGGGCGACGTTTCGAACCGCGTCGGTTAGACGAACCTGGGGAGAATGGGCAGATCAAAAGGATTTGTAAGGACAAAACTACAGGTTGCCGCGGATGGCAGGAGAAAATCCTACCGTATACTGTGCTTGGTCGTAGTGTATAAATAATATTTTGTCCGTTTATTTTACTGCGTGCATGTTTCATGTTTTTTTTCAACGTGTCTCAAACCAAAGTACAAAAAAGGGCAAGCGAGTATTATCCATGGAGATCTGAAACATTTTGCGAATATCCATGATCATTGGCGCAAAACTACTACTGAAAATGACAAAATAACGAAACTAGTATGACTAATAAATACTGCGAACCCGGGCAACATATGATCTGTATCTGTAATGATCTGTAATTTGTGATATTTCGCCCATCATGGCATAACACATAAATAACAATCACAAGATGTCAGGAATCTGATAGTACCTAGTGTGGACAGGCGTACGAGAATGATTTGTGTGTAGTCATGATATTTCGCCAATATCAATGATCGGTGACAAAATGGTGACAGGTCTGAAGAAAATCAAGCGAAGATCGGCAGACCAGAATGATCTGTGATACTCTGTGATATTTTGACAACAACCATGATCAATGGCCCATACTTATCAAACGCTGAAATTACATAGGCGTTTGATAAGTCAAAGCTGCGATGATTTGTGATATATCATATCACACATCAAGATATCGTTGAATATTGTAATAATATAATCAAAATCAATATAAATGAAGCTAGCTCAATCCATCACTGTAAATCCTGAAATGAAGAAATCTCGAAGATAGGGAGACCAGGATTATTTGAAATGATGAGTGATATACCTCGTATTAAGAAATACTTCTATGATCCTATCAGTATAAATCAAAATATTTTTGTTTCTTATTATACTATTCTCAATATTACTGATCATTAATATCAGATTTATTATGATTATTGATTAATGAGATCTTTATTATAAACCATCTTTACCATGATTTAAGTAGAAATAAAATATTCATCTCAAAATTTACCATTGAAGTATTTCTGGTTTGAGACACACCCAAAATAAACGTCAAAAGAGTCGTCAATTCTTGACCACTGCGAGGGAATTTAGTACTTTTATGTTCGTGGTTACAAACGATGATTAACAGAATATTTGAGCCGATTAATCTGTTCTGAACTGCCAGTCTCTCGGTGTAAAAACTATCTTTACAGGCGGCAAAAGTTGAATCCGGGGGGAAAAAGGTTTTCTCTACTTAGTTAGAGATTCCCCGGCAAACGAGCAATTGCCCTGACCTGGTAAACATAACGAACCCTGAGGCGGCCGGGGTGCAAAAATACCGACCCTTCCTCGCTTTTCCCGGGCGGGCCTCCGCCCCCGCCTTTTCCACGGCCTCCCGGTGGCAGATGTTCCTAAAGTACGGCAGGACCACTTCAATAAATCTACTTTTATGGCCCACCCGCGCACGGATGTACCACGGTAAAAGAGGCTATGAAACTCCTACACAAGTAAAACTTGTTACATCTCGAAGCCCACTGCCGCACCGTTCTGCTCGCTTAACTTTTCCCCTTGCAATTTGTTGTTTTCAACGAAATGTTTAAGGCGAAAAATCTTCGCATACGTTTCACTGAAATTAAATAACACTATGAAAGAAATGGCTGTTCGATTTCAGACTATGGCTTAGCGTACTAAATCATGCGTCGACCCGGCAGACCAAGCGAGAACAGCAAGTTACTGGCCCTTCAAGCTGAAACTGTCATCTCCTGTTCTCATTAAACACCTTTCATTATACCATAGGCCCGTCCGGTCATGTGAGAAACCAGACAATGATAGCATTCATCGAAAAACAATCTAATATGGGAGAAAATTAAGACGCATCAACATTTGAACTTGTTGAGCGATTTCCGCCGATTTATCAGGTCTCCAGGTTAAGAAGATTTTGGTTGAATTTTTAGTAAAAGATCGTTGACTGAATGAGTATATCTTTTGGCTTCTTTTGACGGATATTACTAGGTAAACGGTGAAATTTCGTAAAGTAGAGATTGAGGTTATCGACACTACAAACATTACCTTGCGAAGAAGGCCTAGAAAAGTGAACTGAAAGGACACAAGGTTCCTAAATACTCGGTCGTCCTGAATAAGACAATGAGGATCATTAAAGTCCGTACCGTTTGGCCATACCGGCCATTTTCTCTCAAGATGTCCCACCTTACCTCGCGACCGGGCGTGTTTTACAGCCGCGAGGTTTGGTGTAGAAGCCGCTCCAGCCTCGAGTAACCAAGAAAGACCCAGGAGTAACCAAGATGGCTGAAATGCATCAGCCTGGACTCCCAACACTCCCTAGATAGCGAAGGCTTATCTCCCAGACTTTTGGGTCTTCGGAATAATTTACGAATACGTTGTTATGATAAAGTGGGAGGGCTAACCGCCATCTAGAGGAGACTGCCTCTGGTTAAGGACGCCATTCGTGAAGGAACCACCGACCACTCTCCGTTCCCATGCGCCACTTCTCACACACTCGAGCTTCTCCGTCAGCGTAGTCTAAGCGTTCTCAACTCTATACGCTTCGATGGTCCGATCCTTCGTACCGCATGAGGCCGGTTTATAATGAAGGCAAAAGAATAGCCTCTTCTCTAAATTCATGCCAGGAGCCTCACCACTAACCAACACGAGACGGTTCCAATTGTAGCAGAGGCTGAACTTTGGAAAATTTCTCCGGTAATACAGATGGTTACCTCCCCCCCATCTATATTCGGATGGTCTGGTACCCTAACTCCTCGTGTGCCTTTGATAGAGCACCCGCCGTCCCCTGCGTACCCGGAGGCCTACACGAATCCAACTTGTGCTTTAGAGGTTGTCAGCTCTCAAGTCTGCACCATTATTTTACTTCCGGATATTCCTCCCCTTCTTGTAGCCAAGGGTTGTCAGAGGTCTCAAGGAAGAGAGCCGAAGGACCTGGATTGAGAACGGGAGTTTAGAAGACAATAACGAGACGAATATCACACTAGAATTTCTAATCTTCTTCTAGAAGGAATTGGTGAGTCGATGCTCCAGGTATTTATCGCACCGCCATTTCCATGGATCTTTCTATAGAACCCATTATTTTTACTGATACTATAAAATTACCACTATGTGAGCGCAATCCTTTGCAAGGCTGCAAAGAAAAATTAAGCTGCAAAAAAGAATTACAATATAAACGAACATTCAGCATTAAAGTCAAACGAATTTATTCATAAAAAAAGTTTTTCCTATCTGATTAAGATTGCCCACGCCTTAAACTTAAGAGCAATAGATATGGAAAAAACAGGTGCATGTAGCCTGTTTGGCCTACGGTTTATGTCTTTGCAGATTAATCACTACGATCCACATGTCAATTTGGGTAGTACGTCGGCATTTTTTCATACTCAGTCGGTGATAATTATGCATATTTGTAAAAGCGGATTATGTGGTTCAAAAATTAACTGTTAGAAAATAGATTTCAGAATTACGAAACCACCTAGGAGGCCTCGGGTCTCTCCCTGGTAGATCAGAATGCCCACCTTGGTGCCTGAGCGACTCCGACATTGGGCTCTAGTCGGTCGCAATCGATTTCTTTGGTTGTTTCGGAGCCCTTACGTTCAGTCCAACTAGTCATTCTCACACTCACTCATACAATAAATACATATATACTCCTATATACAAAACCAATCACACTTGCTATTCAATATTCCTTGAAACGCTTTGAAATAATATGCTGCACCGCCGCCCAGCATACTACTATTCTAACATAATCTAAATCTGAACTATGAAGTAAATGCCTCACTATATACAGGGTGAATTGCTACTCGTGCTACAAACTTCTCCAGTAGATTCTTCACCCTAAAATGAACAAAAAAGTTCATATTGTCCATGGTCCGATTCTCAACCATTTCAGAGTAATTTCGCTTTTTATCGATTTTGAAAGATATCACGTCCTGGGGTCGGAAAATCGTGATATCTTTTAATCTAAACATTTCTCTGAAAATCTAATAGCACCGTTGAAATTCCCGTTAATTTTTCAATAAGAAGATGACGGTGGCAAAATGTTTGGGCTAATTTGTTGTGTTTTATTTCAGCCAGAACTACAAAAAGAGTGGAAAATTGTGTAAATCGGAAAGTGTATAAAGTAATCCAGAGTTTCTAATTTTAGTCTCAGAAGGCAGCAAATTTGAGGAAAACTACCTGATTTAATAACGCTTCTAACGCACCCGTCATTTTTTTATTTGGTGGTTTTGAGACCAAGATGTCGATGACTAAAAGAGAAAAAATGGTGGTTCAAGGATTGCTAATGTTTGAGAGTTCAACTTTTTAGATTGGAAAAAACATATATGTACATAGAAACTCACCAATAATTTTTAAAATTCATTTATTTTTATTCATTTTAGTTTTTGTTCAAATTGAAAAACCGTTCTCCGAAATACACAAACGTGCCCGTTTTCTCATACTTCCAACTGTCACACCAAAACTGAGAACACGTCTAAGTTTTTCAGCAGCGGTGAAGATCCTTGCTCTCAAATCGTCGACGTTTGTCACTTCAGTGCGATAGACTAGTTCCTTGAGATATCCCCAGACGAAGTAATCCATGGGGTTAAGATCAGGAGATCTTGGTGGCCATGGAACTGTCCCACCACGGCCGATCCATGTTTCGAATGTTCGATTCAAATACGCCTGAACTAATCTAGAGGAATGTGGAGGCGCACCATCGTGCTGAAAAATTATGTTTCGTCTCAATTGTAAAGGAAGGTCCTCCAGCAAGGTGGGCAGCATGTTTTGGATAAAATTTAAATAAATTGGGCCAGTTAATCTTGCCGGAAAATCTAAGTAGGGACCGATGAGGACATTTCCAATAACTCCCGCCCAAACATTGATTGAAAAACGTCTTTGGGAATGTTGCTGACGACTTGCATGTGGGTTTTGATGGGAGTATTGGTGCAGATTATGGGTGTTAAATACTCCGTCTCGGGTGAAATTTGATTCATCTGACCACAAAATTCGATGAAAGAAGTGATGTTCCTCAGTGTCAGATTGTACAAGCCAGCAACAAAATTCCTTCCTTCGATAATTGTCACCAGTAAGCAATACTTGAATCTTTTGAACGTGGTAGGGATATAGTTTTTCCTTTTTCAAAATTTCACACACCTTGAACTGGGAGATCCCGAATGCTCTCGCGAGGTCTCGTGGTTGAGCCATTACCCGATCGATCACCGTTTGTTCCAAACCAACATCAGTTTGCTGATTACCTAATTCGCGTAAATTTGTGGGGAATCTACCTGTTCTACGGAGACATTCGTGGAGCCTAATGAAAACACCGATACTAGGTAAACGTCGGTGAGGATACCTAACTCCATATTCTTGACGCGCTGCTCTCGCGCTACAACCGCAGAAACCATAAACAAGATGCATATCTGCATACTCTTCATACGAAAATGTAGACATTATCACAAATTTTGTTAACTGCACGAGTACACTTTAGACAATGAACAAAATTCAAATCTTTTCATTCGTTGTGAGTAAACACCATTATCTTATTGGGTATTAATCCTAATTCCAATTGTGTAAATAAAAGACTTATTGGGTCTTTCTTCCTTGACCTTCTAGCTGTTTGTAAACTTCTTAAGCATTCCATACTAAATGGGCATTAAATTAAATTAAAAAATTTCAATGGAATTATGATTTTGAGAGAAAAACAAAGTGAAAAAACTTTTTGTGGTTTTTACAGTTTTTCTCTTTTTGTCATCGACATCTTGGTCTCAAAACCACCAAATAAAAAAATGACGAGTGCGTTAGAAGCGTTATTAAATCAGGTAGTTTTCCTCAAATTTGCTGCCTTCTGAGACTAAAATTAGAAACTCTGGATTACTTTATACACTTTCCGATTTACACAATTTTCCACTCTTTTTGTAGTTCTGGCTGAAATAAAACACAAAAAATTAGCCCAAACATTTTGCCACCGTCATCTTCTTATTGAAAAATTAACGGGAATTTCAACGGTGCTATTAGATTTTCAGAGAAATGTTTAGATTAAAAGATATCACGATTTTCCGACCCCAGGACGTGATATCTTTCAAAATCGATAAAAAGCGAAATTACTCTGAAATGGTTGAGAATCGGACCATGGACAATATGAACTTTTTTGTTCATTTTAAAGTGAAGAATCTACTGGAGAAGTTTGTAGCACGAGTAGCAATTCATCCTGTATAACCCACAATTCCAATATCTCTTAGAAACCTAAAAAGTTTTTCCATAAATTCGGTGCCCTGCTCGTGCATTCTCCTACAATTACACACGTGTGAGACCGTGAGTCTGTCAACTTGGCATAGTGGGCACTTAGGTCGACTCGCGCCTACCAACAGGTACTGATGAGTCGCACGTGTGTGGCCGATCCGCAGAAGGGTCAAAACAACGCTTTCCCTTCGAGATATCCCCTCCGGGCTCCACCGGTTGACCGTCGTAATGAACTATTAAAATTGAAGCCGTTCACAATTGTTGCTTTAACGCTCATTTGGTAAATTTATTTCTTGAACTTTATTCTAATATATTATAAACTACACAAAACCACTACACAGCATGTCCTTTGAACTACCAAATCACAAAGGATCGGCAGGCAACTCTTTAATTTCTTAATACACTTATGTAAACTAGACCTGAAAGTTTGATGATAGGAAACAACCAACTTTTTATTTTTTCTTTGTTTGTTTGATGATAAACTTTGGTTTTGTCATGATAACATGGTCACAGAGATATCCCGTCACTTTACACAAACGTACGTAAAGAACAAGACTACATTCATGTGCCGAAACACATCAGCCATGCCAAATCTTGCATTGGTATATCATATCAGTCCGATCAGCGGTGATTTGGCGGAGTTTTGAAATTTCGTCATCTTCAGTAAATAATGATAGTTATACCAATCCCAACATATACCGCAGACCGGGATGAACTACGTACATGATTTTCTTAAAAATGGTATGAATTGAAACGCTGTGCAAGATAGGTCATGGACAAACTAATTGGATTGAATGATTGGAAACCATGAAATTGATCGTGGCTATGTGAGATTTCGTATAGATTTTTGTACAATGATGGACCTTTGGTTTGACAGGTTGTTCCCATCTTTACTCATGAGCGTTGAGACCCATGAGGATCTTTTTTGTCCGGACCTATCCCCAAGGGGACTTCTCAGACGCCTGGTGCCTCCGAAGGACCACCAGGAGGATTTTACATGCATGGACTTGTCACATCCCTTGGCTAGCGAGGTAGTGCAATACTAACCAAGTTCAGAGGTGCCCTTAAAAGTGCACATCCATACATGTGCCTTGAAAAAGGCAGTTTTATGGTTTCCAGCTTGGCCTTAGCCATGCCTTTTACCACCCCCGGAGAGATAGAGAAGGCACTCTATCTCCGGCTCCGGTTGGCCGGTACCCTCCACCTAAGGTACAAGTTGTTTGCAAACCACTACCACCACGAGTCCAACCTCATTTGGCAGAACCGAACCACTGAAAATTACAAAAGTGAACCCGCCGATACCCCCGCCAACGCTCCAAGGAGAAGCTGGATTTTAATACCGCTCAATTTTGAACATGCGACATTTATGTATATACTTAAAATAAGAGGCAGATTAAAATCTATTAAAATACGATATATGCATTTATCTCCATTATTTATTTATTTATGTATTTATTTATTTGTTTGTTTGTTTGTTCGTTCGTTCGTTCGTTCGCTCGTTCGTTTGCTCGCTCGTTCGTTCGTTCGTTCGTTTGTTTGTTTGTTTGTTATTTTATTTCATTTTTTTTTATAGCCTTGCCTTTATTTGCATAAGCCAATTTTTTAGACGTTCAATTTTACATTTTTTGATTTCAAATTTCTCAACTATGCGCTAAATACACTGTTGAAATTACATTTGAATTCAAATTATGTTTGGCATTCCGAAAATTTAGTCAGTTTAGGGAAGTGTTCTTGATTTCTCGGTTTTATTTCTTTACCGCTTGGTCCTATATATTTAATGTCGCAATCATTGCAATTAAGTTGGTAAATCCCATTGTGTTTTGTAAAGGTTTTGATAGTTTCTAATTCCTTTTTATAGTTAAGGATTGTGTTAATGGATGTTATAACATAAGTTCTATGCGCCAAATGAAACCAGTAGCATTTTGGGACCAGGGGTGGGAAGAATCCGATGATATTATACTGGCTGTAGTTGTGGGTTTTCTATATACCACTATTTCTATTAGATTGTTTATTATGGACAATTTTACATCTAAAAAGTTCAAACAACCATACATTTTTTTACAACTGGGTTTATGGATTAAAATGTCGAAACGGGCTAACAGTCAATTAAGACAAGTTTACAGCAGGAGCTAAAACGCAATTGTGTCCCGCGAACGAAGGCTATCGCGGTTGTAACGAAAACAAACATTGCAACACGCCTCTAAACGATTGGATATAGTGTGTCACAAGAAATGACAAGTTTAGATTGACGTGATAATAAAATGTTATCGGCAAAGGAAAGTCCAAACGATCAAATATCGCTATCAAAATGACACGAAACGAATTTGACGTTAAATAAAACTCACGTTGTTGGGAAAAACTCTATTAAAGGACAAACACAGTTGAGATTGGAGAAACGTTGAAGTGAGCTCAATCCATTAAAAAATTATCGACTTTGCCACGCATATTCTTTTGAAAATTTGTCATGTATGTCGAAAAAACTGACAAACAGGCGTTTTCTCTTTTTATACATTCGAACTGAGTTTAACAACTCCATAATAAATCATTTTTGATAAATGAATGTCCCTAAACAAATTCGCTCTCCAATTGCGAAAATTGAGGTCGCTTCGTCTAATGGAATGAAGGCGATTGAAGTCGAGGAAGCCGGTTGTTGAAAAGGAACAATAAATCCAACGGAGTGACGAATGAACTGGGGACCTTCAAAGAATCATATTTCCGAAATTACAGAAAAATAGGATTAACTTACTGGTATTGCATACGTGTAAATTTATTCAATGAGCGTCCTTTTCAACATTCTATCCTATCGCTATTTTTAATTAAATGAAGATAGTACGCATTTTGCCAACTTCAGTTGTTTATGAGAATTATATGCAAGGAGACGCAAAGTATCATTCCGCTAACGATTAAGATAGGACGGCGCCTCGTCGTTTATTCATATAGCGTTCATTGTTATTTTTCTAAGTTGTATTTTTTTCCGTTTTGACGTTCGTCTGTGAATGATCGTTTTGGAACACTTTTCACGTATCTCTGTGGATCTCTGATCTCTCAACCGCTAGTTTATTCGTCTTTACTCGTTCGGGGCCCTCTCATTTCGCTAGGTGTGCATGTCACACGTGTTTTTCCTACAACAGTAAGTTCTTTCACTTTTCCCAAACTCGACGGTGGACAGTAAAGCATAGTCTCATCAGTGAAGGGATCGCAATGCAGAAAGTGCTTAAAAGGTAAACCAACGTTAATATGCAAGCTTGAAGGATCACAGAGTCCAAATCAATGACGTTTTATAAAGATTATGTAAGTAGATTTGTAACTTTTTCAAGTATTATTCAATTACACGGTTATTTGAGCTCGGGGTGCCGGGTTGTTGAAATAAATTGTAAGTTTGTATGACGGGACCTTTACTTAAGTGATGCGTGCCTTGTCAATCCGTAAAGGCCTCCGAAGCCCTCTAACTTGTTTGGTTGTTTCCGTTCGTCGTGGCTCGCCTAATATCGCTGGGTTTGACTGTTAAACGCGAATCTCCTCCAGCAAAACCCCTTTCCTCTTTCACAAACCTTGCTAAGAATAATAAACCACAAATCGATAACACACAACCGAAGAGGACTAACCAAGTTGATCAGAGACATCCTCAAGTTGAAAGTTTTGAAATTGAATTTAGCGTAACGTCGCTTTGTCTTCTTGTCAAATGTGTTTTTTCTTAACCGATGTACCCAATTTCACAAACCTAATTCAGGAAAACTAAATGACAGTTATGGCACTAAAGATAGCCACATTTCGCCCGACAGACCAAACCGGCAAGGATAAGAAGAGTTTTATGGTCGAAGACGTTTACCGCTATTAATTTTTTATAAGTCTGACCTCGCTGTTTTTACATATCCCTTTCTCAAATTCCGTAAAAGGAATTTGACTAAGAAAATTAACACATAATTTTACATTTGCATTCACCAAGAATGTGAATATAAAAAGTACAAAAGAAATACATGCAATTTTAGATTTTTTTAAGTAGGACACTAATATTAACCAAACAGTAACTTAGTTTTTCATACGTTCACTACATCTCAAAAAAGTCATACAATTTCAATCGTATAACTGTGATAATCGACCTTTATGGCTTAACCTTTTTTTTTAAACCCTTAAAATTTCCCTTTAATGACTTTAAACATAAAGATTTTCATACTTTCAGATTCTTGTATAGCTGATTTTCTCCGGGTTGTATTGTACTGTGTTCATTTTAAGTAAAAAGCTATTTCAGTATTCAGTTATCTGTAGAGTGAGATCCAAAGATGGATCAGAGTAATTGTGCATTTTCTAAACCTATTGCTATTCTATGTTGATATTTATTTTTAAGGTGTAAACAGTTTTCTTTTATGCCAATACAACGTATATCATAGTCTTCATAAACTCATCACACAGTCGGTTGCGTGCTGAAACCGTGCTTACGCCGATATAATCCCGATGAAGACTCGCGATATCTAGGCGGGATAATAGCGGCGAATTTTTGCATCACGGCAGCAACGATGAAAAAACGATTTATGGACAATTTGTCGAGCGTGTAAGATGGCTCGTTCGACTTACGAGAAGTTCAGTCTCCTGTAAAATTGACAAAACGGCTCTGTTGTCCGGGAAAATTCGGAAGAACGCTTTCTAATCGTTAACTGGCGCACAATAGAAAACTCACCCTGCATATAGGTAGAGGTAAAAGCACAGAACGGTCAGAAAATTAGGAAAACCAAATCTGGTGAGTAATGCGAAGATAATTCGTAAATTGGAGTGGTTGAAGAAACCGGGAAGCACGGGGTGAAAGAACAATCCGGCAATTTTCCCTGGCCAACAACGTTGCACGATAACAAAAGGGGTTTTGACGGCAAATCGTGCAACGTGAAACGCTAATTATAGCCACGGGATGGCATCAGAAAGGGGAGATTTTGAAACCCGTGAATGAATACACTTTCCGCCCTTTCTAAGCCTTCTTTGTATCGAATTGTTCTCCTGAGAGAAATAAACTCGAGATTCATTCGGCAGGAATTCTGTATTTACCTTCTCCCCCCACTAACCTTTAGAATTCCACGCATACATCCTCTCTCCGATGTCTATATTCTATATATGTCCAACCTCTACGTTATAGGATTTTTACATACCATTTTATCCGATATTGTATGAAATTCTATTGAACAATATATTAATGTATCAGAAAGTTTATTATTGATAAATGAATTGTTTTAAAGGAACAAACAATTGTTATATAATGATTATTCTGTGATCGTGAGTTGCGGTCTGGTGTAACCTAGTTTTTACAAAAACATTTTCTTTTTCGTGCCAACGTTTCGATTTTTGTTGAGATCACTTTTGAGACTACAATTTAAAAACATTGCTTAAATTTTACAAATACATGCAGGATGAAAAAATGTTTATAAATTGGGCACTGAAGATGATCACAATAAAGATCGAAACGTTGGCCCGACAAAGAAAATGTTTTTCTCCAACCTACATCACACCAGACCGCATGTCACGATCTCCGAATAATCATTAACCAACGGTCACTAAACACAACCGACTTGTTATGTAACAATTTTCTACTCACCATCAAAAATATATAGTTGAGGCTGATCGTTCGATTATTTCCCTCTATTTGCCTCGTATTTCTCTTCGGTTAAAATTAGCCAGCAACCGTGATAAAAAGTTAGTTCTCCAGGATTTATCCAACTCTTTCCGCCTACAGTTATACCGTAAAAATTATTTAATCAAACGAGGTCAGTTTTATCATTATTGATTATTCTTGATTATGTCTATATTCCTTTCATCTGTGTACCTGATTCTGTCTTTTTTCGGTCGATAATGATTTTGTGGTACTATTTTTGACCGGCCTATCTCGTACAAAATTAATGTCTGAAGGTTCGACTCAAAGTAAAACACACCTCACATCAAAAACTAACCGGCATTTTTAGGGTACGAAATGAATACGCAGTGTTTTTTTTTTTTTTTTGTTAAATAATTGGATTTTCACTTTTTTTTAAAACAATGTTTATTTAGTCATTATTGAATCCACAGATATCAAAAGGTATAATTTAAGCCGTTTTATGCGTCAATTTCGAGAGATTTACAATTTATTCGTGTGGTTTTGGTAATTTACATTGAATTAAAAAAGTTTACTTTTTTCATTTAAAGTTTCATTATTACCTCAATACAAATGACTACTCATGACTGCTAGCAAAATTTGTGATACAAATATACAAATAAGTACTATGAAGAAATATTTTTTTATGGTGCTATAAAACCTCAGAATATGAAAAACGTGCAGTAAATGTGTGAAACATATCACATAAAACATTCTTATGATCAGTAATCTTAAATTTTGTTTCACCTACATCATGGAAACTTAACCTTGTTTGAATTCAAGTAAATAGGTTAAAAATATTTTTTGCTTTAATAAAATTAAAATAATTCGTAAAGTGTGATGTTTAGTGACTGTTAATCAATGATTATTCAGAGATCGGGAGATGCAGTCTGGAGTGACGTAGGTTTTAGAAAAAAAATTCTAGAATTGTACGAATTCATTTTTTTTCAAAATTTTCTAGCCTTGTACAAATTCATTTTTTTTAATCTAAAAGGTTCTAGCAATGTATAAACTCATTTTTTATCTAAAAGTTTCCAGCAGTTATTTCATCATAATTCATTTTTTTCCACATCCTACATGTATTTGTAAAATTTAATTTATTTTTGGAGATATATTTTCTATATTTATAAATCCCAGGCCCTGAAGGTGATCTCAATAAAGATCGAAACGGTGGCATAAAGAAAATGTTTTTCTGAAACCTACATTACACCAGACCGCATCTCACGATCTTGGAATAATAATAATATATATCTCACGAAATTTAGTGGTGTAAAGTAAATAGAAATAAAC
Source organism: Cimex hemipterus (assembly GCA_039619505.1). Taxonomy (NCBI): domain Eukaryota; kingdom Metazoa; phylum Arthropoda; class Insecta; order Hemiptera; family Cimicidae; genus Cimex; species Cimex hemipterus. The sequence continues at coordinate 2,350,245 of CM077099.1, read as the reverse complement.
TGTATATATAGGTTTTCCAAAATTTAAACTTTCCCATTTTAATTTCCACTTTTCTGTTTATTCTTCAACGTTTCACATTTTAATTTAAACTTTTTCATTGAATAATCCACTTTTTTCATTGTAAATGACTATTTAGTTTCTATTTAATATTAAACATTTATTTTTTTATTCGAATTTCGTTTTTTCAGTTATACCTTACTTTTTTCCATTTACGTACAAACCTGGCTAAAAACTGAACAGCATTCTTTATAACATGTTTTTAATGTATAAAAGGAAAGTAAGAACGGTGACCAAAAATTACTAATTTGCATAAGATTAAATCTGTACACATGTGTACAGGGTGAGTCTATCACCTCTCGCATTTCACCAGAATTCCACCTTTTTGTAATTTATAATAAATTACCGGCAGGGACTTACCCATCCCGGTTGTTGGCAATCCAGGGTCAGACAGGCTCTTATCCTTCAGGCCGCCGAGGTTGGACTATCAACAGTTAGCACATTTCAGCCCCCAAAGCAATCAATTCCTACATCCATTTACACTCTCGCTTACTATTAAATACTTATTTACATACCATTCTCTCTGCTGGGGTGGTGGAGAACTCTACATTCCTCCTTCTCCCTTCCCAACTATTTTATAGCTAATGTAATTGATGGACGATGGGGTACCCGATATTCAGCCATCTGCCATCCACCTACATATTCACCCCAGTAAATTCTTTGACTCTTAAGACATGCTACGGTCACAAAACTATCATTTCTCTGAGTGATTACCTGAATGATCACTATAATTTTTCTCTGGATGGTTAAAACTGATGGATTATCTGCTGTTTTCTTCTGTCAGTAACAATGAGGATTATCGAAAAACGTAACTTACTATTTTCTCCACCGCCCTGTTTTTTCTTTCCGAAATTAATATTCTACTATTTGTCAAGTGTCATACAACTCGCGGGTCCAAACGTTTTGCAAACGCTTTAATCGATAGCAGCAACAAGCTACTTTTATAAATGGATTTAGGTATAATTTTTGTTTTACAAACAACAGGTATTCTACCTTTGTGCCCTACATCGTAATCAATTATTACTATATCTAGGAATTAAAATTATACTGGCAATTAAAAAACAAGATTATATAAAAATTTAGTTGAAAAATCTATTTACGTTAAAAGACACAATTGTAATATACAGACAAAACACTAGGGATTGCGCCATCTTTTTTATGCCGGATCTTAGTTAGATTTGGGGAAATTCCTGTAATTTTTACAAAGAGGCTGAAATTAAACATTAATAATTTATTAGGTTTAAAATTATATGTCTATTATGTATGTCATCCATTCAAAAACCCGTATTTTTGAAAAACCTATAATTTCCGCCCTTCCTGGCTACAAAAGTAATTTAAACACACTACCTATAATTCACCTCGAGACAATCACAGCCAGTCTAATATAAAAAGGGATTTTAAAGCCATACATTTTGTACATATTCGTAATCAAATGTTTATAAATGCAATACGGCACCAGTTTCATAAAATCATTGTCTATGTGAAAAATGCCCGCTAATGTTTGTCGTTGTTTTTCTTTTGTGAGCTGTGATTTGTAACACAAAGCTCTCGCATTTGTTTCATTTAATCAGCCGTGTTTTTATTCTTAATTGGGACAACGCATTCACCTTTATTTGTATTACAAACAACCCAACTGAAGCGGAATGTTTGGCAACAAGTATTATCAACCTTTATTATCGTTTTATTGATTTCTGCAAAATTGTATTTACGTTCCTCTTAAAAGTGTAGAGTTTATATTGATATTTGATTGTTGGACTTTGTTGACCAATGGCTTATGGCCCCTCTTATTTTAACCTCTCTTAATTTATAAAAAGTTACATTTTCCAACGGATTACTGTCAACATTTATACATCTCTGACATTACTAGTTCGCCTGTGTGTGTTTCGGAATGCTATACCAGTATGACCTGAGATTATTACACTGTTGAAACTATGCTGTATACGTTCATCCTATTCCGTTTAAACTTGCTATTTTAATAAGTCAAGTAATATGTCTTGCAATTAATTATTCTTTCTAAGGTCTTGGTAGAGTAAAAAGTTTGCGTCACAAGCAGGATTCGAACGCACGACCTTCGGATAAATCGGCCGCTACTTTACCACTTGAACTATCGTGACCTCGATCCGCTCGGATATCAACTTCCCATCCCGTAAGTGGTAGAGTAGCGGCGAATTTAGCCACAGGTCGTGGATTCAAATCTCGCTGTGACGCTGACTTTTTTATCCAAAACTAAAATTCTGTAATATGATCGATCAAGCAGATAGTTGAAAGGAAATGCTTAACGTGCTTAAACTATAAGTTCAGAACCATATAGATCTTTACCATCGCTTTATTGATTCCTTATCAAGATATAACTTAGTCATCATTTACACCTTTAACTTTAATAATTGAAGTTGCTTCATAATCGCATAAATTTCTAGTTTGATGTTTTTTTTGTTTTTGTCGAAGTCAGCACGTCATGTGCCAGGGTTCAAGTGGTCTACAACGATTCTGGTCTGTCTATGTCCGCTGGCTCGAGTTCAGACCACGATGATATTTGTAATTTGGCCTTATGGTTTACACCTGTGTCCTAAGAATAATATGGAGCGCTAGTGTGGCGGACTAAGGCTCTTCAGGCATAGCAATAAGGCCACTTTGGCACTCGAAGACAAGCCCGTTTCAGGGGCACTGATGTCATGAGCACCATGCCGCGGCCCTACGAGTGTTGTTAAATTTCCCACCAATTAATATTTTAATCTACGGAAAAGCCCGAGCAGCAGCCCACAGGCTTATAAATGGACAACCATCTGCAAGGATAGGCCATGTAAATAAACAATGGAAACTGAGAGAGGAGATCCTGGAAGATGTCATTTGTCGGCTGCTCTAAAACACAATTTTACTAAAACGTACAAGTGCTGATACCAGAACGGGAAGAATGGACCAAAGGAACACAGCTAAAGATAAACTCCTATTGGTAAAAATCAAATTATGTTAAATTTGCTAATTTAACTTGTGTCACCATCACATAAAATTGTAGGTTGGTGTTTTCTTTGTCGAGGTCAACACACGATGACCAAAGTTTAGGTAGCCTGCAACCATTGTGGTATGTCTATTCCCGCTGGCTCGTGTTCAGACCACTATGATATTTGAAATTTGACTAATTACTTTGGAAATTATGAACAAACTATCTCCCAATTGTGTGACAGAGTTTAATAGATTTTTCTTCTTTTTTATGCGATGCTCTAGATATCAAATCAACTATTGGTCATCTACCAGGGTCTGGCATGTTAAACCAGCTAGGTTAGAGAGCAAAAGTACAAAAGTTTCTAGTATATTCCAGGTTTTGTATTGTCAGGTACATTGTAATATTGTTCATCACACTAACCAATATACATTGTTCATCACCTTTCAGCCTAAATACAATATCTTATAATAGTATGATTTAGTTATTTTTGGTGAGATTTGCGTGGGGGAAAATTAAACTACAGATTGTCTACTATTAACATCGTCTGGCATACCGGCCGTGGTTAGGAGGACAACTATAAAAAAACGAGCCAAAGTTTTTTCCACATTCTGGCAATGTACCTTGCCACCTTATAATTGATAAACAAAATATCTCATAATTGTACGTAATTGTGGCTGTTGCTATTTTATTATGACTATACAAAATGGCATTACAGGTCATCAACCAAATACGGGCCTTGTATATAGATCATCAAAGTTAAGAGGAAAATAATCGGAAACGACCAAACTACACGTTCACCTCACACATATCAGCAAAAAACTGACAAAAGAAACGATGTTGTTTGTCCTTTCCGTGTGTTATTTTCCTATGCTCACTAATTCGGTCTGTCTGCCATAATCATTTTTTTCTATTAATCGTAATGGTCCCTTAATTGATTGTAATATTGAGAAAAACCTTTTAAAATTGCATAGTTGAATTTCGTATGTAAAAGTCAATTGAGTTTATAATAAATTTAAATTGTAAACCCTTAAAATCATTTGTTGAAATTTAAATTTGCATAAGCATGGACATTAGAACTTTTGAAGTAGGTCCAAAGAAAATTTTAAATAATTATAAGGAAATTGATTGTGCGAACAAAGCATTATAATGCTGACCGATTTAGGAATAAAATTCGACAAGTTTACTGCAAAAAAAGCTTTATGTATTACATGGCAACTATTTATTTAGATTTATGCTCCACGAAACAATTTTATCTTTTTCTTCCGAGTATTCTGCTTTGGATTGTTCATTTTTAACTTCAATGCTAGACCGAGAATGTAATAAAAGGCTGTATGATAACGAAAGTAATTGGGCTGGCTGAAATGGTATTTGACAGGTAGTCCACTGTTAGAGAAGTGTTGCTGGTTTCATCCGACATCAACAGCTGTTGACAGAGTGTTAGGAGGCAAGATACGTTGAATGACATGTAAACACGATTATACTCCGCCTACCTCTCTATCTCGGCAACGTTTTACCGTACAGTGCTTTTATTTATCCCAGCCGTTTTCCATGGGGTATTTTGTGTACCGAACCATCGACTCTTGACCAACCTTACAGTTTGATTTATTCCTTATTCGGCTCAGTGGAGTGGTTATGCAACTGAAAAAACCAGTTGGAATTATGTCTCTATTGTGCCAGCCTTGTAAAGTAAACGTCTGAAAACATTAAAGAAAAATGCTGTTTAATCATCAATAGATTATACCCCTGAAAAATTATTTTCCATAAAAATTGAGTAATTGAAGTAAAACTCTCAAATATGATAGATTTGATGCTGGTGTTGCTCCGCGAGACGGTGATTTCATGCTGAAGTGGTATTGGATCACAAATTAGGACCGTCTTCAATTGCAAGTTGTTGGTGTTAAGTTGTTAGTCGGAGTCGTGGTCGACCGAAGGCTGTCCAAATAAAAGACCCAAGGCCGGTTCAGTAGGGTTTTACCTACTCTAAACATAAATTAGTCGTCTTCACACGTCTACCACACCCAGCATCAATGCAGCTAGACAGGCTAGGTTATTTGAGAGGTATGTACACTATTGCTAACATTAAACAGTAAAAAACTAAACAAAACTTCTGCTAACATTTCGTTTAACAAACAATGGCTCACTAACTATTTAACCGCAAATAATACGGACTCAATGCCGGTTCAGCGACAATAGATTTGTTCAGGAAGTGGCGAGGATAATGAAGTCAATAACATTTTTCTTTTATCTTTCTGTTTTACATATCGAGGCCATTTTCCAGGCTCCGTACTTAATAATTAATTAATAATAAAATTTATTTTTATATTTCAAGAGCATTTTAAATTAAGTTCAGCGGTGTTGTGTACTGGCCTTTGGAGCGTTTGTAAACAACTAAACCTTTTTATATTTAAACCAAATAAATACAATTATGTGCATAAAAATAGTTAAATAAATATCAGATCAAATCATTGCTCTTACTTACGCTTTCTGGATTGATATTTACATTGATTCATTCTTATTTGGTTCGTTTACCTTTTCAGAATTTCTCTGTAAATTAATGTTATCTTCATTCATATTTATGTGCGAGCTCTCTAATACATTAAGTTTTACTTCATTCCAATATCTATCTAAAATATTTTACCATAATATCTTTTTTTTACATGCTGTGATAGTCCAGTTTGGGAATGGTGCTCCTAGAAGACTCCAGCACCGCACCCAAGGGGGGGATTCCAGATACAAAATAATGGTGAAGTCTTGAGCATGGCATAATCTCTAAAGCAGAAGCTGGCTCGTGTTTCTTGGGGCGCCTCTGTATGCATTTGGAAGAAAGGAGCAAGGGAGCATACAGCGTGCGAGGATGCTTAGATTATGCCTTCCTAGTCCTTTGATATGCGTTAAGGCAGTTGCTGGCCTGGAGACCTACCACGAAGGACGGGTGCTGCAACACAGGTACAGGCAGTTAGCGTACCAGACAGGTCAGGTCTGAAGTTATATTTTGAATATATACCGTTGGGGGATGGTGCATAACCATCTGTACTGCGGTGTAGGTTCAAGCCCAGCTGCTTGGGTAAGAACTCGCAGCACCTGAGTGAGACCCCTGGCTTGTACCTAGAGAAGTCGCTGTGTTTCAATCGTGGGCGGAGACTTGCTCAAGACGTCCGAATTATCTCCCGACCTCGTAGGAATCGGTTGCATCAGATTGCCGAGAGCGTATAGCCAGCGAGAAGCTGTGACTACGTTACCGGCTTCCCTCGAATGCGTAAAGAATGGTAGAAAGGGACGGATGCTTGTCGGTGGCAGGCGTACTCATGGTCTCCTCTCGGGGGTGGTGAGAGATTCCAACAAAATTGAAACCGCGGCCGGAGCGTATCCTGAGGTGTCGTTGCAAGCGGAGCCCCTACACTCAGGGACATAGAGTTGTCGCCGCTATATAGAGATTGCGTGGGAGACTTGGCCGATGCATTTCTACCACCTTTTAGGTATCGCGCGGAACTGGTAAGTGCACAACGTTAACCCCCATCGGAAGGAGCAAGCGGAAGAAGTCGCCAAGGCGGCAGTTTGCTGTAGGATGATGTGGGCTTCTACACCGAACCAACCAAAGCAGGAGATTTTCCGTGAGCGGAGGTGAAAGCTCCTAACTGGTGAATCTAATCGTGTGATAGTTCCTAATCGGCCAGGTGAGCACGGTAAAGAACTTCAATCTTACATTATTTTGCGACCTCAGTGGGTAATGCATGTGATAGTCCAGTAGCAACCCTTCAATGGTGTTGCTAAATCCTTGATACACAGCCTACTACTGCATGTTCTGGAATAATTAAAATGACTCAATTTTTAATATGCAACATATCTGATGGTTGAAGTTTCTCCGCAGGGTCCACTACGAAAGGCAAGAATCTTTAATTGAGAAAGATTGGTCTTTAAATGAACTATATTCGCAAACGTTTTCTCATGTTGGATGCCCCGATGGCTTCTTGGCTACATGATGATCATTCATTCTTTTTAATTTGATTGTTCATTGTTCAAATTTAATAGAGTTTTTCCCTCAGATGTATGTATTATGACTTCAAAGTTAGGCTGTGAGTATTTAATTTTTAGAGCAAACACTTTTGCTTTGTACTTTCTTGCTTCCTTGATTTGTTGGTGTACCATTTGATCATTCAAAAACCTTCTTCAGCTACAACTAATTTACTGTGTTTTTTAAATTAGAAAAGCATGAAATAATTTAATACAATGCCCTTTTTTCCAAATCACCAAGTGGGCATCCCCTCAAAAAACGGTGATCCGATCCACACTGATCACTTCAGATGATCCGACAGTTTTCGGTGATTTATATTCTGGGTGGACCTATCAAAAAACCGCCCACCCGGTTTTTTGCATGAAAAAATTGGTCAACTTAGGAACAGCATATTTTCTCAACCGTTAAGTTACAGTCCCGCGCTAGGTCTCAGTTTTTAGAAAATTATACGATGAAGAAGATGGATTTTTTATACGTTTTGCTAGTTTCAGATTTTCTTCAGTGAATTCAAAAACTCCGGTTCGTGTCAATTTTTGCATTTTTTCCGAAAAATTTAAATTTAGCTGTGGAGCCTCGAGGATCGTCCTCGAACGACGCCATTTAGTAATCGATAAGAAATGTTAATAAGCTTTTAATTGCTCACCTTGCCCCATTTTTCAAACGTTTTCGAGTTATTTGCAATTTTTATTCAACCCCCATTCGTCACAAAAATAAATAAATAAACAAATTGTTTTCATTGTAGTTTCCACCTCCTAATTAATTTTTTTAAACTTATATAGGGAATTTCCTCTACGACAGTTACATTTATATTTATTCTGAATCTTTGAAAAACCGAAGAACTTTGTTGGTTATTGATAGGAAAATTATACATTATAAAGGTGAAGATGAGTTTTGGGAGCAAGTGGGTGTCGAAGGGTGCCAGCCAAGTTTTCGAAGTATCATATTCCGCGATAAACAAAGAACGTTCAAGAATGCCGTCGACATCCAACTAAAACTAAGCCCACCTTAATCTTTTTACCCCCCCCCCCACATAAAGATCTTGTATTGCACCTGGCGATCTTTACTATGCACTTTTTAAATTAATTAAAACGTCTAATTTTTTCTCGGTGTTTTTAACTCATGCAAATAAATATAGGAATCTAGGAAAAGCGGTCGGTATTTTTAGGGTTTACAGATTGAGCCGTTTTCCACTTGGAAGCATACATAAAAGGTTTGCTCTCGGGATCCCAAGCCCCCGCCTCTCTATCGTAATCTGTTCCATAAATAAATTGTTTTCAAAAACTCTAAAATATTTATATTAATCTAACGTAACTAGTGTAAAAATATAGTTTAAATGAAATGTAAAACTTGTATTCGATGAATTGTTCTAATCATAACTGTCATAAGATGATTTATTATGAAATAAATGGTAAATATAATGGAATTTTCCAAAAATTCAACTGACATTTTTGAAAGTTAGTTTTCATTTGAATAACAATCCCACACAAAAGATTTTATTACAAATTTCTAATAAATCTGTAAACAGTTAAAACGAGATTATAAAGTCGAGTAGGTGGTGTATGAAATAAGTAAATAAATAAATCAAAAATTTCAATAATTTATAACCTTGTGGATCTCACAGTCGTGTGATATAATATCTTTTTTCGTTGAATGTTTAATTTATGAAGGTACCTTACTAGTACTATTATGTTATTTCCATATCAACATTCAATCAAATCAACATCATTAAAATTGAATGTACAAATATTTTTCTAGATTTTATTTCTGGATTATTATATTCATCTTCCCCATAGGGTTTGCATTTGGGTTCGTGTAGATGCTTAATATATGCTGTTATCCATGATAACACAGCCCTGTCAATAATTTAAGATTGATTACAGTGAGGAGTAATAGCAAATCAATTCAGATTAAGCCCATGTTTGTAGGTTTTCGTCGACTTCTAGCCTCATTTGAAATAATTAGTTTAACAACATATGTCGTAACGTATGTTGCGGATTTACATATTTTCTAAACACACTTTGTTAATTTTTTGTTCGTTTTATCGATAACATAAAATGTAATTCTTATTATTATTTTCTATTTCGGCCTTTTCCAATCAATTTGAACTGCTTATTCTCGTTGTTTTATTCTTTCAGAAATATTTTCCCATCGTATGTTTATCTTCTCAAATGTTGGCTATATACACGCCGAACAACTAATACTAAATTTCTTCTTCATGTCTGTGGGCCGATGAACTTATTATGGTAGTTTCCGACCAATACTGTCAGTTTGTCCTTACTACTTGGTTTTATTTATGACCAACGCTATTGTTCAAATTTGGTGCCTTCTGCGAAAATACTTCCGCGGGAAGATCCTTCAGTTTAGTCGATTCCGATAATGAGATCCGTAGTTTGGGGTATGTATTCCTCGATAATTTCTAGGACATAACTGCGGTGAGGTTCACCTCCAGAAAATCCCAACCCGGATCATTGCACTGCCTCGTCCAAACTGCACTGAAGGGGGCATTGTACGCAGCCCTTGTTCTTGGTAGACTCTTCAGGCCTGCTATCACTATGAACGCGACTCATCAGCAAACATTACGGCATTCGAATTAGTGTTCTCTGTGCTGTTGCTGGAGGTCATCTGAAAAAGCCATACGCTGTGATTACGAAAGGTTTGTTGATAAAGGCCTTACTAAAACATCATCTACTTCATTAAGTATCTGGAACTATGGAACGGGCTCCTCCGTCTTTAGCGATGACAATATTCATGTCCTTCATTAGGATCATAATGCGCTGAGATCTACTGCCAGGCGTCCTATTGGCACTCCCTGTCTTTTGGAGTCGGATGAAAGCCCACTACTTCTGCGATATCTACTTGTCAGTGACCTCGATGTCCTCACAATAATATTGCCAATTTCTGGTTCAAGATGATTTCTATCCATGAATAAAGACGATACAACTGGATTACAATGGAGAAAATACGTGAAAGGCGTTTATATACAAAACTGAGAAAACTTCATGTTTGATATTCTTAAGTAAATCCGTTATTAAACTTAATGATTATAATTTATTTGTTTTTGGTTTGTAATGTAAATTTTGTTTTATCCAACTAACATGACTATATTGGTTAATTTAATGAAAATTAGGAACATTCTTACTTATTTTTGAGCATGTCATCAGTTTTAGGTCGTTGAGCAGTGCAAAATCTTTATTTTTCTCTAAATAACTTGTCTCATTCAAGATAGCATCAATTGTTATGATTGATGTTGTGCACAATGCACATTGATGCTTTAGGTTTATCTTTTTTATGTATATTTTACATATGTTACAATACAGCCAACGTATTTAGTTTAAACAAACAGTTATTTAATGGTGATAACTCTTGATTTAGTTTACTTAGTTTAATCGTTATGTATTTCCTATTGGAACGTTAAAACGTTCTGATTGTCACAAATGATCGGTGTAGTATTATAATGTGTGCAACTGGATCGATGAGGGTAAAACAAGCACCAGGCATAATGAAACAATCCAATCATTGAAATGACTCAACTGTTTTCTCGCGTGTTAATAATGAAACCGAACGGAAGGAACAGCGATAATTCCAGCATGAAAAAATTGTATTTGTTTTTTAAATGAGTACTCTCACTGAGCTATTTTGATTATTTTAAGTTGTAATTTTAAAGTAAATATGACGGAAGTTCGAAAGTGATATTTTATCAAGACTATTATTAAAATGTACAAAACTGTTTAAACAGTCCAGCTATCATTTATGAAAATAGTGTGTTCTATATCCAAAATAACGTGCTTATAATTTTTGTTTAGGTTTAGATGACTAGTAGTCGACCTCTTTAGTAATATTGGTCTATAATCTTAACCACTGTCCAGAGCTCCTTGTTAAGTTTAAAGCATTTTCCCAGATTTCAAAGCCGGAGTAAGAATATATTTGAACAAGTTTCTCTTCTTCTTCTCTGCAGCATCTGAAACTTCTTTCTGCTTCTGTTTTACTATCATTGTAGTCCCAAGTTTAGACGTTTGCCCTCGTTTTTCGATGGTCCTTCAATGTACATTTTTCTGGCCTCTGACTTAGGATTCAATCTTTCTTGACCCATGAGAACTTCGTAAACCTCTTAACCCATTGTCTGAGGGTTCTACGTTTTTGGGCGTTGTTATGATCCAATGGTGATAAATGTTCTGACAGAACTTTTGTTAGCCAAACTAGCATATTACTTGTTTACTCTCTGCCCAGCATGACCTGTTAGTGGGAGTAGGGCGACTATGTTCTCTGGTTATTATCATTTTTGTCTGTCATTATTCAGAAGTACGATCTTTCAAACACGTTTCAACGTTTCGCCATATTCCTTGCTGGGTTTACCTGATTTGTATGAAGTCATGATTCTTCGGTCTTTCTTTCCTGAAAATGAGAGGGCGCTTCTGTGTTTACTTTGTGCACGATGGGACCATGATCAAGCAACTGATAAAAATGGAGGATAACGACGAAATTTCAGGTTCACGCCCGTGCAGACAGCATGGAGAAAATTCCCGATCTTTTTTATTTAATTTCTTATTTATACCGAAGTATTGTAGTCTTTCAAATCATCGTGCAAAATATTATCAGAGAAATTCGTTGTGCTTATTTACAAAAACAGACATTCATTTGACTCTTCTTCTTTATGGCTATATCTGCCAGGTTTGTTTATGCTACAGCGACATAGATCTCCGAAGTTTAGTGTCCTATCTATTGTTATTCTAGCAATGTACTAGTATTATAGATACTAACACTAAACTTTGATAAATCTGCAGTTCGTTTATGCGATGTTCGTATCTTGTTCACTTTTTCGCATTCCACTGTATTCAAATGGTTTCTAATTGAATGTATCCTTAACTACGTATAACAAACAACATGTAGCAAACAAATTGAAAAATCGTCAACATAAATAAACAATCTTAGGTTCTGAAATATCTACATCCAAACTTTTATTTTGATTGAAAAGGTGTTCATTAATTTATTCAATTAAATAATAATTCGCTGTACTAAATATTGAAGGAAATTAAACTGAATTGATTAGATTCCAATCAATTGATAGAATGCACCGATATTCTCTCGGCCGTTTGGCCAAATTAAAAAGAGAATGAGCCGATAGAGTTTTTGAAAAGTTGTTTTGGTTTTCTCGGTTAACTCACGAAACTTCTTTCATTTCCCTGAAGAGGCAACTTTTTACTTCTTCTAATGGTTTTATTAGCTTTGAATCTGGGCTATTGAAAGAAATAATGCAGAAATGTCGAAAAGTATGTTCGCCCATTGGGATTTTACTGTTTACCTGATTCTTCTAAGTTCTTTTTATTTATTGGAAAGAGTTTTTTACAACACTAGATTTAACGCTGATTTCAAAAGGTTTAAGTGAAATTTATGTAGGATACGACGCAGATAGAGCTGTAAAATTAAGTATAATGCAGCATTTATGTAAAAATTTTCCCTTCTGTTTTATCTAGAGAGGTAGTAGACATTAAGCTTATCCTTGTTGACTGACTGTTTGTTCCTTCATTTGTGAATCGATTACGGTTCTTTTCTTGCTGTAGTTTTATTAATATTTCTAATATAAAGAAATAACTAAACCAAAATATACTCCTCAAATAGTCTTTATAACAGCGCGCTTGATCACTGGTTAACAGAGCCCAAATCTTGTGATTAATTCTGGAAAATTACATTGCTGTACTAACTTTTTGAATTTAACATCTCATCACGATTTAGATAATTTGCATAAATAATCTAGTTATCAATATTAATCTAAAATTTAGTAGATAACTGCTAAATCCCGTCGAACAGTTATAATGACAAAAAGGGACATTTCAGGGATCCTCACAATATACTGAAAACATTTGGCTGGTTGGGTCACTTCTTTTATCAAATTGAATATAAAATGAGAATCGACGAGAACATTAGTAAAATGAAGTTCATGAAATTTAATTTTAGTTCTCTTCGGCAAACTTTTGATCTTCCATTTCTACATCAAACCATGTTCTTAATTTCTTTATTTTGTAAAACTGTTTTATATGGTTTGAGCCAACAGTCACCTACATCCCATCCATATCTAACTCTTCACAAAACTGAATGTAAGTCATACGAAGGAAATTGTGTGTGTCCAGTACTAACTTTTACTACTGGATGTAAATATTTCGGAATTTGGTTCGATGAACTTGAACATGAAATATGAAATTTAAAATGCACGTGGAAATTCTATTAAAACGTATTCCTTGATTATTTTATAAATTACGTCAATCATTACTTCAACCAGTAAAAAAATTATTACATAAGGTTTGTGTTGCCCAAATGACTAATTAAAATTATACTATTTGTGCATCCAAGATTTAGTTCTGAAGAATTGTTCAAAAAATTTGATGTTTTTAATCTAAAAAAAGTTTTTATTTGGCGCATGCATTCATATATTTAAAGTTAACGCACATAGCTACAATTTGCACGTGTCTCCAACTCGTTTATCAAAAAAATTAAAAATTGTCTTTCCTAAAATTAATTCTGACCTTTGTGCCAAACATGCGTGTAATATTTAAAGTTCTTTTAATTTTGTTTAAATATATAAAAAATGTTTTGCTTCTATCACGTTTGTAGAAGTGTGAACTATATTTTATTATCTGCCCTTATCATGATCACGTAAAAATATTGTTTTACTTAACGTAATGTAACTTTAACCAACTCCAACCCTCTCTACTGGAATGTTCTTATTGAGAGTTGGCATAAGAAATGCCTATTTTGGTTAAAATGCTTTTGTTTTCTAACTCTTTTCTTCTACACAACTCATGATAAGTAAATTACAGACTAGCTGTTAAATAGGCACAGAAACAGCACCATTACTAAACTGGTATGCAGAGATTACACCGAGCTTAGTTGTGAAATTGGACACTCGAGATACTGAACCTTTAGAGCTTTACGATCTTAACATGCTTATCACAGTTTGCAAAAATAATCCAATTATTAGTAAATAAATACAAACGAATCGAAAACTTTCAAATCCCGCTTAAACTGTTATGTGAACATGTGTATTTCCCCATAATATGCTAGAAATTTATGTTTGTTGTGCTCCTTTTATCATCAACTAAATATGAATATCAAGAAAAGCATTTATTGAATGAGATTCATGAAATTGAGTTTCATTCTTCTTTTACTAGTTTAGAAGGCAGTGCTATCAGTTCCGGAATACCACAATTGTCACAAAATATCACGACTTTACCAAGAAGATTTTACTTTTGTGCAGTAGTTGTTGTTCAATAATAAAATTCATAATAAAGAGAATTTAAAAATAAACTGAAATGTGAAATCATCCGGCTTTCAAATTTATCCTTTTGAAACTGTGTTAAATGTCGAGTTATAAATTGTTAATCGGTGTCTGTCCTGTGGAAAGGATGGCCCGGTTCCTAAAAATAAGTGATTTAGTGTTTTCATCTTTTAATTTTAGACAGTGTTTACTATGGTCGACAGGATGAAACCGTTGTCAATGCATCAGTTGTAGTAAAGAGATCAACGTTGTTGCAAACAGTTTGAAAAATCACCACTCAGTTAACACGCTGTTGGGGAAGAAGGAGTGAAAAACGCCTCCCTATAAATCACGAGGAGACACCCCCGCCAATGGGTATAACCCGAAAAAAAGGAATCTATTTAAAAACGCATTCTATAAACAGAAACATTCATGCCTACTACAATATAAATGATTTCACTGATTTCATTTTCTTCTTATCCTTGAGGTTTATTTTTAAAAACGGTTGTGTATATTTAAGGGGGTTCGGACATTTGTGTCTCCCCAGATGCTCAACGTACGGCTAAATATACGGTCACGTTGTTGTCCATCTCTCCCTCGTTACATAAACACGCCCCTCTTATGTAAACTTCACCGACCGAAATTACATTCACGCTCTCCTAGAACATTTTGTAGCATGCTCGATTAGCGGCAAATAGACCGTTTCATCTCCATTGTCATCAATCTCTCCTTCTAACTAAACTTCATTTAGATTCTCACACCATGGAAATTGGCGGAAATGGCAACATAGAGTGTTTCTTCTTTTTTTCTGGAGAAATTCAATCAGAAATGTTATAAACAACTTTTATTTATTTGTTTATTTTCCATAACAACTATGTAAAAAGATTAACAGTTGATCTTTATGTAAAGTATTGGTTGAAGGCTGCTCTACCACTTGCGCTATCGTGACTTAGATCCACTCGGACACCAACTTATCATCTCAACCTACCTTTTGTACCTTTGAATTTTCAGTAGAGCAGCGGCGTATTTAGCCGAAAGTCAAGGGTTCGAACCCCGGTCATGACACTAACCTTTTCATTTCAACCAATACCTTACATAAAGACTAATTCATTTAAAGAATTTAATTGGTCAATCGGACCATGAAGTGTAAATTATTAGTAAGTAAAACGAACGCTATGCTATAATGTTATAACCTCACTTTAATTCTTATATCGGTATTATTGCTTGTTCACTGTTTTTTTTCTTTTCCTCTTAACAACGACCTCCGGCGGACGGATTGTGATCCATGCCTGCACTGCGCTTTCCTAATATACATTGTTGTATTATAGAAATAATTATTTTATAGAAATAAAAAGCGAGCCAAAAAAACAGCTGAATTTACTATGCTTTTGGTGATGAACATTACTGTCCATGATGCACGAACAGCGGTTTAGGGCCACCAGTCTTGAACAAAAGAAAGTAGTAAATGGCGGCGATATACGATCGCTAGAGCCAATCGTTTTATTTCTCTTCGCGCACTACGGAACAGTCATTTGACGGCATCATTAACGTACATAGTGCAAAACGCACACTAGGTCAATGGCGCAGCGCGTCGCGATACCGATCCCCAAAAAGAACATTGCAATGAATATAACTCCACACACCTGGCTGGTAGGGCGGCGCGGAGCCGGAAAAAGTCACCAGACATCTAGAACCCAGCTCCACGCCGCGCTAACGGCCCAGTGTGCGTCGGGCCGTCAGAAATCGTTGTATTCGGGTATGTTCGGCTGCCATCGGACGCAAATATTTGTAAAGACTAAGCCAACGATTGTGACGTGGGGATTCCTGGAAATGTAAAATCAACACTGAACGACAGCGCTAGATAGATAGAGGGGAAAATACAACCAACTGGCGCAGAGCGGTTCCTACATAGTTTGCGGACCTTCATAATTCCGCGTCGCCCCACCGACCGAGTGTGTATCCAGCGTGAAACTGCAATCAGATGACTTCGTGAGACAAGCCTCCCGTATCAGGTTTTCTACCAGTGGAGAGGCATCGAGTAGAAAGGCGATTCTTCGCAAATCAGTATCTCACGTTAACCCTTAAAGATGGGAGGCTCTCTTCACAGATGACTACCGGTTTGGTTTATGGCATCAGATGATCGGGACTATGTGTGGGGGGGAATATTTCATGTCCTATCCCATCCTCACAATCTTCTGAAAGACAGCCAATTTGTGTGGCTAATAACCAAATAGCTGATAACCAAACTGATTATCATACGGAATGATCTTTGGCTGCACTAAGGTAAATTCAGGAAGTACTTCTGAAAGCTGAGGTCGTTCGATTTGTTGGATAGTACGTGCTGTTAATGCATGTAATGCTCAAGCATATGTAGCTCGAATTGTGGCCCATAACTTGGAGGGGATTGCCCAATTAATTGGCCAGCACGTTTTTCTGACAGGAATTCAGTAGAGCACTTATGAAAGACCTTCAGAGTGTTTAACAAGATGAATAATCGATCCCTAAAACAATTACGTTCTTCGCAAGGTCAGAAGAGGTAGTACACGTTAATAAGAGCAAAACTAGATAATCAATTTTTAGTTATTTCAGGGGTTTTAATGTTTGTAATCTATAACTTATTGTCCGGTGTTTTGGCGAATTTTCTTTCAAATAATTTTTTTAAATTATTAAAGCTCATTTTCTGATCTGGTTTAATTCAGCTTATATTAAATTAAATAGTTGTAATTAACATAACGATATAACACATATACTTTAAAATATGCACAACAAAAAACGAGTGTCCGGTTTTTATCTTTGATTGTATAATTTATTAAATGCATTTTTCATTTGTATACTGATTTTGGCCCTTGATGAAGTGTCCTATACTAGAGCTTAAAAAGATGGAATCAATAGATGAAACAATGTCAGGTTTAATCTTTACTTTTAACGACGCCTAAGCATCAAAATCAATCGGCATTAGCTTATTAATTTTAAAAAGTGGCTGCTTTTTATAACGAGAAAAACATTTCAAGGACATGGTTTTCGATAGTATTCCAAAAAGATGTGGCACCATTTATTAAAACTTAAGTCCAAACGTAAGTACATTGAAGACAATTTTGGGTGTGTATTTTTTAGATGCCGTGAGTGAATTTTTGTTGAACCAATGACGTTATCAAAACAATAAAAAATAAGTGTTTAATATTTTTAACCAATTTTCAAACGTTTACCTTTTTTTGAATAAAACTTGTGCAGGGTACTTCAGGCCCAGTTCAACTTCAAAATTTGAAATACGAACCTAAACATCTTGTCACATCCATGTATGGAGGTATATGTACAAAGAATACAATGGTGCAATCGGATTTTAAATTGATCCAAAAATGACAAAGTTATAGCAAAAAGTCTTTTGGTTTCCTATTTATTAATTACATTTCATGTTCCATAAAGATTGTTGCATAAAGTTTCAAAGATTTGCTCTTTTAGCTACTCATCACCGGTGCTCAAATCAAAAGAGCCAGGAGAGATGGATTGACAGGGCATTTTCTATCCTTCGCAGAAGTTCTTCAACTTGACCGAAAAGGGCCAACAGATCAGTCCATTAGATCTTATCCATAAATCCCGAAAGTGACGATACAAATAACATCTCACCTGCAAAGAATTGTGTGCGTGGCATCCATCAAGCTGGAGAATCATTTTTTGTCGTTGTTGCAGAGTCGTTAGTTTGTTGATAGCGTCATTGGTTTGCATCATCAACCGGCCATCTGAAAAGGACACCCGTATTTAACAATTAATACAGAACATGATGATGACCGTACAGTAAGTCAAAACCTGAGAAAAAAAATTATTCAATTCAACCATACCCAGATCTTGATTGTTCGTGTTCATAATGAAAAGTAATTTTTCTAAAGTCTACACTGAAAATGTCATCGACGTGATTTTTTGACAGTATGTAGTATAGCAGTCGACTGTGTCCCACTTCTGAGGATAAGAAAACATTCTGATTTTAATCATTAATAAATCGTAGATATTTCGATTTAAGAATCTGATTTGTTATGCGATCTGCGTTAGGTGTGGCTGATCTACATATAATCACTGACCTGTTCGGGGTCAATTGCTATGTCCATTTTTCATCATTATTAGATTTCATCACAACACGCCATTGCATGGGAAGTCAGGACAATTTTTTTCAATATTTTTTATAAATTGGTTTGTTTACCCTTAAAATAAAATTACCCTAGATAGTTTGTACAATTTCGTATATGAAATAGGTTAGTATTTACAGGCGAATTTGGGATACGATCTGAGATATCAAGAATTAAAAGAAAATGTTCTGTGAACTCGATGTTTTATTAAAATTAATTACACATTTCAATAAAACAATAAAAACAAATACCAAAATCTCAATTTTACAGATAAATATGAACTATGTACTTATTTAATATCAAAGCATTTTTACAACCAACATCGATGCCGAAAAACAACGCCACACTATTTTGTTCTATTTATGAATATTCCCAGTAAGTCAAAATTTTAATAAAGTATTTTAACTTTATCAATGAACACTGGTCTAGAGATAGTACTATTTTGTGGACTACTACAGACTCATAGTATCTATTTTGTGGGCTAGTGACGTATATCCCATAAATACATTCACATTAGTATGTGACATTTATTCCAAAGGCACGTTTAATTGTAAGTTTGGTGTCAGTAACACAAACCAACCTCGTCTTTATCATCCCGCAATTTGTCTGTTTCAACAAATGAAATCATAGTTAATTGAAAGTCATCTAAATCGTATACATCGCCTGAAAGAGATTCATTCTACTCTCTGTAAGAGAACATTTTTGAATATTAAGATTTATATAAATTACATCCAGAAAATAATTTCACTGCTGTAGTTGAAAAGCTTGTGTAGGTGTCACTACGTTTATTCATTATTACTATCTAATTAACATTCGGGCACATAAAAATGAATTGAAATACTAATTGTTCTTTAATAACAAAATAATTAGGTTGTGTTACAAGCCCTTCAGACGTTTTGTGATCCAGAAATGACGGGCAGGAAAATGGCTCGTGTCTTGAATCTAAAACTTATGAATTATTTAAAAGTACCTTGACGAAAACGTTTGATATAATTGCATTTTCTTATTTTCACCACCTTCCTTCGCTGATATAATTTATCTATTGTTTCCTTATTATTTTATGAGCAATTCTAGCACACTCAGGTTGATGACAACTTCACTTATTGGGCCCGCCTTCACTCGCAGTATTTGTGTATTGTGCCATCTTCAGTGAGGAACGGTATTTCACTGACTGTACCTGTCATTTTGTCCGTGTAAGGTTTTCATGCCATTGGGACAATCGGTTGTCGGTTGGTTATGAGCGTTTGGTCGATTGTGAAGCCGGTTATTTCCTTATTTAATACGTCATTAGTGTTCTCCTTTCGTTTTTTTGTCGATTCAAAGTTCTATGTAAATTTGAATTCCAGATATCTACAAATTCAACACCGCTGACATACCATCCTAATGCCCATATCACGACCGGCACCGCAATCCTAACTTCATATCTTGACCCTATCGCAGCAGTGACTACACGATCATCTAGATATCAATACCGTCTGGGGATCTCTGTGGCTCATCGAGTTGAATGAACAAAACAAGCCGGTATCTGATGTTCACTCTTGGAAGAAGTAACTATCTGCCCACCATAAACACAATTAGGCAGTCCCATATCCAACTAAATCGGCTGCCGCTACACTGTCAGGCGGCTACTTCGATCTAAATTCACAATCATTACATACAATCAATTAACAACATCCAAGAATTAGATCGATTTCGATTTAAGGGATCGAGTTGTGCCGTTTAGCCAAACCACCCAATATCCAAAGAATCCAATCCTTTCAACCCTTCTCCTTAAGAAAAGTCCTCAACGTTCATTTCTGTCATTAAGCTAAGCTTCCAAATAGATGTGTGATGGACAAGATGGAGCACGATTCCACAATTTCAACTGCAAACTCTCCTCCCACACAAGTCCATCCCTAGGATCCTCCACGCTACCTAAAAATACAATAGCTTCACGACCTCCGGGGAGTTCCATCAAGGCCGAGCTTTTCTACTTATCCCCGTGGTCTGACACATTCCTCCAAGATCTTTTATTAACAACAAACTGTTAAATGTATATTGTTTTTACAAAAAACAATGGCATAAAAATAACAAAAAAAATTGCTGCAAGGGTGGAGATTTCTTTAGATGTCTTTCTGGAAAATCTAACGTTAAAATAAAATTATTTCGGGTGAGAGCAAAATTATCCCGGTAGCTCCCGTCGGGAGTGGAGTCAGAATGGAGAAACAATTTTAAAAACATTAAAGACCAAAGAAATATTGGTGAGTTGGGTGCCACCCCATTTTATGCTTCACGGTCCTCGCTCGTCGCCTTGGTTTGGAGAGGAAGGCACCGGTAAAAATTCCAAAAACGGAAATACTCACGAAGAAAATCCGGCCAAGCCGTTGTCCGGATAATCTCGATCAGTTTCCAACTCGAAGATGTTTACCGCACTTTCTCCTCGGCGACCTCAGGCTCTGTTCAAACGATCGCGTTATCGCTTGGTATTTTCACTTTTTGAAATAATATTATTTGAGATAAAACAAAAGGAACCAATACATTTACGTCTCGTTGAAGGGCTTGTTTACAATTAATGACCGAAATTTCCTTGCATGTACGACAAGTGATTAAGGATAAGGAAAGTGGAAACAAGAAGGCTTTTGTTGATTTAAAGTCTAATTCGAGGCGATAGGGATCGAACTCGAGGGCGTCGATCCATTTTTTCCTTTTTTCGACGCGCTTGGAGTCGAATTTCCACGTTTCACGACTGGCGACATTAAGGCAGCGATTAACGACCGTTTTAATTCCCTCGGCGTGATGATTCCATCCGTTTTCCCTTAAAGGCCTCCCCCTCGAGAGAGATATTACGTCAAATCCTGAACAGGTAGTTATATAAAGCCCTCTTAGGACAAGTCCTTAACCGGGTGTCATTATTCCGTAACTAGCGCAACCGAAAGCCGTCTCGAGTTCCTTTTTGAATAACTACCTCTACTTTAAATTGTGCCCATATTGCGACTAATGCCTTGTTTCTATTTATTATAATTTTATCGCCTTCAGTAATGAGCTCGGCTAGGTCGGGGTTTCTACCTTTTTCGTTCCAACTAATTGATCCAAGCTGAAATGAACCCCAAAACTGGTTTATCTAACATTTGAAATCATTATGTTATCTCATGTTTAATTGCTACTAAAAGAGAAAAATAATGAATAAAATATTATTTCCAAAATTAAAAATCAGAGAACTTCCATAATAATAATGTCTTTATTAACTCAAAACCATTACATGATCTTATTTTCTCTCCGTAACCTAAAGACAGACTCATTAACCTACATGCGTTTAAAGGTCTGTTAGGTTTCGAACATAAATAAAAATATCAACAAGCTAAGTAAAATGTAGTTAATAAAAAGATTTCCGAACTAAATAGTCTTTTCCACAACAGGTTTTATTAAGGCAAACGCTTTTCGCTCTAATATATACCATGTTCAGTGATTGCTTTATGCTTTAAATAAAGTATTTTGAAATTACTTTTACCCTCTTGTAAGTTCAGAAATAGATGTCTGGACGACTATGGACTTGGCGAGTTGTCTGTCATGAACTGTCAAACCACTTTATTAAAAAAAAATCTCTGAAAATGGTGTATATTAGTCCGAACGCGACTTACTTAATAAATGCCTAAAGACAGTTTATTTCCTACCCATGATTTTATTAAGGAGTTCCACAAAATCAGGATGGACGCCATCAAAGAAGGAATTGACAAGAGATAATAATTTAATGAAAATTATTCAAACCAATGTTTTGTTTATTTACTCACTTCAGAGCTCTCAAATTTAGCCATCCCTAATCCATACAAATTGCATCCATCATCTGAAAAAACTAAAATTCGTGAAGGAGAACATTTAAGAACAATCCAGTTACAAAAAGAAGTTACATCCCGAAAATAATCTCATTCCTGCAGTTGAAATTCGTGGTAGACATTTTCCAGAAATATCTGGAGGAGCCATCTTGTTGACATTATCATTACTGGTAGCAAGTAGATATATAAAAACGTAATGAAATATGAATTGGTAGGTTCAGACTAAAAATCTGTGTGCTTTTTGCCAGGCCTTTTTTAAAATATATGTTTGGTATAAAAAAAGTATTAACGAACACTAGGCCAAGGTCTTGGTTTCGAAAAAGAAAACAAATTCAGTTGCTACTGCCAAGGTTTCGAATTTTTCTAAGGTCATCATCAGTAAAACAACTTTAAATATGTCTACAGATTGACGTATTTAAGTTTTAACAGGCGAGCTCAAATTTCCGTGAAGACCGGCTCAGTCTCAACATTTCTCATACCCTGGCGCACCTTTATCACAAGTGAAAAAGTGATCGATACTTCCAATACTGAATATATAAAAAAAACTGTCAAAAGGAGAACAAAATGGAGAAGAGATGCGTTAAGCTTTCGCTGAAAGACACTAACAATTAACTCCCAATGAAACCTCCTGGTAGTGTTTGTTTGGTTGATGCGTTAGGTTTTGACATAGCCTACGAAGAGGCCGATCTATTCGATTAGGACACCTACTGGGCCTGAACCTTTTTGTTGTTTACCAACTGCCAAAAACGCTAATCCATTACACAACGAATTAATAATAATACCTCCGATAAATTCAGCCCGCGACATAGACATGCGACAAAAATTATGAAAGGGCCATCGCGGAACTCCTCAGTCTAGGACGTGCAACCCGAGCCGTTGAATAATAGGTGGATTGATAACTGGGCACTGCAAACTATGTATTGACTCAACATTTTGCAGATATTTCCAGAAGAAGAATAAAGACGAAGCCTTGAAAAAGCTGTGAGCTCCCGTAAAAAGCCAAAGGTTAAAAATGGTGTTTATATATATACATTAACCTGTAAAAAGTAACATGTAAAAATAAGTCTGGCCCACCTTCTATAAACTACTCTCAAATTAAATTAAAAATTGTTCAACCTGAGATTATCGCATTAAAATTGAAGAAATAATAAACAGAAAAATCTTTTCGTTCTCAAAGATGATGCAGTGAATGAAGGAATGGAAAATTTTATGTGCATGAAAACATAGTCTTATTGCAAACCGCAACAATTGAACAATATGAGCTGATAATTGTATTAATTAGACAATTTAATCCTATATTTTATTTGGTTTTATGGTTCGTTTGATCGAATAAATTCTTTTCAAATCATTAAGGTTTTGGTTGAGATAAAAAGTCAGTGTTACACGTGGTATTTGAACCCACTCGAATATTTCGCCTCATTTCAACCCCACCTTTTGACTTTGCCCTCATTTGTCGTCGAGATTCAAATAGATTACACGACATTTGAAAATTGGCGAAAAGGATGGTATATTCAAAGAAAGGTGAGGCTGAGATGGGAAGTTGGTGTCTGAGTGGATCGAAGTCACGATAGTGGTAGAGCAGCGGCGTATCTAAGGTCCCACCTGTGCCGCTGAATTTTTTATCTCAACCAATACCTTAATTAATTGAAAAGAATTTAATTATATAAATAATATATATGTGAATTTACTTTACTTTTCTTATGTGTGTATTAATTACATTATCATTAAGGGTATGCGTTTATCAAGCCTCTCTACTAAAATCTTTCCAGAACAGGTGAATTGTTTATTATTTTTTATTTTATCACTTATACAGATCGATTCGGGTCGTCTCGGATAATTTCCTAGATTTTATCTCGAATGAGTTTACATAGATGATTGCTCCTTAAATTAGATTCGGCGTTTCCTTTCGCCGAATCGGTTCAACGAGATCAAAAGCACAACGGAGCTTATCGCGTTTCAAAATCACGCATTTATCGCTTTTCTCATTAAAACTGCTAATAATTCATCAAACAAGAATCCGGTTTTGACATTTCTATCGGAAAATGTTCACTCTTCAGATTTAAAAATACTTTTATTGAAAAGATTC
>CM077099.1:2315177-2325873 GCA_039619505.1 Cimex hemipterus | reverse complement strand
CTTGTTGTTATACATTAGCCAACGAACCGATTTCGAGGGCCGTGCATCCACCAGTAGCCAGACGCCACCAACCCGACCGCAGCGAACGGACAGGGATGATAGGGCTCTTCTCTCATATTCTCAATCTTAAGGGCCTAAGCCTAATTTTAAATACATTTCGAGGGACCGTTTTGGAGATGTGGATAAAAACCTTACATCGAGATATGTGGAAAAGTCCACATCTCCCAATCCCCCGGAGCCAAACTTGCTCAGCGAGCCCTACCAACCCCACCCACCCACCGCAGACAAGCCAGCCGCCCCCAGCCCCCGACGGACACAGCCCTCCCTAGTTAAGGCAAGGGACTCATTTCAAATTGTCATATTACACCTATACACAAAATCTAGGAGATGTCCATATATTATTACACTGTTGTTTAAGGCTAAAAGAGACTTATAGTCTATGGGTTTGGCCACTTCCTTCATACCGTATAACCTATCCAAAAAATAGTTCCTCTCAGTTAAGTACCCTGGACAGATCATGATCTTATGTTCTAAGTCCTCTGGGATTTTGCACAATTTACATTGATCGTTCTGCTTTTGATTTATTTTATGAAGATAAATTCCACAAATTCCATGATTAGACCTAAGTCTATTTAAAATTGTGATATCCCGCTTGGAAAATGGAACATTTTGAAACCAAGGCTTTTTGGACAACTGAGGTTTTATAGAAGTGTAGAATTTCCCGGTTTGTATACTTTCACTATATTTCTGCCACTTTATCCAATTTAGGGTCTTAATTGCACTTTTTGCATCTTGCAAAGGGAGGGCGATAGGAGATACTATACCATCTAGTATGGCCTCTCTTGCCAAACCGTCTACCTTAGTGTTACCCCTGATGCCGGAGTGACCACGCACCCATAGGAATTGTATATTAACTCCTTTTGACGATTTAACGTCGAGGACCTTTTTGATTATCCATGATACAAGATAGTTATCTGAATTAAGTTTAAATTTCTTCAGACTATCCAAGGAACTTTTTGAGTCTGACAAAATTAATAACGGTTCGCTTTTTACGCTTTCTTCCTGTACATACTCTACTGCCTTAAGGATACTAAAAAGTTCAGAAGAATATATACTGAACTCTGGAGGAAGTTTATATTTTTCGAATCTGTTTTTCTGAGGATCGTACCAGGCGCATCCCACTCCAACCTCCGTTTTTGATCCGTCCGTGAATATAAGGTATGGAGATGGGTATAAAGAAAAAACGTCACCAAGAAACATTGAATTCACAATCGCCGAAGGGACCCGGGAGTAATCCATCAGTGATGCGACACTCAATTCGGCGCAAATAGATTCAAATTCCAGTTCATATGTAGGCAAAATGTCATGTTTATATAAACTGAAATTGAACTTAACTGTTTCTAAATACGCTTTTAAAAGGGGAGGGAGTTTTTTCTTTTCCCAGTATTTTTTTGTGAGGATACTAACATTTAGCGATGCTATTTTATTGTATACCAGGCTGTTACTGGACATTAGTTTCAAGACCATGTTTGCCGACAGCTTATCAATTCTGAAGGTCAGAGGGGGTTCACAACTTTCACAATCCAGCACCTTTATCGGGGTGTCTGATAAAAATCCCAAACATCTTCTGATACATTTATTTCTAAGTACGTTAAGTTTCCTCAAGTTCACTTCACTAGCACCTCCATAAAAAATGCATCCAAAATCTATAGTGCTTCGGATACATGCCCTATAAAACAACAATGACACGTTTGGGTCAGCCCCCCATTTCGTAGTAGTGAAATAATGGATGATAATATTCAATATTTAACATTGCTGCTTTGGTCGGTACTTTATTTCCATCGTAGTAGAAATAAATAAAAATTGCAAAAAGTGCTTCATAAAACAACATCACTTCATCCTTTTCTACTATCCTTGCTGCTTAAGCCGAAAACACAGTTAGCCGATGCAACGCTATGCAACGCTATCCGATGCTACCGGACGCCTTGTCACGTTTTGGTAGGATGTGCATATCTCTGCGACGTCAAGCGCACGCCACGTACAGTCACACAACGTGTATCACAAATCACTATCACAATCGCAACGCATATTTTGTTTTTAATGCATTATTTTGAGAAAAACCATGTAATAAATTGTTCGTTGAAATTAATTATTTTAAATAATGTTATTCCAGTATTTTCATACATTTTCTTCATAACCGTCATAATTTATTAATTTGTATTACTTTTTATTTATTTTTGGTTTGCATCAAAATAGGAATGTTGTAACTTGTATAACGACAAAATTACATATACTTAGTTTGAAATAAACTACATAAGTATGAGTAGTCACTCGACAAAAATGGTTTAATTTTATGGAAAAAACCATGAAATAAATTGTTAGTTAAATTTATTATGTCAATAAATGGTATTTTTAATCAATTTTCTACAAAACCATTAAAATTATTTATTTTAATAAAAACTAATAATTTTTTCATATCAGTTAATTTAGTTTATATTAAAATAAGTATGTTGTAATTAATATAACGCCAATAACAAATGTAGTTGGAATAAAAATATGATTGTCCGGTTCTTTTGCCTTCCGGTGTACTCGATGCTACCCGACAAATATCCGGGCGGTGGGGGATCGCACAGCGTAGAGTAGGTTAGCGTTGCATGCATCGGGCAGATGTGCACGGGGTAAACAATCTTATGGAAAATTGGAGTTTGGGTTTGTGTCGGGTAGCGTCGCACAGCGTTGCATCGGGTTAACGGGTTTCCGGCTTTAGGACCACTTTCACATTGATATAAAAGGAACTAAGCAAATGTAAGACAATAAAGAAAAATTTGCAATTATAGAAGTTCTTGCCTAGTTCATCCAGCTGTGACCCTGACTCAACTTTGAACATGTTAAAAGGCTGAAACGCGACTGCTCAAACCACTGGGAATAGAAAGACTGGTATAATCTGTAATGAAATTTATGCGAAGTATTCTGAATTACAGTCCATATATTTGACTAAGCAAATAGATATTAGAATTCTAGATTTCAGGTCAATTTATTCGATCGGAAAAAAAGAATATTTTTATCCAAATTTTTCCAATTTGCTTAAAAATAGATTTTTTGGTGCAAAATACATGTTGATCCTGCATGCTTATCATGTATATACTTGTTTTAGCAAAACGTTTTGCTTTTCGTCTTTCACTGTTTTAATCCCTGACCTTTCTCAGTTGCTCTGATTGGCTGACAAACCAAAATAGAGAAAAAGAGTAGGTGAATCGCCGATGTTCAGAAAAGCAAAAGTGCACAGCCGACAACACCAATTAAAAATTTTACTATCTATAGGGCACTGTCAACACGATACATAAGAATGACACATCTACACGGAAAACAATCACTCTGAGCCCTGAAATGATCTCAATAAAGAAACGTTGGCATTATAAAATAAACGTTTTTCTAAAAGCTATGTCACACCAAACCATCTACAAGTAATAATATACAATGTTTATCATCACCACTCTGATCATCAGAAACGTTCGTTCCGTTGTTTATTATCCCTGCTCAATGGCTGAAACCTCTGAAAAAGCGAAATGATCAATCTCAACTTCACAACAGCGCAATTATCATCCAGAAATCTCACCACTTCAAAACCACATGGCTTATAATCTGGAATAAATGAAGGAAATCGTACTATCTTTTCACTTACACACGCTCATAAAACATATTTATACATGTTGCATTATCAATGCCATCAACATCCTCATGTGCACGTCATCCCAACGTAGATTTGTTTTTACATTTTATTAAATAATTTGTTACAAGTTTAAAATAAAATTGCGTAATGTACATGTCCGGATCCTAACAGTATTTTTTTCGTCTTTGGTCTGCCTCACCATGCGTATAGTCCCGTCTGACCGGTCAAACCTATGCAATAACCAGGAATATTCGTGTACGATCAAACTGCAGGTACTACAATATTGATAGGCGCGAGTACCATCATCATAAATGTATTTTCTAGTGTTTTTTCCCTGTGCAATGAGCCAAACTTCTGAAATAGCCCTGAAACAGCATCGAAATGTCACACGCAGTCATCATTTAAAAATATCAATATTTCAAAATCACAGGTTCTTCTCAAAAAACAAAATATTAAAACAAATTAATCTATATTGCATCTTTAGTTCTTCGAAGTTGTGTGGCAAAACTATGTTCCAACCAGAAACCATTTTTAGCACTTCAAGTAATTGACCAAACAACGAGTCAATAAGTTGCTAAAAGGTAGATCAAATACGTCAGCATGCAACTATTTACTACCACCGACCAACTGATCCACAATTTTAAATTAAATATATACTGAAAGACAAAAGACGTGGCCACCATTAATACTTGTAAATATCCCTTAAGCATTCCTCCAATGACTGTCGTACAATTATAATTGGTGCGTTTTAAAAGTTTAGCGGTAAATAAAACACAGATAAAATCTTCACTTGGTTTACAATTGGTCATTGTAAATAAATCTTTGAATAGTCGATTTCTTCTTTGTTGGTTTTTCTGAAGACATTCTTTGTAATGTATCGGTGGTTTGATTTTTTTTAGTTGTACCGTTTTTAAGATTCAAATTTGTTTGAGTGGTGGTTTTAAGTTACACAGATTCAGTTATAATCATGCTATTGTTGGAAGATGGAAGAAGTCAAGCGTAGTTGGTCTGGGTGCTTGACACTCTCAGCGCAATATCCGAAGGGTCTTCCGTCTCTGCCAATGTAGTGCAAGTTACTGAAGAAGGTCACCGTTGTGTACAAAGTAACACAATCAACATTCTATCACTGAGAAAATCAAGCAACGACTTAAACATGTTAGAAATGTCAATGTCATTTTATGCACTGTAGGACGATAACTTTCAGAAGCTGGATTACGTGTGAGAACCTGACAAGGCACAAATTAGTGGCGTGTAAGGACGACTTCTGATAACACATCTTCAATGTATGCGTTGCTGGATGCCCTCGATGAAGATCAAAGAATCAAGAGCGGCTCGGTTAAGTTTCGCAAGAAATGATGCCAATAGGGCTGAACAAGATTGGCAAAAATCTCTTTTTTGGATAGCCAAGGCTCTCATTGCTGACGGCCGGGAGAGGGTGAGGAGAAAAAAAAGAAGAGGACTCCCGGAGGAGCTTCAGTAATTGTCTTATGTTTAGGCGGTTATTTCTATAGAAGACAGCACACATTTGATCTTAATCGAGGGTTCCAGCAGCGCGGGATATTGAAGATGAGTTATCGGAAGAAGTTGTTCCTTAGGTGCCACTAGTTTGTGCCGGTTGTATTTTGAAGCGTGACAACGCAAAGCCCCACGCAGCTAAGTTCGTTGGTGACTACTTGGAACAAGCTTCACTTTTCAAATGCAAAAAGGTGGAAAATTCGATAAGTGAGGTTGAGATGGGAAGTTGGCGTCCGAGCGGATCGAATTCATCAAGGCAAAATGTCGCACCGCGTTATCAAAGAATTTGAAAGAGGTAAAAATGGCGCTGTTGAAGTAGTAGGAAGATTTTTGGCATTCCATTCAAAACATCATAAAATCGATACCTCGTCGAAAGCAAGAGCTTATCTACGCCAAAGGAGGAAATACCTCAAATCACTTATTTTCTTCATTGTTTGCAAAACAACATTTTTCGTGAAATTGTTCCATTCAGTTGATCCCTTTATTTAATTTTGTGATAGTCTATTATTTAGTGATATTTGGAGGTCGTGAGATGCGTTATGGTTTGACGTATTCTCTTTATCCTGCCATCGTTACAATGTTTATTGAGTAACCCTCACTAAACCTCATACACTTCTGTTATTTAGCTGTCCCTCATTTCTTTATTAAAAATATTCTGTACCCAATAAAAATTATAACGATAGCAAAGATTTACTAAAATTAAACGAAGGTGTACACATTTTTGTCTCTCAGTGTACCTGCATTTCCTGATACTGAAAAAGTTATAAAGAAAATATGAATGATAATTTATGTGTAATTTGGTAGGACAAAGTATACTACAAATAGATGGGGTAGCTGAGGTTTAATTTTCGAACTAAATTCTTTTTAATCGTTAATCAGTGGTATAGTTAATTAATTGTTCATACTGATTATTGTATTAATGTTTAAATTATGAATGAGTTTATTTTTAATACAGCGCCTCAATACGAGATACAAATAAATATAGAACTGTGAGTATGCTGTAATAAAACTGCAGAGTTTAAAAAAAGTTGGAACAGTAAGTCATCGATGAGATTCGTGTAGGAAACGCCTTGTTTTCGTCCAATTTTTCACAACTGTCTAGAGGAAGGCTTTTGTTATAACTGTAACAATCTAGGAGAACAAATGACAATGTTGACACAGAATAAAATCCCGGGATTCAACGAAACTCTGAATCCGCAATAATTACCTACACGTTGTGAAGGGTCGGCGCAGTGGTGGGGGGAAGGGGAACACAGTTTATCTTAATTAATTATCTCAACTATCATTTGTTACCGACTACCACCCCTCGGCCCCTTTTAACTGCATCTCATATGTCTCGAGTTACCACTTTTTGCCCCTTCCCTGGGGAAGAAAGGGGAGAAAGGAACGCTTTTTCCCTAGGTCAACTTTCGACTGGGGAGGCAAAATTAACCTTTGTTTTAATGAAGGAAGTTACTCGTTTTACCCTCGCACTCAAATATTTTACACACAAGCTTTCTTGTATTTTATGTTTTGAGAATTTGTTACATACGAAAAATATATATAGATCGGTGCATTCTGATTTTGAAACAATACAAATTACGCGACTACGCTGCATACAAATGCCTACAAAAAATAATGTATTTATCACACCGTGATACGGCAAAAGTATAAACGGTTTTTTTAAATTATTCTTTACGGACAAAATTGGAAGAATGATTGCCAACCACTGTTTAAAATACAATACATACATAATATATATATTTGAACTATCTAATTGTTTAATAGTGTCTAAGTGTCTAACTTAATTTTGTGGAACTCCATAGCAATTTGACTGGTAAGAAATAAATTGTCTTTTCCTCAGAAACTTTTAGGGCCTAATATATTGATAGATCACCCTCCATAAATAAATAACAAAAGTGGTACAAATTATAGTACGGGGCGTCGATGGCCACAACGTTTTAGGCGTTGACATGGCTCTCATCACTCTAAGGTAAAGGTCCCGGATTCGAATCCTGCGGCCCTGCACCCAAATCCGACATATTTACAATTGGCCTTTTTTTCAAAACCATTTAACCCCGAAGGTTCATATAACCTCGTAGTTGAAAAACCCTCGTAAAAAACTTTAAATTATAGACTAATTATATACCGGTAATTACATAATTAAATTTAATATAAACTAATAATAATAATAAATATACCGAAATGTAATAGTGATATTTAATACTCCTTTAAATTTACATACGCTTTTATAAAAACCAACACACACGGCATTAGGACAATGAAGTTCTTTACCTTGCACACTTGGCACGTGGCCTATTATTACACGTTTAGATTCTCAAGAGAGGAGGACTTTCCTCCGCTCATAGGGG
This sequence comes from Cimex hemipterus, assembly GCA_039619505.1. Classification (NCBI taxonomy): domain Eukaryota; kingdom Metazoa; phylum Arthropoda; class Insecta; order Hemiptera; family Cimicidae; genus Cimex; species Cimex hemipterus. The sequence goes on along the minus strand of CM077099.1, from coordinate 2,318,337 downwards.
ATTGCGTGTGAGGTTTGATGTAGATGCCACCGAATCCACAGACTAATCACACAGACATGACTTCTCCCCTTACCTCTTCCGAGGAGAGGGGTTAACATCCCTACACTTAACTGTGTACCGCGAGGAAAGGTTACGAAATAATGAGCTGAGATGCATCAGCCGGTCTCCCACGGCGCTCCCTAAATAGAGAAGACAACTCTATCTGCCCGAGTGCAGGGGCCCCACTTTCGTTTAAAGTGGAACTTTTAACCACCCCCTTGAGAATTGCCTTCAAAGCATATAAAGAAACCACCGAATAACAGGCTGTGCTGTAAGTACTTGCTAGGGACCTCACCTACCGCCAACGACGATTCCATTCCCACAATGCACACTATGGGCTCAGGAACATGCAACACTTTGCTATTCCGCGTTCAGTTGATTAAGCAGAATCTGGTCCCTAACCCCCATGTGCCACTGATCAAGCACCCACCGTCCGCGAGTGGCACACAACCCAACTCTTTTTACGCATTCAGGGGACTCTGTAGGCGTAGTTTTCACATCTTCCCATGCTACACGCTTCCATATGTAAGCAGAGACTGCTTATGGAGATGATGCGCGATCACCATCCTTAACTAGTCACAAGGACACCATGAAACAAACCCTATCTCCCTATCCAACATCTCTTAAAATAGCTGCCTTTCATTTTGTGATATATAGATTTTGCAGAGTCCCGCTCGACTTAGCTAATGGTAAACAAGAAATAAACACAAGCAAGTCACATACGACATACAATGCTCCAAAATCACTAATATTCACGAAGCAATAAAAATTGAAAACACTATTAAACAAAACCCTGATTCCGTACTAAAAGAACAAACTCAAATTCCCAAATCCCCGCTGTGTCACCTGTTTACTAATGAAACAAGCAACCAACCTCTAGTCCCAAACAATAGACGGCTATCCTGTAGATCCTACAATTCCGACACCGAAACCTTCCATTTTCATTTTTCTACATTCTCTTCCCCAAATCATTTCCATATTCACTCCAAAAAAGGTTCCATTCGAAATAGACTATTCTTGACCGGCTATTCGCCCTGTCCATAGTCGTCCGTCACTTTTAAACTTACACCTACTATTTAGGCACTGCTCGATTTGTCTTAATCTGACAATCTGACAAAACTGAACAGAAAATTATTTGTAGTATGGTCGTTTCTCTTCATTACCTCACTTTTTTTGTTAGTTGTTTTTGACATTTCACAATCTTCAGTGCTGGGTTTTTTGAACTTTTATTTATCTGTAGAAAATTATTTCTTGGGAGGAAAGTTGAATAAGCCATTTACAAAACGTGGGTTTGGGTTGTTAAACATAAATGGTTATATTTCTTCTTTAAAGATAGACTCAGCTCCAACATGTCAATTTGTAGACTTCCATATGTTTATTTTGCCTTGATGTTGAACTTAAAATAGGTCGAAAGCTTGGCAAATAACAATGGAATTTGTTTTCTCTTCCAGGCCATACCAAATTATTCGTGAGTTAAAAAGTGGTCGATACATCTACCCGCTTTAAAATCAGGAAAGTACAAAACGTCTCTAGAGAGGTGATATCGTCCACAATACGATGGACTTGGTAAACGTTAGAACGTTACTGATGTCCAGATACCTACTTGTGAACTTATAAGAATGTGAAAAATCCGTCAAACCACTGTATATACAAAAAGGTACGTAAAATTAAGGCCATTTAAATGATGCTTTTCAGTATATTGTTTATTATTAGCCTGTACATAATTAGTTTAAAATTTGAACCGATTTTATCGTTTAGTCATTGAAGATGGTCTATATTACGCGGAAATGCGTCTGAATTAATTAATAATTACTATTCTGGAAAAAGGCAATTTTTTTCCTTCCCTTGATCTTATTATGGCGTTCCATTAAACAAAGATAGGCAGTATGAAAAAAAGGTAGTGACAGTGGCAGTAGAGGTTAAGTCAAGCAATTAATTTTAGTCTACAATTCAAATGGAACGCCAAACAAAAACGGACTATTAGTTTGCATTCCACATCATCAAATACATTAAATTTTATGCTAGCTGGTTTGTAGTAAAAGCAAAATTTTTACAGGAAATAGGGTGGGTGGGTTTGGCATTTAAACGAGCACGTTGAGGCGCTCATCTATTGCTAGTAATAAATTAAAATGATAAAAATTATATTTAAAAAAGGAAGTTATCATTGTGCCGGCAGCGTCGTATTTTCCTGCTTGTTCCAAGAGACTGTATCGGGAGATGTGACAGCTAAAATCTACCCAAAACTTTGGCCGAAACGTAAAGCGTAAATTTAACCGCCCCTTGTCTCTTTGGAGGGCTCCATCCGAACCCAGGATGACGCAAAATATACGAACCGAGGGTTCTCAACGCTCGTTCCTCTGCCTTGGGAGCAACGTGCGAAAAGAAAGGAAGAAAAATGGGAAAAGGAGAGTAAAGAAAACCAGGAATAGTGCGTTAATTTTAGAAGGAAAATGGTTTAAATGCTAACTGGGAAAATGTCAAGAGAGTGTAATAAAATTCGCCAAATTGACTTGAGCAGTGCATATGGTATTCAACATCAGGAACAAGAATGAAAAGAAAACATTTTGTAAATAAGATTTGTTATTACAATAAACAGATATATGACATTTTGCAAAACAATAAATTTTTATGAAAGTTTCAGGGGATTGTAAAAGTACGGTTGGTGTACTTGTTCTACAGCATAGTATTTTGGTAAACAAGACCATGCAAAAAGAACTACAGATATCACTTTCTTATTTTCATGGAGATTCTCCGAGTGTACATATTTCAATCAAATATTAAGGACTCTATCCATGAACACTGTTGAAAACTTTCGTATACGTTCATGGGCCAGGAACGAATACATCAAGAAAGGACTGCGTCTTCTCTCCGTAAACTCTACTTCAGCATTTGGATAAATTTTAGTTGGGAAGGTGATACAAATCAACCTCGACTATACCAACACCTTTTTTGATCTTTTAGGACCATCAGTAGTTAAAAAATTAATAATTTGAATTTCGTCCAAAGTTTACCCAGTAAAATGTCTACAAATTTTTAACCCTCAAGCATAATGAAAAGTATTTTAAAAAGTAAAATAAAATAATGAATTTATATAATGGTAGAATATATATATATATATAAG
>CM077099.1:2302188-2314777 GCA_039619505.1 Cimex hemipterus | reverse complement strand
TCTCTTTCTCTCTCTCTCTCTCTCTCTCTCTCTCTCTCTCTCTCTCTCTGTGATTCCCACTTTCTACCTCACTTCGTCCTGCTATCACTAACCTTTTCCTCCTTATCCTTTTCTCTCTCTCTCTCTATCTCTTGTTCTGTCTTTCCCTTTATCTATCCACCTATCACCTTTTCTTACACTCTATCCACTCTCCCTTTTACCCTCTTTCTTTCAACATCATTTTTCAGCACTCTTTCTCACTCCCCCTCTCACTTTCTCTCTTTTTAACTTTCTCTTTCTTTCTCTCTCACTTTTTCTACACGCTAGCTCTCTCCTATTTCAATTCACTCACTATCTCTATTTCTTCCTCTCCAGATCTCAAAATTGTATAACACTCACTTTTCAAATTTACATAACGCTAGAAACAGTGAGAGAAATTGAGAAAAAGAAAACTGTCTATCGTACTGACGAAAACAAATATAAGACGTACGATACGAAATAATGAAATATAACATGTGCGCTACAGAACCATATTTTACATTGTATTTTCTTTTCCTTCTTATATTTTTAATTTGATACAATTAGATTATAAAGAGTTTTAACAGAGATGATAAAACATTGTGTAAAAGTCGATGTAGGGAAGTATGGAAAGGCGACTGAAAGCCAGTCAAAATGAGCCGGCTTTGTTTGCTATAGACGTCGGCAAATAACGTGAGCAAATTGACGAGGGCCTCGTAAATTACTTAATGACCTCGGCTGCAATTTAACTCATTCTAATTTTCAAACGGGCCACAGCACCTGGTCGCTTTCCCATTTTCCGGCGCCGTAAGCGATGCCAGCGGCAAAAATAAATGCCGAAGAACCCGAATTGATACACTTCCGACGTTTTGCGTGTGGTCCAACTCCGAAAATCACTCTAGCGTAAACCGTATCGTATTTCTCTTTCTATGCCGCCCCCGACCGTCGCTACGGGAATTTATCCGAGGCAAATTAACCTATTTCCGTCGCTAATCGGCCAATCTGTCTATTTTTTTAGTTGAGGATACTAATAATAGTTAGCTTTTTGCACGTTGAGTAGAAACAGTTTTCACGCTTCATAAAGAGAAACTTTGCGTAACAGGACAATTTGGAATTATTGATATTGATAACGAAATAATTGTTTCTTCTAAAAGATAAAAACAATAAAAATAATATTAAATTAATGGATTCAGACGCGTATAACTGAAGAAAAGGATAATTGGATATAACCATAACAAGGAAAATTAAAACAAAAATGGATAGTTACACTTAAAAATGACAGAATCGCCATTAAGTTTTACTTGAAATAAATTTGCAAGACAAGAAATTAAAGAACAAGGAAATTAAGTCAACAACAAAATATCGCACGTAGAATGGGAGAATTTCAACCATTTCGGAATAGTTATATGCTGTTTAAAGTTTGCTCAAATTTACAGTAGTTTATTGAAGTTTACGTTTCGAACCCGTTCTACCTTCGTATATTGGGAAAATATTTCGCTTAAATTTAAGTACTGAAATTACAATTGGAAACGTAAAATATAACACCGTGTCTGTTCATGTGCAATTGATGTTTATGTAACACATAACTGTTGTAAAATAAAATGTAATTATTTCGTCCGTACCATTTCATATTAAATCTAGCGTGTGTATGTTAATTAGATAAAAAAAATACTCCTCTCAAGTTAAAATGTTATGATGAAGGAACACAGTCAATGGACGATTGTTTTATTTACCTTGAGGCTCCTTATTCCATTTGAATAGCTCGTTACACTGCTTGTTATTAATATATTTCCCTGAAAGATTCGCTTTTATAGCAGATTTTCCTCGTCGCCTTGAAAATTATTTGCAAATTTAAAGCCAATAAATTTGTTTTGATAAACATTTTTCCATTGAAGCCATAATCGTTTAAACATTTATTTAGCTTTGTGATCCGATTGACCGAACAAGTGTTTTCAAAAAATGTAATCTTCATGTAAGATATTGGTTGAGATAAAAAAGTCAGGCAATTTAAAAAGTGGCGTTGAGATGGGAAGTACCGTCCGAGTGGATCGAAGTCGCGATAGCTAAAATGGTGACCAGCCGCGTATTTAGCCGAGGGGTAGTGGGTTCGAATCAAGCTCGTGACGCTAAATTTTTAATCTCAACGCATGAAATAGATGTTCAGTTTACAATAATTTTCAAATAGTTCATTGCCTGATGGTCAGCACTGTTACGAGAAACGAGCCAATGCAGTTGACAAACAAGATGTACACAAGCCATCGTCAGTTAAGGCAATTGGACAGAAAAATGTAGATATAGTTTGGCATTATGGTTGAAATAGACCGAGAGAATATAGTGGAACTGTTGCAAGCTGGATCGTAAATTTATATCAATTCATTGACCAAACGAATGTGAAGTCGTTGAAGATAATGAGCTTAGTGCCGAAGTAAAAACCAAAATTGAAAATCTTAAATAGAGGACAAAGTATCGGATGGCTTGGCAGAGCACCCGGAGTTGCACACCCTATCTCCAAAGTGATCACAGTATTTCTTTTTATTATCAGGAAAAGAATGGCCTTTTGCTTGGACGGACGAAGTCAACCATACGATATAAAATTAACTACCCCGTTAATAATAAACTCCTAATCTGTTTTTTATTCATCAAGCACATCAGACATTCGATTTTTTAAAATTTACCCTTTTTACGTGTTTTTTCAGGAACTTAAAACCATTTCGAAATATCCTTTTATTACATCGATATCGATGTCAGGAGCGCAGCCTCTCCTCTACAGTCTCCAAAGTTAAGTTAACAAAATTAAATATTACAAATCATTTTTTCCATACAATGTGAAATGATAGTTACATGGTTAAAATGCTTTAACCGACAGCTACCTGGTTTTAAATTTACAACTGTAAAAACTGAAAAGTTCTTATGGGTTACACCGTTATACTGGTTACCCTTACAATTTGAGTTATGACGTATTCTTTCACTTTCACGTGGTGTACCGTTAATGTACATGTCCTTTTGTTATACCTAATTTTACGTTAATTACTTTTACATTAATGGAAATGATGAATGTTAGAGAGAGTGCGGTGTTCAATCTTTTTAAAAAAATAGTTCCTACTCAAAACAAGTTGTTTTCCAATGGTCAGGCCAATTCGAGCTTTTACTTCATCATCAGGTTGAAGGAGTTCTACAACCACGTTTTTCGACATGTCATATGTCATTTCTGGACATATGTCGAGAGACGTGGGTGTAGACATCCTTCAACCAGATAATGAGCTATAAGCTCAAAATCCGGTTTTTTAGAAAAGTTTACTTTGGAACAATCTTTTTAAAAGAATTACCTCTATATTTTCACATTTACGAAATTTTTTAACTAGGCCCCCCTGAAATAGATATCGATATAATAAAATGATATTTTGAAATGGTCGTATGTTCCTGAAAACACACTTTAAAAAATCTTGAAACAAGAACCAAGAAGAAAGAAGGGAAGAATAATAATTACCCTTTTTCTCGTATTAAGGCAAACGGTGCAAAGGGGCAAATAGTCGGCTTTATTCATGAGGCAATGGTTTAAGAATAAATTCTTGGTTCAATGGGAATGTATTTGTAGAGCCATGTGAAAAAATTCACCAAAGATCCATCGCAGGAACTAATGGCAGTACTGTCACCTACGAGGAAATGACACAGGTTTTAAATACAGATTCGGATTAGATAAAAGAAGCCTGCGCAGGAAGAAGAAGAAACAATAGAACATGTCCTGTGTTATAGTGCAACGACCTATGCAGGCTGAGATACCACCTCCTGGGATAAGAAAAGCCAATCCTGGAGGACACACAAGAGCCGTTAACAAAGCTTTTGGAACTGTTAAAAAGATATATAGGAGAGCAGGAGCAGCAAACCAATACTGGCCGAGGTACTTAACGTCGTAAAGAATCGTGACTCCTTTTAACCTTAACCTTGATAACTTGTAAAAAGCTGTGTTTTGGCTGTTCCTCATGGACGGAGCAAAGTCGAAAGGAAACGTTAAAACCAGCGATTGTATATGGACTCATGAATAACCCGGCGATGATTTAAACGTTATAAATAGTATTGCCCTATTATCCCACCTTCAAAAAGGAAAAATAAGATTATCTGCTGAAGTCAAAAACATCGTTACTCTAATCATGGAGATATCAACGGACAGGCCAATACTGCCCATTGGGGAGGAGGTATGTTCTACATACAGATCGCTGAAGAACGCGGAACACAAGTAATGTCAAGTTTTAAGAAAAACGACCTAATATCCCACCTTCAAAAAGGAAAATTCATAAGATTATAAGTAGTAGCAAGAATGTCCTGTTTTGAGACTCCAGCTTGTTCTAATTTTTACATGTAATACCTTATTTCCTAGAAAGGCATTTGTTTTAGATATATTTAACGTTAATTTTTTACATTTTATTTCGTTGAACTTATTCCAATGCTGATTTATAGAGGTTCGTAAAGCTACAGACGTTCTTGATACCTTGTCAAAAATCAAAACTTGTTTAATAATAATGTACAATTTGTAAATAGGTCAAAAAAATTTATTGACCAATCAGAATGTTAATAAGGCTCATAAGAGAACGTTTTTGGCCAATATGTTAGACAAATGTAACCACTTACGGGTTGGAAATTAAGGAACTCATTTAGGTCGAACAAGTGGACCAGCTTGAGCTGGGACTACCTGTATTACGTCTCCCAAATAGGATAGCAATTTATTAAAACTAATTGATTCTGGTTGTTGTTCTTGTTAATGTTGCATAATTCATAACTGTATTCAGATCAATTTATATTTCTTTGATTCTGTATTGAACGAACAACTGTTAGCATACGCTTTTATTAAAATTAGTTCGACCTAACCGTAAAATTGGATTAGGTTCTTGAAAAAGACGTTTGAAGTTTGCTGTAGATTTGCTGGATGGAAAAATGCTACAAAAGGGGAAGTACATACTATGTTTGAAACTCAATTTTGCCTCTCGGGAAAAAAGCTATATCCAAGCAGAAGATATAAACTAATTCCGCAGCTGTAAAGGAGTGGGGCAGGTTCTTATTAGCAGCTTCTTCACCTTCGTGTTATCCACCTCAATTTTCCACAATGTCCCGGTTTAATTCGATCTTAAGAATAACAAGTGTCCCTTATTCGACTTATTTCTCCAGTGGCCTGCCACATCGGCCTTTAATATGAATTCAAATCCGCCTTATTATCAGTTCAATTTCCCAGGGCGGATTACCTCCATTGTCTCCCGCTGGGACCGGATTGAATTAGTTACATCCCATGGCAGCGGTGGTCCGTACTTTTATACGTAAGATAATTTCACCTGAGAGCGAGTCTCGTTGATTATCACGTAGCTATTTTCATTAATCAACTTTATATTTGACATGTGAAATTTGAATGATTTTGAAAAAAGAAATTTTAACAATTATTTGAAAGGTCGTTTTATTTGTGTAAGATAATTCGTTGTGGTAGATAGATAGAGATTTTTATTTAAAACAAAAGAAAAATCCTACTACAGAAATAGAAGAAATTTGTAAGTATATAAAACCCTGGGTTAAAATTTTCTGCCGGAGGTTGTTCCTGGTATAATAAAAACTAATATCAAACAAAAATGAAAGTGTTCAGTAATGAAGGGTGAAGAACTTCATTCAAGAAAACCGGAGTGGATGTATAAGCGGTAGATGGCGGATAAACTAGGATTAACGAAACACTGTGTTTTTAAATTGGTGGATAAAATAAGGAGAATCTAAGATCAAATAGAATTTTTAATAGATAAATATTTATAGAAATAAGAGATAAGAAAACAGGATCTGAGATTACGATGGTATTTCAACCACGAGGTTATATGAACCCACTGGACCCCTGAGTTTTTGCAAAAAAGCACAATATGTGCATTGGGTTCGAACGAAACCATTGCGGCCACTGCCGGCCAACTAACAGAGTTGCTAAGAAAGTTAAGTGTCGTTTCCATTCATTTCTCACTTTTTCGGACTGTCTTACGTTACCGACATCTCGCCATCTTCAGTCCTCCGTCTTTGCAATTTTCATTTAAATGTAGAAAATTACTGATTTGGTGGAACATAGAAAGGACATGTACGAACTTTGATTTGGGTTGTTTTTGTTGCTATTGTATTTGTTCAACTATTTACATTAGTACAGTTTGCAACCTGACTCTTTTTACAAATTTCATTACAAGTGCGAAAGACACTGGGCTCTATGACCTTGGTGTTATAATCAATTTTGTATTTATCCTTTTTCTGGGTTTTGCGGGTAAAACTTACAAACAACCGCTGTCATTTTTGATTCATTTTTTTTTTAATTTTTTTTCAATTTTTTTTATTTATTTTTTATTTTTTTGACAGATAACAAATATAAATAACTTACATGTACATATTTATAAGTTAAGAATAAACCTAGTATGTATAGTGTAAAAGTACGAATAATTAAATAGCATGAGTAAATAGCATGAGTATATTTAGTTCTGTAATAACTTAAATACTGAGATAATAAGTTACCAAATAAATAGTTAATAAATTTGATAATAAATAAATATGTACATATATACATTGATAACTAGGTGATTGCATACGTGTGCGTATGAACTCACTTGTGTCCACACTCTAAGAATGAACGAAATAATTAAATAAATAATTAAATAATTATTCAAATATCGTGAGATGCGGTCTGGTGTGATGTAGGTATCAGAAAAACATTTTCTTTATCGTGCCAACGTTTCAATCTTTTATTGAGATCATCTTCAGGGCCTGGGATTTACAAACATAATTTACATTTAGAAAATACATATAGAATATGGAATTTATACAATGCAAAAATTATATTTTATATTCTATCAAAGTATTTCTGTTCTATTCACAATTTTGACTTCAACAATCCAAAAATACTACATACAGAACAAAACAAATTTAAACGTAATTTTTTAGAAATGGTTTACATCAACAAGGATAAACACAGTATCAATTACAGAACAGTCCTATGGAATACATGTTTGTGGTTGATAAACGAATGATAAATGGTAGAGTATTAAACATTTGAATGGAATTTCTTTCTTGCTCTCATCGACATTTTTGTATTTTCGGTTAGATTCAACTAACAGGACGAGGTGAAAATTCAATGTAGAATGTCTTTCCAGCAACTCGTTTTTATGATTGAGGTTTTAAAGTAAATCGTAAAATACAAAAGTGTGAATGGCGTCAGTTTAGCAACATCTGACAAATATTGTACGATAGGGTCTAAAAATAACTTTTGAATTGGTGACACAAGAATTAATAAATCTCTGGACAAGTTTTCGTAGTTGAACACAAAATTTTTATTAGCGATCTCTGTAAATTTATTCTCATGGGTGACGTATGCAAGTGCACCATTGCGATTCCTCTGCATCCTCGTCATGAAGATTGGGAGTGTCATTAACGGTGATTTGAATTTCCGTCGGCATCATCTCCGTCAGTGAGACAATGCCTCGTAAGGGCTAATAACACATGAAACACCGTTGTCAAAGAGTACAAAAATGGTGAGCAATTATGCAAATCGTGATTTGCGACACCGGGGCCTCGCGCCATATGTGTCCTCTTTGGGTTGGGGCTGAAGCACTCCTAGGCCGAATGCGAGACCAAACGACATTTGCATGAAACTAGGCCCAATTCGAATTTATCCCCATTGTAAAATTTAGTCGGAAACCTCTGGACTGTATGGAAATGTCCTGAGGGCGAGCGCGACTCGGATGATAAATAGACGGTCGCAATTTAAGTACCCGTCCCACACAAATTGGAAAGCATTCAACCTGGGTTTCGACGTTTGTTCCTTTGGACGTGTAACGTCAGCATAAATCGTATCAAAATGTGTGTCTGTCTTTCTATCTCCGTCTCACTCGCGCTCGCGCGGACAAAAGCTTGTTCCAAGTGGAAATGACTAGGCCGTTTCAAGACGGTTTCCTCGCCTGGTGCAACGGTTTAACAACGGCTGTCGCAATATTGGCCCGATTTTGATCGTAAATCGAATTCTGAAGTAGATATTTCATGCCGTGACTATTGACAACTGTCAGACAATCAAAACTGCCAAGAAGAAGTGTAATTCAAATAAACGAACTTATTCTATGTTCTATGGGTTTGATCATCCTTCTTCCAATAATGGTCATGTAGATTAGGGTTGTGACTATTTTTTTCTTACCTTTGACGACGTATTTCGTCTTCTTCGGGGTCAACAGAGAACAGTTTTAATTAATTGTTACATCCAACTTATAGACACCACACAGATTCCTACCGACTTACAAGTAGATAGTTAAAATCTGAGAATAATGCAGTATATCCAAAGATATATGGCATTCCAAAAATCTAAATTATACATACTAATTAGTTTCATCTATTAATAGTCCAGGTGTTGAACTATCAAATTTCGTTCTTAATATATTGTAAAGGCTATTCTTAACAAAATCCTATAATGGTAACAATTAATATGTCTTTAGAGAAACCATCATATATCTGAGTATCGAAGGAGATGAAACAGCTTTATCTTTAGTTGTGAAATCATTATTCACCAGTACATCATTAGAGTAAATTGTGTAGCTTGATTGTCCTATGCTTGCTACATTCAAAGCATTTCTTGGGTTTTTAAACAAAACGTAAATGGGCAGATTGTACACCAATTCATTAACATTCGAGTAAAGAATTTCTATTTTTGGTTTTTAGTCATCAAATCAATAATACATTCCGCTTGTCCCTATTTGAAACTCATATCTTCTAATTGCGTTGCCTGCCAGCATATAAGGTTTTATCATTGATTATCCATTTATGTAAAATAAAATATATCTATATGGCGACGGTAGACTATTTTTTAAAAAGAAATCTTTTAGGGAAAAATGTTTTGGTAGATATATTATTTTAAAAACGATTTGGTTCTACATTTTCGTTGTAATCATAATTTTGTTTTAGATTCAGTAAATCCATAATTGCTTGATTATTTAAAAACGTCGTAAAAAGTTTAATCTATATATGTCTAATTAGTTGTTCAATGGGTATTAATTATGCTACTTAGATTAAATAAATGTGCCAAAGAAAAATAGAAAGAATGAATGCGCTCATGTTCGGAGGATCGAGCAAGAATGGATTAACTATATGAAAAATTAGACTAATGATATGAAAAATCGAGGCAATAATCTCGTGACTTTTTTGGATGCTCCAGAATGTACTCCAAAGTAAGGCTGAAGAAAAGCAAAATCGTGAAATCGGAAGATACAGATGCTACAGGGAAGAAAGCCCTATGAGGAAGTTTTCCAAAATCCGGTCTTATCGAACGGGCAGCCACTGGTCAGTTGAACTGATCGTTGACAGACACGGGTCACTAGATTTGAAGTTAAATTTGTAATACCGCAGATGTTAGTGACAAACATGGAGAAAAAGCGAGTAATATGTTTATTACATTTTGAAGAAGTTATCATTGGAGGGTCTCTTGTTTCGAAGCTTTTGAAAATTTTAAATAGTTAATAATTGTTGTTTTGAACGCAAGGATCCTTTTGGAAGAAAAATAAAAACCAAGGATTGGTTTTTATCCCTATTGGCAAAAGAAGGCAAATTCCTGACGACTAAACTATTCTTCTATTGTATATTCAAGGGAAAGAGATTCAAAAGATTGTTAGGCAAAATTTGGAAATAGAATTAAGTGCTAAGTCCGTTCCTATTGCTGACACCTCGGGTCTTTTGACTGACAAAAATTGAGTCAGGCGATCATTAGGTTTTGACGGGACTTAATTATTTTCTCATGAAATGATTCTCTTTATCATTGTTAGTCAGTGGTACGACTCATGTACACAGGTCCGTACATTCAATTTTAGGGGAATTCACGATCTTTGTGTTAACCTCGCTAACACTGTTTGGTCCTGTTAGATCGAGAAAAATGATGTAGACTTGTAAGAATCGGCTAGTTAACATTGCTCGATCTAACAGGCCAGGGCCAATGTTAGATGTTAGGTCGAAAATGTGGTCACATTGCTATCCTTTTATAAATTTATAAGGTGCTTTTTGATTCTGTTTTTTGTTGTACAAGTTAGGTAAATCGGGTAGAATTGAAGCGTGTCATTTGCTAGTACTTTTCGAGAAATTCTTTTTTACATAGATAGCATTCTGAATAAAAGAGTTGATCGGTATTTACTTTTGTATTAACTTCAGGCACCTTACAATTTAACACAAAAGAAAACCAAGTACTATTTAGCTTTATTTTTGGTTCTACCAATCGCCAAGCGCAGCATTGCGGAAATATTAATGTTTAAGATGCTAAGAAAAGATGGGGCTGTTCACGATAGACTGAACATTTCTCTATTCGAGTTAACACAAGCTAACATCTTACAAACATCGTAAATGCCCACCCCTATTGTGGTCTAACCTAGTTTTGGCGGAGCACAGGGAACCGGATATTATTCGGTTAAGGATCCGCCATGATTCACGTTAGTATTTAGTAGTAAATACCGTAGATACCGTCGGAAACCCACCCATACAGATATGTGCGCAGACACTCACTCAAACGATCGCTCTAATAAAAATTTTCATTCAGCACCATAAAGTAACTAACCTAGTTTGCTGGGTCTGTGAGGTACTCTATATTCAGCCACATACCCACCATTTCACAAAATATACAATATATTTATTATAGATTACATACGTTCATAGAGCAAAACAAATTGTTTCTTTGCTAAAATAAATATTAAATAATAGTACTGTATTGAAAGCAATTTGATTCATAATAATAAACTAAACTTAAATAACCAACGTAATTTCTGGTACTATCATCGCCTACAGCGCAAGAAAAAACGTAAAAAACAAAAAATTAATAAATACAAAGAAAACCCTTTTGGTTAATTTTTGGATCATTATTATTATATTATAAAAGTTTTTTTATTATAATAAATAAGTTACAAAAGTTTCCCCTAATGACTCGCACACGAGCTAGTAAGTCGTCGTCATGAGAACTATCATTTTATACTTATCATTGGTTAAAATTGAAATAAATATAATATATTGAAATAGTTTTTTGCTTAAATTTGTTACTAGTCTTTTTAAAACGGGATAAAGTTGAACCCGAATTCTTGTAGGCAGTACAAATTAAAATAGAGTCAGGAAGCGTTATGATTTATGGTAGGGGGGGGCTGATTTGGTCCATTCATATTCTTTATTTATGACCCAAGGACGTAAAACACGACATCTTTAAAATGGATCCGTTTGGCCTGGGCGCGATTTCTACGTCGGATCGTTCAGCGATATCAGCATATTTGGGCCAACCAATTAATGCTCGCAGTGGGGCATCTAGCTCACTGCTACGATTATGATCTCATGAAATTTCTAAACTTATAACCAGAGCCGGCTCTCAATTAACACCATCAACGTGGAAAATCCGTCGTTACGATCACAGGGGTAAAAGTAGAATTTTGCAAAAGAAAACTGCGATTTGTGTAGGTAACATACGAAATTCTGAACGTAAGGTATTATTAGAAGTTTAAAAACAGATGCCTTGCGTTTAGCTCATAAATTTAAAGAGGAATGCGGCCTCAACGAACGAATTGTGCAGAGGTAATTCAGAAAACCTTTCCTCGGTGATCAAATAAAAAATAACACCTATCAACGGATGATAAATTGATATGTACTAAACATATCAATTGGATAAATTATTTCTGTTTGACTCCAAGTAAAAATACCTCCAAATTTCACATATTCAAACAATTCTCTTATAGAATGTTTTGTTGGATTTGTATAGAATTTGCAGGCTGGAAAATGAAAACGTCCAATAACTTTTCAAGTAGGACCTTCAACACCGTTTTCTTTACCCCATTGGATTTATTGGAACTCTTTGGAAAACTAAGTTGACGTGTATTCTGGATGTACAGTACGTTGTGTAGCTTTTTTTTTGCCCAGTGCAATGGCATATAAGTCATGACCCAAATAAATCAATTTACGCTGCAGTGATCGAATTGTTTTATAATTTGAGCTCAGATCAATTCCGTAACATGATTACATTTTAATAGAAAATATAAATGGTCGAGGTAGTGTTGTTCAATCTTTTTAAAAAGGTAATTCCTACTCACGGTAAAATGTACTATGATTCCGACATTAAATTTATAGGACAAAGCGGCAAAGAAATAAAAACGAGAGATCAAGAATACTTCCCTAAACCGAATTTTCGGAATTTTAGGACAGACTAAAAGAGAGATAACACAATTTCAATTTCAACTTAAATGAGACAGTGTTAATAATTTCAACAAAGAGAGGGAACTAGATTGGTTTGAGACATTTAAAAGTAAAAAAATGTAAAATTGAACATGAAGATAAATGCATTAATAGTACGGTGGATTTTGATCTACCCCCTATTTTAAAAATGTACATAAATAATTTTAGAAGTACAAACAATCAAATTAATTAATTTTTCATTAATATTATCAATAATTAAAGTATAATTTTTAATTTTTTACTTTTATTGATTAATTAAAAAATAAAGAAAGAAATAACAAAAATCAATAAATAAAAAATAAAATAAAAATAAGTGAATAAATCAATTCAAAAAAGTAAATAATCAAATTTAAATTTAAGCAAATTT
>CM077099.1:2274791-2301788 GCA_039619505.1 Cimex hemipterus | reverse complement strand
ATTTAAGCAAATTTATAATTATATTATAATAATATAAAAATAAATTTAAGCAAATTTATAATTATATTATAATAATATAAAAATAAATTTAAGCAAATTTATAATTATATTATAATAATATAAAAATAAATTTCTTACAGCGAATAACAACCTTAGTATTTATTAGTATAATATTTAATTGTGTAATTCCCGATTTTCGCACTTGATAATTGAGAGCATAAAAACCAGCTTCCAGCTTCTCATTTGAACGTCACGATGAGCGGGTATGGTTCAGGCTTGCAATCCAAGTCGAGAAATATGGTTGTAGAACTCCTTCAAACTGGTGATGGCGCTCGGAATCCGGAACACCTTACTGTGAGTAAGAACTACCTTTTTAAAAAGTTGATTTTTTCATTCAGTCTTGTCCTCTATTAGACATCGATAAGTTTTCCCGGATGTTATACGTAGCTTGGATGGGATTCGAAGTATAGGGCAAAATTGCGTTATCGTGTAAGAGCTGATGGCCGTATTATAATGTATAGGTAGGTCAGTAGTATAAATGATATAAAGGGTGGGATTGAGAATGCTCCCTTGTGGGACGCAGTGTCTAACTGACTTCCGAGAACTCCTTGCTGCACTTCATTCTGAAGCGGCAGTCTGTTCGGTAGGATTTAAGGATTAGATAATAAAGAGTGGGTAGGAAACCCTGGGCTTCAACTAGAAAGCACAAAAATAATATGGTAGTAACAATATTAAAAATAAATTCAAACTGTAAAAAATTAGAGTTCGATCAAAACGCGTTTTGAACTTATGATTGAATGTCTAATTTAGATATTCGCAGCTGCCGATTCGTGTTATCGTTCTTTGGTAGTGCTCGCATTAGAAGTGGGCAATTTTCCCGGCCATTCCATTCGTCATGGACCAGCATTGTTCAACAGAAGGACGTTCATTAGATTGAATGTACCGGTCCGTAGTTCATTAAAGCAGAATAGTCGGAAGGTGTTTCCTCCAACTCCGAATCGGCGCTCATTAATCCGATTGTCCAATCGGCAGAGGTGCAGCTCCTCATTAATTCCGTTCTCGGCAGCTATCCTAGTTTTTTCCACAAAAAAAAAAAAAAAAACTATATCGTCCATGTTTTTAATTACAAGTAGGACCCAAGAGGTTTACTAAATTCATCAGCTAGTTTTTTCATGTGGGCGGGAAGACGGGGCACTCAATCCCCCACGTCAGTTGGGATAAACTTTTAAATCTACTGCGCTTTCTTCTCTTCTCGACCGGCGGAAAAAGCTTCTTGGCAAAAACGCTGCAGCTCGGATGACCGTGGCCAAACTTAATATCCCGCTTATCATTTGTTAAAGCTACATGTCGAAATAAGAACAACATAACATACACAGCATAAACAGTTATTTACCTCAAGAAATTATGCCACTAAGTGGCAATCTCATAAAATATGTGGAGCACTAAGCCATTTTTTTAAAGTGAGTTTCTAAAGTCAACTCAGCTTTATTTATTCTATTTTCATACAGAAATTACATTGGTAAAACAAAACAAGTTAAATAAATAGTATTATCTACTTATTTTGTTTCTTATATTCAAACAGGTAAAAATGTTTTTGCAAAATTAATTTACCTAGTTAATAATTTAAATTTTATAAGCCATAAATATAAACTACATGTAGTGAAATATCATTCGATCGTTTTGTGACGTTATTTATGAATGAGACACACTTTCGACCTATTCTTTAATTATACATCGATTTGTTGGCCTCCAGCCTCCTCGCTTCATCCTACATGATCTTATAATACGGACTGACTTCATCAAAAAATTATTTTCGTAAAGTAAAGTAAAATAAAAGATCAACAAGATAATGTATGCTAATGATTGCGTTAGAATTCTTACTATTCAAAACTATACCACTAACTTACATTAAATTTTTCCTTATTAAAGGATATTAATCCGTATTTTTCAGCTTGCAGCCAAACATAAATGTACTTTGAAGTGTGTTATATGTTTTATTTTCTAGTTGGCAACCTGAGTAACAAACGAAAGACTAGCATTTTTTAGATCGAGACAGGGTTAAGCAACCACGTCGCTAATAAATTACAATCATTATAATAAATTAAGTGAACCCACTCCACTCGCGCTAATGACTTACTTTTAATCATTTTTCCTCTCCAGAAGTCACACGCTCATCTTGCTATATTGCTTACAAATTTGGCGTTTACATAAATATTTAATTTCTAACGTGTATAGTATATATATAATAATGTAATAAAATAATATAATTATCTAATACAATAGCCGATCATAGTGGTTTTCTTTTTGTAAACGTTAAACTAATTAGTGTGTTGGTTATGTCCTGTTATCATTAGGTTGAGTCTCTCAACCGATCTCAATGAATGAATACGTTGAACGTTTGTCTTATTCCGAAATAAATTTTAAGTTTTTTTTTTTCTGAAGTTAACACATAAGAGTGAGGGTTTTTAAAGCATGAAATGTAACATGGAGAACAGGTTTTCCGCTTTTTAAAGTTTTTAAAGGAATGGTGTTAAATAAATGTTGTTTGAAGGTGGATAAAGCGGATTTCAAAGGTCTAGAATTATTTAATCAGCTAAAACCGCACCCGGTTGAACACTGTTCCCATCCATCTCGGGTGTTTCACATTGTTGAGTCAAGTGTCGCAATTAAACGGATTTTCTGAATCGTCTATGAAGGAGTCATTTACCATACCCGTACGTGTAATCAAAAAGGTATTAAATTGTTATAGGCAATAAATATTTGTATTCTGGTGGCCATATATAAATTTACGTTTGAATCATCTTTGGTCCAAAGAAGGAATCAATCAATCATAAAAAACTCAATCAATATGACTAGTACTCGCATTTATTACGATAAACCAGCAAAGGTAATTTCAAACCAAACAAAACTAGTTTGATCATAAATACATTCTTTCTTATTTATATGCCTTGGCCCAAGTAGGGTAATGCAGTACTAGATATTTTTCATTTCACAATTTACACATATAAACTTTTATACACACAATATCTAATCTGATTGAAGGTCGATGGGTGCTTGATATTCCGTCATCCACACTTTTGTACTACCCACAGGTTCACGCAAATATATCCTTACGAAACTGTTAAAAAATTCTACCAACTTCTTCTATCGAACAATCGAAATATATAGAATTATTTATTTGGCGTACTTGAGAAATTTGTTATATTGAGCAGCATTAGTACTCACTTCCTATTGGATCCGAGGATTGACGCCCTTCAATTATGTGGGACACATTGAGCAACCTATCTTTGCATACCTATCACATGCCGAGATATTTATTATGATATTCTTACGGCATGCAGTAAAGTTTGATAATTTCCTTCATTCCGGTCTGCTAAGATCATCGACAAACTATCATATTTCATTACTGATCAATTTTTTCTTGATACTTTAGACTCTCAGACAGCTTTCGTCTTTTCACCACATTCACTGTTGCGTTTGTGCTAATGATCATAGTTGTTGACAAAATGTCACACACACCTGGCTATCCTGCCTGCGTTGGTCTTCCACGGGATAAGTTCTTTCTCTATCTGAAATTGTTTTTTTCGTTGTGTGTGATGCAATTTCAAATACACCGTTCCACTTTAAATGTTTCGAGGAGAGTTAAAAACCTTTCTTGATAGCCCAATTTGAACTGAAGGGCTACTCCATGGCGGAAAGGCCCGGCGCCTCTCCCCTTGAGGCGTCTGGAGGAATTAAAGGGAAGGGTTAGGGGTTGGACATGGCTAAAGGGTTGGGGGGAGAGGAGAGTTTATTGTGGACCTACAAAATTTTATGGGGATTCATTTAGGGTATTTTAAGGAGTGTCGTGTTGAGGTCATAGTAGAATGTGTTGGCTATGATAAAAGGATTTTAACTGTATATTACACACGTATGAACGAAACGAAGACAAAGCAAAACAAGAAAGAAGGTTGTGTCTTGCCCCGCCCTGATTAGAACCCCGACGGACTTCTGAAAATGCCGAAAAGCCAAACGCGCCTGTCTGACCAAAACATACAAAAATGAACATAGTACAAGAAAAATTTTAGCAATTTTTATGGCATAAAATCACATAAATTATCGTATATAATGAAGAGGTATTTGTGAAAGTCAGAGGGAACTTGTGAAGCCTAATCGCAGTAAGGGAAGTATGTTGTCCTTTAACGGGAAGCAGGACCTTGCAAAGTCATCGAATAACTCACCAATTTTTCGAAGAAAATATGAACAAAATTTCCAAAGTTTATGCTCATTTATTGACTTTGACTGTACCGATGGGTTTTTGTTGTTTTTATTTGAAAAATAGTAATGGCGGAAATCTAATGCCGAAAACTTGAGAAGACTGCTTGAAGAACTACATTTTCCTCTAAGCAAGTTGGTCGTTCGGTCAACACTAACACATTATATATTTCTAATTGATCTGTTTTATTGTTATTATAATTTTTAATGTAAATTTATTATGTACGATTTCTAGAGAGGAAAAATTTGTGGCACAAGTGGGATTTGAACCCTACATCTCTGAATGATTGATAATTTACTTCATTTTGTTCTGATAAGATCATTGATAAATTATCATATTGCATCACAGATCACTTTTCATGAACTCTACCACATGGGCTACCTTCACTTTGATCGGAGTACGGTTTAAATCCCGCCAACAAATTTAGCTTAGCATTTTCTTTGTTTATCGAATATTCATGAAAATTTAAACAATTTTCCAAAAGTATTAAACAGCCTAAAATTGCAAAAAAATGAAAGTAAATAGATCATGTAAGAGCCATAATTGTGGAGTCATTTTATGGATAATGAATGTTTTAATGTTGACCAAATTCACACCTGTGATATCTTCTAAACGAATTCAGTGCAAGAATTTTAAAAAACGAAGTTGAGCCATTTTTTTTATTTTTTGAAATGAAATTTTGATTTTAATAAACTTAGTCAATTTAAGAATTGAGACGAAATATGTATGAACAATATTGGAATTTTTTACATTCCATTTTTACCATTTTTAAAAGTTTATGAATACTGGCTAGATTATAAAATATTCTAGAGCCATCACAATATCAGTACACAATTGCTCAAGATTTGCTATGAAAATGATGACTTATTTTCGGAAAATAAACGGCAGCTTGCTCAACCATAATTGCGATGGTCTCTAAGTTTACGTTACGAGTGATCATTACTGCGTAGACAATGGGACGTTGTCGTTTTCTGAGATCTCCATTAGACCAGATACTATCTAATCATCAGGGTCGAAATACCTCCCGTTCCCGTTCAGAAGCCAAGTTGGATTATTTCGGAATTTCTATTTCTCTACCGGGGCGTTGGGCCGGAAACCTCCAGCATTGTCTGTCCATTTACCTGCATTAGTTGCATTATGCAGAAGAAACTCTTCCCCTTGAATAATGTAATCCAATAGCTACTCCTCTAACACTGCCCACGCATCTGACGGAAAAGGCCGAATCCATCTGCCGCCCACTTCACATTCGAGCAACCTCTTTCGAGATTGTTCATCCGTAGATTTTTAAATCTACATAATTTTACTTTAAATTAAAAAATATCCTAAGGTTATTCAATTTCCTTCAACGTGCGAACAAATTGAAAATGAATAACTTACTTTCTCTCAGAAAATACGGCAGATACGACCCGCGTTATTTGTGTCTTTCACAAAAAATTTTGCAACTGTTCGTAAGTTAAAGAATGAGATTTTGACGTAAAACGGAAATTTTATTTGGCAAGATGCATCACCTCTGATACTGTTACATACATCAGGTATCACTATTTATGAAAAATTCTGAAAAATGTGTGGTGCTTAGTGACCGAAAGTTAATTATTCGGAGATCGTGAGATGCGGTAGGTTTTGGAAAAAACATTTTCTTTATAGCGCAAAGCGATTCGATCTTTATTGAGATCATCTTCAGGGCCTGGCAGTTATGAACACTGTTTAAATTTTACAAATACATGAAAGGTATGGAAAAAATATTTCAATATCTCAATACCTCATGCACTCTCAACACAACACACAAGAATGACACAAGTATTTAATAAGAATATAAGAAGTATTTAATAATATACGTAATAAGAAATTTTCTAGCATTGTACAAATTCATGGCCCTGAAGATGATGCCAATAAAGATCAACACGTTGGCATGATAAAGTAAATATTTTTTGAGAAATTTGAGCATTTCATCAAAACATCACTATTGCAGTAGGAAGGGCAAGGGCAAAAGATTAGATCAAAACCTTTGCAAAGCTAAGTAAAAAAGAATAATGATTAAACCATAAAAACTATTGAGCACGCACATAATAAAAAGCCTTAATCTGGCGACTATAAGTACGTCGTAAAAACTTTAATTGGCCAATAAACCAGAATTTATTAAACCAATTTTAAATTAAAATCATTATTGCTCGCTCCTTAGCATAAAAACTACAACGTACTTACGCATATGATTTTCATCTAGCTTAAAAATTAATTACCTGTTAACTATTTATTTTTAATAAGTTACTAGGCATAAAGCACATTAGTTACCAAAAACCAAACCATATTGCACAAAAATTTATCAGTGTTTAATTTTATTGGTAAATGATTTTAGGACCTCAGGTTTTACCGGAATTTTTCCCTGGGTGCATCAACAGTTCACAAAGTACTATCAGCACTATTGATAAGCATAAAATACACAATTCTGTTTTGTGGTTAGGGGTGGTTTGGGGTTTGGTTAATTTGAGCATTTTGTATTCCCAGGTGAAGGTATATTTATCGTTTAGAGTAAATTTTTACCAGAAATAAAAAATGATTTTAAAAGCTATTGGGCACATACATCCTTGACCTTTATCCACCTTTATGATTGGTGTCGCGCCCCGAAGTTTAGATTGTCTGATGGGAAAAGTATATTTCTCATTATAATACTCAACTGCGTTCGTAAGATATATCGAGATGGGTAAATTTGCGTTTTTACTTTTATATACGAATATTTATTGCTATAATTCATTACTGGTCCTACATCGACAACGGAAAACGTTCACAATTTATTTTTATTTGGTAAGATTTATAGTATTTATTCTGATGTCACGTTTGTTTAAGAAACAGGACAAATGAGCGTTTCCACTTACGCCCACAGCCCTCGCGGCCGTGGCTAATTGAGGAGAATTTTTCAAAATGACAGGAAGGAAAAAACCGCTGAATAGAACTGAATTAGTAATGACTAACAATCATAAAAAATTATAAAGTAACTTTTCGAATAACTTTACATTTTTAAGAACGTTTCATAAAACAATTATAGTTTGCTAAGCAATTGTTTTCAGCTGATGTTCGACAAAAATTGAAATAAATTTCCATCCTAAAAAGCCGCCATAAAGATATGATATTCATCAACTGTCCTATTTCGAACCTAAAACAAAAATATAAGACCGATGATATCCTACGTCTCATCATTCCGGTGTACTGAAGCTATCAAAATTACACAATATGAAAATATAGCCAGATCAATTCATTTGTCTCTATATAAGGAAAAACAAGCATAATATTCTAAAGAAGCTATAAATAATGAATGGGGGCAAAAAATGTCGGTATAGAGTAATAATAAAACAGAAATCAGACACACAAAATGGGAAGTGGTTAAATGATTCGTGGAATATTCTTAGCAGCGTATTATAAACGTTTAACAGACAAGAATGTGAGGAAAATTATATTAGGAGAAACCAAATACAATTATATGGTATCAAATGGCTTCTAAACCAGTAAAAGCACAAAATATGAGAAATAGAATTCATTACATGCATTACATGCGTGTTTAAGCATTTCGCCATCATCAGTTGAGCGATTTCTGTGAAGTGGTTTTAGTCACGAGATCACTGGTGGTCGGGCTATGTCGGTGTGTTTATAATGGATTAAATCATTTTTTGTTATTGTTCTAGTCAGTCTTTGTGATCTTCAGTCCGTAGTATCCTTAGCCTTAAGCGGTAGCCAATAGTATTTTGTTCTTCTTCGTAGTATCCTCATCATCATGACCTAGAAAAAAAAATTCTTTCCATAACAATAAAATAATATTATAACTGAAAAGAGAGGCGGTAAATATGCAATGAATTTTGTAAAATTATTCAGCATGCTCTGCTGAACTGTTGTCAGTATTCAGAACTTCATTTCAGTCCCGCTCGTTCTCAATGTTTGTCTTTGTGTCATACAAATACAGTTGAACGCCACGCTCAGGTTGAATAAGTTTACAGTAGTGTTGTAAGTCGTTCTGCCGCGTGCTGCACTTAGAATTTGTTTTAGTGTTGTTATCACGAGAACGAAAGTAAACCGGATGAATATATCGATTTTCTCCCCATCCCTCCTATCAAAACGAGTGGTGATAATTTCAAAACCTGCGTGAAATTATTTACCGGTGAACAATTGTCGGAAGTCGGCTACGATTGCCGGAGGGAGGCGATTACCGGCGGGAAGAAAACAAATAATGTCCCCTGCCTTATACATTATGCAGTTGGAGAAACGCTGGGTATTGATGTAAATGGGACGGGGGTGGTAAATGTTTTCCCTCAGGAAGTTTATTATTTGACTCGATGTTTTTTTCTTTTCTGTCTGATTTCTCGATTCCATGTTGATTAAACATTCGGAAAAATTAAGTTTCTAGATTTTAAAATAAAAGATCACTAAAATAACCCATAATTTTTAAATAATTCGATATTAACTCAATATTTCATCTCTTGTAAGTGTTGCTACTTACCGCCAACCACACATCTTCTCTCCTTCCTGTGATCTCAAAAATCCTAAAAAGACTCCTTCATTATAACCCGTAACAACCATCCAAGATTAACATAGTATTTCTTTTTAATTGGGCATTTAACGAACAAGTAATGTTTCAGTGTTTTATTTTTTTTAATGATCTTATTAGCATATTAGTCAAAGAAGATGTATATGTATTTAACAATGCATTGGAGGGAAGGGTAGGATGTTTCAGAGTTGATACCATTTACGAACTGAACGACAAATGTGTTACATTTAAATTAAACATCCTCTATAAATTTAAATACTCGCTATCCACTTCTCATTACTTTATAATCCGTTTATCTGAACTCTCCTTCAAGTAAAGTTCGGAATTGACTAATTTTGAATATGTATTGCTCCAATACGGTGTACTACAATGGAACAATCTTTACCTCATCCTATTTACCATTTATAGACTTACCTATGTCGCAATACGAAGATAACAGCATGGAATGCAATTTTGTTTCATAGCATCCTATTTAATGTACCATTAGCATCCAAGAACGTCCTGTTCTTCTATGAAACTGGACAAAATAAATAAGGAACAGACTTTCCCTATGCTGTAGGTGAACAAGGTGCAGCTGAGTGCTTCTCAAGTTATTTCCGTCTATGCACTAACGTGAAATCTCAGCACAAGGCTTAAGTCAAAAAACAACAATAGAGCGGACTAACTCAAGAAATACCAGGCCAAGCAAATTTGTGGGAAAAGCACCCTTGCTCAAACCATCAAAGCCGTTGCTAAATGGAAAAACTCAGAAGAATTATATGGTTGTATACCAGCATCTGGTCCGCCTTTTGTTCGTGCAATCGTAAAGAAGAATGTACCAGCCGTATTATCTCCAAATATAGAGCAACCGTTAATTACCGTAGCAAGTGACCGGAAAATGGAATTTTGGAAATAATCGACAAATGACCTCCTCCTCTGAAGAAACAAAAATCAAACCAGTTGGACTAGACTAAAGAATCGTTCAATAATCCACAAGATTGCTGAACGTCACATCATTTAGAACAGAAATCCGTTTTTAACGTACTTCCATAAGTAGCAAAACTGATGGTTCCGTCAATTTCTCGCGCATCAATCGAGATCTTATAGGCCTGTCAGACTCAATATATTAATAAAGACTTTACGGAAGACTTGGACTAGTATGAAAGGCTAAAATCTATCTAAGAATAAATTGTCTAAGAATAAAAATCATACGTTTACAAGGAATAGGAAGGTTAATAAGGAAATTGGTTAATAAAGAATTTAGCCAGTCCTCCTCTATCCCACCCATCTGATATTTTAAATCGAAAGTACTCAGACGAATTGTCGTAGCTTCAATATTCTTCACTAATTTTACCATCCACAATCACCCGGTCCTTTTCTTCATCGACGAGTACATCTTTTTGTGCTTCTCATCATGAGCACCTTACATTAAAAATTTCGACTCAAACATCAATCCTTAACGTCCAGTGGCTGGTTTCTTTCTTACTTGGGTCCACTGGGTGAAGGGTTGGCTGTAGTATTGGATCTGGACGAAAAAATAATAATGAACACGTGTAACACGTCCATATTACTTATGTAAGTATACAAGACATTTAAGACGTAATTTAATTTTGGGATTTACCGTTGTTACAGGCGCTTCAGGTAGTTAGTTATACACTTCTCTAGATGAAAATTCCTTATCCGAGCTACACATTCACCTAATTCGTGTTTATTGTTTATCTTTAAGGATTATCTTAGCAGAGTGCCCTGCAGTTATATTATATATGTGCGATGTTTAATGACTGTTAGTTAATATTTACTGGAGATCGTGAGATGCGGTCTGGTGTGACGTAGCTTTTTTAAAATACATTTTCTTTTTGCGGCCAACCTTTCAATCTTTACTGAGATCATCTTCAGGGCCTTGTGTTGTCTGCATTTCAACAAAAAAAATTCTCTGATTGATAGCCGATGTAAGTTTCTTCTCATTGTTGGCGATGTCCTTCAGAATACGATTTGCTCGATGCCCATTTGCAGCTGAGATCTTTTATGTTGAAATTCATGCAACACCAGGCTCTCAATAAAGATCGAATCGTTGGTACGATAAAATAATATGTTTTCTAAAACCTAAAACGATCACCCTACACCGACTCTTCTCACCTTCAAATAATACATATGTATATATATATTAAATATTATTAGTCTGTATATATGGTATCATATATGATAACAATAATAATAGAATTGATATTGCATTAGTATTACTTATAAATTTGTACAATAGGGTAGTGTGTGACTTTTTTATTTTTATACATTTGTTGAATAAATTTCAGCAAAATCGAGTTACATTTCTTTAATAGTATTTTTATTTTATTTCCTTCCGTCACCTCATAAACTTAAAATTGTTTTTCACAACGCATCAAACTTTTAGATTATCGGATAAACTCTTCCAGAACGTATAATTCGGTCGTTCCGGTCATCTTTCATTTTACTCAATCTATTTTCATTTGTCAGAACCATTTCGTAGTTTTATCATTTTAAGAAAACGTTTGAAAAAAGAAAACGTTTGTTATTTTAAAGTCATTTTTCGTTACATTTTAAAGCAGATAGCGCTAATAAATTATAATCTATTTAAAAAACGTACATTTGAATTCTTTTGACGAATGTGAGTTCATTACGTTAAAATAAAGTAGTTTCAGACTCGACCTTGAAGTTCGAAACTTACCCCATTAAACAATGAAAGTGCGCTAAATGCTCCGAGTCGGGTCTTATTTTGATAAAAGACTTCTGAAAAGTGTATAAAAGACGACGTAAAACGGATTGGCCACGTTTTAATTATTGATTGACCTCAGAATTGCTTTACAATCAAATCAAGAAAAAATCCTAATAAAATTAGTCTTATTAGATCAAACAATATAATCATAGATTAACACCTTTACTATCCGAAATATACTTTATTATTCTGTTGTCTATGATTTCACTTTTGAAAATAGTTATAAATCTCGGGTTATGATTTGTTTGTCTCCGTACGGGAGGATCTTGCTAAGGGAACGATTTTTTGAAGAAAAACATTATTCTTTCATGCAAAAAACAGGTTTACATCTAACAAGTTGACATTTTGTATTTCAACAGTCAACCAAAGCAAAAATAATGTGATGATGATGATGTTAGTTACTAGGAAGAGGGGATTTTTGCCCAGCGAGCAATGCACACTTCTGGTTTATTGTACTGTCCTTTGTCCTTAATTCAGTGCAATCGAATCTATCCTTCGCCTAAGTCATATCAGGTCGTTGACTGTCGATGTTGCTACAATTCCTTTCCTTTTTCTTGGTATTCCAGGTTGTGTATTCATTGAACGGTTGATTTACTTTCGAAGATGATAATGGGGAGTGGTGTTTTTTCATATTCACTGACTAACCTAAAAATGGGATCATCATAGACCATGGGGTGTAGGTGTTTTCTCAGTAACTAGTCACTCGTAGCCCAATCATTCGTTTGAGTTTAGTTTACTCTAACTTTAGCAGAATGTTTTCCAGTGGATGGGGGTTGTTTTTATGTAAGCTTACATTATCGAGCACTTCTTTTTCTGTTTGTTTTTCTATTGTCTTTTCTGGATCCATTCTGTGATGGAGGATTCTGTGATTTTTAGCACAACAAATGGGTCAGAGTCTATATGTGGTCTTGCAGATCCTCCTATGCCCAGTGAGTGCTTTTCCCTGCCGAAAATTCCCTAATATCTTAATACCCATAATGTCATCATGTCGTTGTGTTTCCCCAGGTTTTGTGCAATTCTGATGTCATTCTTTTACATGCTAATGCTTTAATACTTGGTTGGCGATTCAACAATTTGAGGACTTATTATCAAGGTAACTTATTTTAAGATTTTTTATGGCACAAGCGTTTATGGCATATTTCAGCTTGAAAGACTGTATTTTCCTCACGAGTTTGATTTTGGGCCTTTACACAAAACTTCATTTGTTTTACTGTTTTTTGTTACGTTACAGCTGTATCTTCTGACTCCTTATTTTCCTTCGTAGACTGTTCAGACTCCATAGGATATTGTAAACTGTGTTTCTGGGATCTAAGGGAACTCGGAACATTTTTGTTATGAAAGCAGAATATATTTCTAACTAATAAGTTATCATGTATGTCAACAACCGGCTAAAACCAAAAAGAGTCATAATATTATTTATGGTTGCTCGTAAAAGACAATCCACTATGCACAAAGCGTTAAACTATAATTAACGTCAACAGAATGGACATCGGTACAAGACAGTCCCGTAAAAAAATCAAATAATGAAAGACGTCAGTATTGCTGACTAAATAAAGAAGGCATAACACAAACTACAATTAAATCTAAAAAGTGAATTATAATCAAATAATTACTGTTAACCATCTTAAGTGGCACAAACAGGAACATATAAATGTTAGATGTAATAATTTTATCGTGCAGCTAAGATATAAACAACTTTTGGTAACAAAGTAACAAACGAAGATTTTTTCGTTCCCATAACAAAAGGGTATTGGATTTTATATTTATTTAAGTTTGCAATATAAAAGTACTATTTTCAAGTATTGGTATTGAATTAATTTTACATTACAGTCGATATAACCATACATTATTCAGAAATCGTGAGATGCGGTCTGGTGTTATGTAGGTTAAAAAAATAAACATTTCCTTTGTCGTGCGACGTTTCGATCTTTATTGAGATCATCTTCAGAGCCTGGGATTGAATATGTACTCAATAAAGATCGAAATGTTGGCACGGTAAAGAAACTAGAAATGATAAATGTTGGAGTGAGTGTGGTGTTCAAAACTTTCTTAAAAGATAGTTCTTATTCACAGTGACAATGTGAGTTGGATCTATCTTTTTAGAAAGTATCGATAAAGAAAATGTTTTTCTGAAACCTACATCACACCAGACTGCACTTCACGATTTCTGAATAATTATGGATTAACGGTCATTAATCACCACATATATAACCATAAAGTTGGTAATGCTGTCGAAATAGCAAAGTGGTGCCCTCTGCAGTAAAAGTGAATTTTTTAAAATATCTTTAATGTGTATATTTTTATGTAATTGTACTAAAAGTACAAATTAATACAAACTCATAACCTTGTTGCAATAATGTGCTCAATGGCAGACTCTGGTTAGTTACTGCTTAGTTCTCATACACGGATTGAATGGGTAATGCTCAGGTACATTCATCACTACTCCAGACTGTGAACATTTCAGCTTCACCGATTTTATTAGATGGTTATAAGTTTAGAAAATAGCAGTATTAGTTTTTAGATATATTTAATTACATTACAGCTACGTTTTGATATCTTATGAGCTAGTCCAAATTGGAATAAATGAATGATAGTAACGGTAAAAATATACTCATGGTCATAAGTAATTACATTATTCTTATTAAGTAGTAATAAAAAGATATAAAATAAAATATATTAAGGTTATAAAAAATTAAGGTAATTAAGCCTCTCGAGCATGTTTTACAAGTTGCCACTTGATTACCTTTTTTCCTGTGTATTATTTCCAAACATCACTATTCTGCCTTTCCTCGGGGAAAGTGTCATAAAAATTTATTTGGAAATTGTATGTAGAAAAGCAGATACAGATGTCGATGCCGATGCCGATGGCGATGCCGACGCTGAACGTAGAATTATAAGTTAGGTTTACCCACGGACCACGGTTTAGACACAATTAAAATTATGTAAATATATCTGTTGAGGGCAAAATGAACAATCCGGTCGTTATGTAAAATGACCGGGCAACAGGAATAATGACCAAAATTACAAAGACAAAGTGACAAATAAGCTTGATTTTATCATACTGACTGGTCATTATGCGTAATGTCCGATCCTATTTGGACGGTATGAATAAAGAATAAGTCAGCTTAAGAATAAGTTTTTTATGGCCAATTATTTAATATGCCCGTCACATGTCTCGCAGCAGACTACGTAATCTTTAATCCAATTTGACGCACTTATTAGTTTAAATTATTTATTCAATAACAAATAAGAAAAATTCATAATTAGGTTTTTGTAAAAAATTTTTTGCTTAAATAAAAACCGAATATATTGATATATTTCAACTATTTATACTCAAATATATCCATTAAAAATTACTCAATGCATGTAGAAATATATCGATATATAAGATAGCTCGATATTTCCTTGCCATCCCTAATCGCACATCCAGTAGATCTCTTGTGAACAGCGCCTTAATCTTTGCAGTCCTTAAATATTGAATTAAATATTTATTCAACGAGCCATGCTTCAACAATGAGGTTCTCAACATTTCCCACAAATTTTTAAATCAAAATTTACCGTGGCACATTCACGTCGGGACCTCAGGGCGGAAAAAGTTGGTGCTGCAATTCAACGCTCCGCTGTGAATCATGAGCAAAGGTTCAGTTTCGCAGTGAGATTTGTTCCTCTTGGACTGTGGATGTCAATTATTGAACTAATTTAAAGCGTAATATGCATTATGTATTAAAGTGAAGTAACTAAATGGATTGTTACCCTCCAATAATAATAAACAAAATTTATTTTTAAAAAATAAATAAATTCCATAAATTTTTCTCCCATTATTATTGCAATTGTCACAGTTCGTTATTATTAGTTTTATTTAGTTAGGTATTAATGAAAAACAAAAGTAAAAGTCATATTGGCTTTATTGTTAATACGTTATGTAGTTTTTGAGCGGCCGCTTGCAAAAGGGGGCAGTGTGTAAGTCTTTTACAACTGACTCGGGAGGCTTGTATTACAAGATACTGACCGCGAGGATGGGGTGTGTAAACCTTTGTTTACACCCCTGAGAGTATTTTCAAAAGGTGTTAAGAGCAGTAAAGGACTTCCTCATTCTCAACAAATCTCCATTTACCGCGTAGCAAATTCACTAATTACCCTTGCTTTATCGTCGGACCTCGTTGTTGTTTACCTTCTCTCGTCCTGCTCCTTTTGAAACTCGGCAGAGTTTTTTTTTTCGTTTTGTTCCGCCGGAAAAATGAGAAAAGCGAATGAAGAGGGGAAAAGGATCGGCCGTGGGAAACTAATTACGCATTATCAGCAAGGGAAAATATTGTAACAAGCCCGACCAACCCTTGCTACCGCAACGCAAACAGAACGATACCCGGATTTTTAGACGGCGGTACGAGTCTGGTTGGTTTAAAATTTTAGAAATTTATAATGGAAGTCTGTTAAATATATTGACACAGTTCGTAACAGAAAAACACCATTTATTATGGTTATGGTGCGATTTTCCCCATGTGAAAACTTACATCATCCATTGGCTCAAATTATTTAACATATCAACCTAAACGGTAAGACCTAAAGGGATTATAAAATATTTTCGCTTTCTATTTTTAGGCAGACGATCGAAACTATTTCTTAGCAATAAAAGACTAATTTACAACACCCTCCTAAATTCAATACCAACTCCTCCATTGTATTTCAAATGCTATTTTCTATGTGTCTAATCATACCTTTCACCATGACATCAATATCTCTTAAGACGGGAGCACACTTAGCCGATGCATCGCTATGCGACGCTACCCGACGCCTGGTCTCGTTTTGGTAAGGTGCACTACTCTAGTCATGAAGTCTACTCCACGCAAGCACTGCGTAGTAGTCACACAGCGTGTATCATAAATTACTAACACAATCACAACGCCGCTTTCATTCTTAATTCACTATTTTGAGCTCATAATATGAAAAAATTATATTCCGGTGTTTTGATCAATTTTCTACCGAACAATTAAATTTTTTTAAAATAAAAAATAATTAATTTTAATCTCGGTTCATTTTGGTTTATATAAAAATAAGTATGCGATAATTATTAAAACTGCAATAATGCATTTAGTTTAAATAAAAGTATGAGTGTGGTGCTTTTGTCTTCGACTGTACTCTATGTTACTCGACTAAGTCGGGAAAGTGGGGGGGATCGCAGAGCGTAGTGTTGTGTAGAGTTGCATAGCACCGGGCAGATCTTATGGGAAATTGTACTTTGGATTTGCGCCGGGTAGTATCGGATATCGTCGCATGGCGTTGCATCGGGTGTGTTCCCGGGTTTATGTTTCCCACACCGTCATGATCACTCGCTGATCATCTCAATCCATTAGTAACTCACCTTTTTGCACATCAAGTCCCGCTTAACAATTCCAAACCAGCCTTTTACACAATTGCTGGGGAAAATCTTATTTTTCTGTACGTTCGAAATGTAACGCATCTCGATAAAATTCCCGATTCACTAAACGTCGGTGGAGTAAAATCAGAAATTTTAAAAAATGGCGTCTCCAGCGAAGTTTGTGTTGATGAATATGGATGCTATTATCCCTTCGAAAAGGATTGTCAAAGCTCTGGAAAGGCCAAACGACAACCTAAAAAAAGAGTAAATATTACAACAGAGAGAAAAAAATGCAATGATCTACCTCCCTCTTCTTAAAGACATCAGACTAATAGCAGCTTTTCAGTTTTCCCTTTACCAGGGTAAATACACACATTGGAATTTCAGTAACGAGTGTGAAGATATACAAGCAAATTCCATGAAGATACTGCTAGCCGCAAGGTTATCATGACTGTTGTGAAAAGGCGAATTTCCAGGTAGACAAATAAGAAGGACCTAAAAACAAACAGCAAGAAAACGCCGATCCTTACGGGACGCGGGAAAATGGTTGCATGTCTGTATGCCATCGGGATGAGCGAGGGCGTGGCTTGATTGTGCCAGTTACCTGAACCTAAAATGGATCATTGAATTTGGACTGCGACATCTTCACTCCTCTCGGGCATCTTTTTTCTCACAGCAGGGCAAAATTTTGTGCTGTTATACACGATCTAACTTGCAAAACAACAGTAGCTTGTTTAATGGCCTTTAATTTATCTTTTGGAAAATTATGAAACATGCTATTTTTTTCACTGTGTTTTTATTTCTTTGAACCATTTCGTTGTCAGTTGTTAAACTTATTGGTGTGTTCAAGGGAAAATTATTACTCCAGGGAGTAATAAATCCTCCCTACGACCATAACGCGGGCAAATCGCCCAGGAACTTTTTTTTTATTATGGTTTACTGAGACAGGAAAATCAGACCGAGGTGAATAGAAACATAAATCCGGAATGGAACCAGAGCGGGAACGGCAGACAATTGGGAGGATGTCGAGCCATTTGAGAAGGTTGACTTTTAGCGACGGGCAGATCCGCGGGCGGCTTTCTCCGGCACGGCTGACTCATAGCTCATAGCCGATGATTCCAGTGATAAATTGCCGAATCGGCAGTCGGTTTCCTTGCTGATTGAGATTGATGGTCTTTGGCGTGTCACGCCCCGCACAGCCGTGTACTCTTTCTTCCCCGAGCACGACTGGTATTATTTTCAACATCATCATTTACTAGGTATCAATTGCTGACTGCATATTGTTTGAAAGAGGTTAGCTAGTATAATGTCAACCTAGTAATGCCTCACTAAAGTAAAATTGTAAATAACATCCGTTAAGGTCACTAGGTTAATGTTCAATAAAAGCTTAAAATGGTAATTGACTCATTATTCTTCTACATTTTTATTTACGATACTATACACGCAATTAAATCACGGCAGTTGCCATTTTAAACAAACGAAACTAATTCAAAATTAAATAAATTATTCTATAAAAGACAATTTACATCCATTAGCACAATGCAGTATAAATGTTCCCGAATTCAATGTAGAAAAATTATTCCCCTAACTGTTAGGTAGAAAAATAAAAACATAATAAACAAAAGGCAAACAGGAGGGAAAATTCGAAACGTAGGTTGAGATAGGGGTGTCCGAGGGGATCAAAGTCATTATAGCTCAAGTGGTAGAGAAGGCGAGTATTTAGCCGAAGGTCGTGGGTTCGAATCCCGCCCATGGCACTAGGTTTTACATTTCAAACAAAACCTTAGATAAAAGGATTAATTAATTAAAAGAAATAATTTGGACAATAGACCACTAAATATAATAAATAGAGAAATAATCTTTTTTTTTAATGAAATAAGCTGTGAAAATTATCACTTCTACCACCTCTTATTCTTTGTATATAGAAAAAACTAGGAAATTTTGGTATATAAGGCTGAATGATTTAAGTCTCGAAATTTCAGTACGTTTGTACTTAACGCTTTTTAAAAAGGTTAAAAAAATTTTCCTGTTACAAAAATTACCATCAGATAATGGAGAAATTAGCCTGCGGAGAGACCAGATTTGTCGACACTGATGAACAACATCCATTCAAAAATTATTCCGGAGCGGACACCATCCATCATCCCCTCATCCAGAAACAAAACGTAACTTGATTCATTGCTGAACCTTGAAAATTCTAAATTGAAGTTTTATCTAGACCACGAAGTCCCCAAACTTTTTCTTATACCTAATTATACCTGTTCTAAGTTTGTATAATTTATTGCTTTAATGCAAATTTAATTTAAAATAAAAACTTTTCGTGCGTAAATGACCGTTTATTTTCTTAAGTAAAATAAATAGTACTAAATAAAAAGCAATTGTTTACACGGTGAAAAATAATTAAAACAAGGATAAAAGGGATTATTAGCATTGCATTTTATTAGATTTGCTTCATGGCATCATCGTTGATTTGAATTTGTTAAAAATTAGACACAACTGTGGTGATATTCCTTCTTGTGAGCTATCACCATGATTTTGTCACTATCGATCTATTTGACCTGACTTGTGTTGCTTGGTTGGTCTCTCATCGGTAAGTACTAACTACATGCTACTCTATATATTAAAAATCAAGCAAGTAGTTACTACAAAGTCAGTTATGATGTGGATGTGGATGGATGGATACCAGTGACTGAGCACTGCAGCTGTACAGCTTATTGTACTATACCCTGGCTCCATTTTTGGGGGAGGGCTCACAACACAAAGTGAACTTGAGCCCCCGTTGTACCAGTGTTCTTCCATCGAAGAAACTCATTTTTGAAGGAGGTTGGGACCAGGTTCAGGGTCGCTGAGACCCAGTCCCGCCCCTTCCATTGATGAGTGCCGTGTCAATTTCTTTTAATTGCGGCCACCGGTCCCCTTAGGCGTCAGAAAAATTCCAGAGGCGACGGTGGGGATCGAACCCACGACCGCGGGGTCTACTAGCCGAGAGTCTGACGCCTGAACCACTCGGCTATGGAGTGGGGGAATTTTTTTGTTCAAATGCAGATAAAAAATGCCCTGAAGATGATCTCAATAAAGATTGAAACGTTGCCACGATAATGGAAATGTTCTAAACCCTACGTCACACGTGACAGCATCTCGCGATCCCCAAACAATTACATTTTTTTACTTTCATGATAAAAAAGCCTATTTATTTGTAAATTTTAATTTCTGACATATGTATAATTATTGAATTTATTCAGGCTAGGTTATATATTTATTTTGGTAGTTAGTATTAAAGCTGTGAGGAGGAGTGCTGGTTTATAGTTTCGCGCAGGAGTGCCTATGTGTATTTGGGCAGGAGTTGTGTATTGTCACCAGTTCTTCGGCCACGTCGGTGGACAACAATCCACTCTAAAAGCGTATTAGAGAGAATTGCCGGAGCTGGGAAGAGTTTAATATATCTGGCGTGAGGGTTGGATATTAAAAGCCGGGCCTCCAGTAATATCTCCAGAGCTTCCTCTTCTAATTACATCTTAGCAGTTGCCCCAAGTATGCTCCAAACAGTACAATAATTAACAAAATTCCCATCCAACCCCCGGCGACCCCTTGAACCACGAAAAGGGTTGAAGTTGCTGCGAGTTCTCTTTGTTTAATTATAGTTTTCTGCCGCATTCACTTCCCAGCCGGGCGGCCCCGCTCCAGGGCCGGAACACGCCTTTTCTCCCTCGCCTTCTGTTGCAACCCCTCGTTTAAATATTTTGCAGACTTTATTGTCAAAATTGTATCATCTTCTAATATCTAAAAGTGCTGGGGTAGTTTAGGCAGGAAATAGGTACGTTATTATTCCAGTGGAATGAAGATATTCTACTTCAAACTCTGAACGTGATGCGACTGTACATCACAGCAAACAATACATGGGATTAAACAGAAATGCCTACTTCAATATTGGATTAGTGGCTAATGCAATTGATGACCATAAACACCTAAGATATTTTAATACTAGACTTTTTTTATCACCCTGAATTCTTTTCAGTAGATGGTGTTTGATATTTTGTTAAACATGTCTTTTGTTGGAGTCTAAAATGGGAATGAGTGCCTTTGGATATAAATAGGTCTTTTTCGTTTGATTCTGTATTGTAAAATATAGAGCAATAGAAAAACAGCGAATATAGGCGGGCCGCGATGATCTGAAGTATTCTACTACCATCGCAATAAAAAATCTTAAAATTTTTCTTGGGTAGGCAGTTTTTGCCGCATACACTTCCCAGCTGGACGGCCCCGCTCCGGGCCCGCCTCACAGCCTCACGCAAAACCTCTGCGAAACATCAGTAATACAAACAAGTTTAAAAGTAAGTTGAAGAAAATACGAAAAATGATCATATTTAGTAATTAATGAATTTATATTTATATTATGATCTAATTTACCATTTTGATTATTTCAATCCTTTACTCTTTTTATGTAATATCTTGGTTGAGATGAAAAAAACGAGTGTCACCAGCGGGATTCGAACCCACGGCCTTCGGCTCAATACACCGCTGCTTTAAGCACTTGAGCTATCGTCACTTTGCTCCATTCCAACTCCCCATCTCAACCTAAACCTTTCGCATTCGTCTCAACACGACATTGTTAAATGGCAAAACGATGAAAACTTCGACTTACTTGAAAACTCTATATTTGATATTGAACATTTGAACTACTACTTATTAATAGAAAGATGGAATCATTGAAGGACACTTATGAACTGGAAAAAGTACAATAAACCAAAAGCCTGAAGTGCTTGCAGTATCCAAACCCCCTCGCCGCTTTCAACTAGCCATCATCATACCACTCGAATGTCGTGAGTTAAACTTGAGATATATTTTTAGCACCTAAAGTACAACATATGTCACGACAAATACTTTGAATTGCCTGCCACATGTTACAAACCCAATTAATTTAAAATCCTGCGGCTAAATACATCTACAAATGAATATTTACCTGAATCGTGTTCTTCTAACCAAATTCCAGCGCAGAAATTGTGAATATAAATGCTGAATTGCCGGTTATCAACGTCCGCGAAAACGTCAATTTTATAAAATGTTACCGCAGATTCATCAATTATAACATGACTAGTTAGGACTAATTATCATGTAAACTCTAAAGATAATTTAAGCGTCTGTAAAAGCCTAAGTATAAGCAGTAAACAAGGGTCTAAGGTCAATTGAACTGTATATTATTTATTTCACACGTCTCATTCTAACAAATATATTTTTTGTGGGAGCTAACTTAAACATCGTTCAACATATCAATTAACTATGTATTAGATCATGCCTATGTCTGCAGGCGAATAGGTAAAGATATAGAACTAAAATGAATACAGAAACGTGTTTCTAGTGAATAATGTAAATGTGGCTCCCCGCGGGTGTAGTTATAGGGCTGTGGAAAATAACCAAATGAAAGGTCGACCGGGATCGAAAGTAGATGAATAAGTCAATGAGAGGGATTCCATTTACAAGACCTCGGGGAATTGACGACGCCTCCGGGATATCCATGACATCGTGGCCGTAACAGCTGTAAACTGTCCGTTCGGAAGCTCATTTATAACTCCCCCACCCTCTCAACGAAAACCGGTCATTTGGTCAAAAAGCTATTTCTAGAGCTGAAAAACCTTTGGACTTAGAACAACCTATGATAAAGTCGTTTGTTCAGGTTTTTCGACCCCATTGGGAAGGAGAGGTCGAGCCGCGGAATTAATTTCCTTTTCTCTTTAACAATTTCTCTTTAGTAAAAAAATAAGCGCTTTTGCCAAAAACAAATACGGTAATTTTTGAAGGGGAAGCTTTCTCAAATTAACAAAGGATTTTTCTTTGTTCTCTTCTTTTTTTCGCGCCCCAAATAAATTAATAAAGCCTAAGCCCATCACCGATTTTTAAAGTTTTATTAAAGAAAAACATTAAAACACAATTCTGTGCTTAGTCGTACATATCTGCGTCTAAGCTCGGGGAATTTTGTTGATCGATTCATGACTTTATCAC
Source organism: Cimex hemipterus (assembly GCA_039619505.1). Taxonomy (NCBI): domain Eukaryota; kingdom Metazoa; phylum Arthropoda; class Insecta; order Hemiptera; family Cimicidae; genus Cimex; species Cimex hemipterus. Next base: position 2,278,921 of record CM077099.1, on the reverse strand, counting down.
TTATAATAGTTCCAAAAAAGTACATTTTTCTTTTCAAAGGTAACTAGGTAATACAATGGACTTCGCACAAAATCTATAGAACTAAGTGTAACATTGGTCATCGGAGGAATTTTTTTTTTCAATTTTTGGTTGCTACAATAAATTCTATATCATTGTTTAAAGAGTGTTTATAACGAATTTCAGTGGTTTTTAAAGAAGTGGACAATCGTCGGCAATCATTGTTCTGAAAATTGGTACGGCACCAGCGCTCGTTCCAACCGATATCATCCTCCGTTCTTGCGAAGTTTCACTTTTCGCTCAAGGTGGCATCGATCTCTTGCGAAAAATCGGACGAGCTTGTTGTCTACGGACGTCTCTCTCCAATATTCAGCGTTCAATTTTAAACTTCGTAACATTCGGCGAAAAAAGAACGACTCCCTGGTAGCGACAAGTGGATGTATCTCGGCGATTTATCGTCTTTTCCGAACAAACGGCTCAGTGCCATTTCCGTGGCACGGCGTAGGGTCCTGGGTCGCAAATTGTTTTCCGATGAGGCCGCCCCTGCGGTCCGCCCTTCAATTATCAAGTTAAACAGGGACATTAGCCTGATGTAAACAGAATGGAAAGTTAGCTTCCTGAGCGGTGTGAAGCAACAGGCGACGGCTACTAGATTATACAGAATTAAACCATAGTTCTCCTCCTAGTGAAGACATACCTCTGACTATGACCGGAGATTTTAATGAAAAGAACCGAGATCATCACGTCTATCTAAATTAGTAACGATATGGATAAAAGTATCAATACTTAGATCAGGATTTTACCCTCGTCCACATTACTCGATACGTCTATAATGGACCTAATAGATCGTAATGGCCCTGAGGTTAGGACGACTCGTATATGTCATCCTTCTGGGATGCCTAGCACTATAATTTTTATTTCAGAATAAATTGGAAAAATCGGTTCGACCTCTCACGCATGACTGGTGGTACTGGATTGGAAGTAATCCATTACAACAGTATAGAGACGATAATATTTAAGGACAAAAACCGGAAAATTGTATTCATTATTACAGTAAAGTTTGGTATACTTTGAAGAAAAAAGTCGATTTGTAAATATCTAGAAACCCGAGATCTTGGTAATGTTATAGTCGCAGTTGTTCTAAAATTAAATTTAATAGTGGAAAAGTACAAGAAATCATGAAAAGATAGGATAGTTAGCAATATCTTAAAACGATTTTCAGCGTTGACTTCCCAAATAACCATTTCAGGTAAATCTTAGCTTAATGGAAGCATACCATGCAATCCTAACCATCTTGAATTAAAAGGAAGTAGTAATCTGGATTTTAATCAAATTTCTTATAGTAAGACGTGGTGGTATTACGTATCAAGAAGAAGAATATATAATAGATAATTATTCCTAAATCGTGAAATGTGGTCTGCTGACTCTCACGATTTCGGAATAATTAATGTAAGACATTATATTCAACGTCTTCGGTACACTTTATATTTCCTACCTTTTTTGATGCCGTCTATCTATAATAGATAGAAGTTCAAGTATTTTATCGCAAGGAGAGTTGAAGTTGAGTTAAAGTTTGAAGGTTAAATTATTTGACCTAGGAACCGTTACAAACTCCCGAATAAACTAGTTCCAAGCTATAAATTAACAAATAGCCGCACCATGTTATATGATTATTCTTAATAAGGCCGGCATTTGAAAAACAATCAAACAAATCTTTCGTTCCTAATTGAAAAACATGTACGAGGAGTGGTTTTATTGGTGATCTGCAAAGTTCAGAGAATGTGGTCGGCGGGTCGGAGAGCCAGAAGTTTTATCTTCCTGGTCCGTCAAACCTAGCTGCTTTGTGGCAGCCAGCAGCAACAATAGCTCAAATATGTTATTATGTGTATAAAAAAAAGGTGTTTATTTATCATTGCTGAGGCATGGGTCAGTAGGGTGTGGTTGTTGACTTGTAAGAAGAAATAGATTATTTCGCCATATTTTTTGATAAATAAATAAACGATTGTTTGAAATAAATAATTTATACTATAGGAAAAGGTCAAAATGTATTTCTGTCTTCCTTAGAGAAAGTACAGTTGTATCCTCTCATTTGGTCCTGCCAGGCTCGAAGGGTATGGCGCAAAGAAATATTTTCCTCGCGATTTCTACAGGCTTTAACAAAATAAACGCCATATGTCTAAAAACTCACCCTTTATCAACAAATCTGGAGTGTTATTGTCCATCACCTCCGTGCGTTATTAGGTAACTCAAATTAATTTTGTGCGGCACACATGGTAGGAAAAAATCACGTTAGCTTCAGACAAATTTGATGACAGATGACCACCTTTTTTTTTTAACAAAAATTGAATTGCAGTAGATAATGGGGTATGGTCTGCGAGTGTAGACAGACCCTAGTAGTGCCCGTGTGCCGGTTAAAAAGTGTAATTGCTGGAATGTTTGGTTGTCAGGCGCAGTAAAGATAACGCCCTAGCACAGGTTGAATTAAGCCTTGCAAGGCTGTATTTTTTATGAAGGTTTGGAGGAACTAAGGCAAAATCGATAGCTTTGTTCTGGATGAACTCGAGTGTCTGAAGAATATAGTCATGGGACATCACTGCCGAAGGGCTTTGCATATTCAAGAACACTTTAAGCATCGATGTTCCAGCATTATCTGGTACGTCGAGTGGTATCAGGATCATATTGTCAGGCTTGTTAAGTTGCACTTTCGCCCATCTATTGCCTTAGGTTGAACTGTCAGCCAAATTAGGTATTTTCGCCATGGAACATTGACTTCCGTCAGTGCGCATTAGAGTAGTTCAACAAATGGCGAGTGGACACGGATCCAATAAGTGGCCCAGTGCCAGATCAGAGTGAGTTCAAAAATACAGATCAACTGAAAAGAATGTAATCAGTATTAACTAGAATAAATTAATAATTTTTAAATAATGAATAGAGTTATTGTAATATCATACTACCAGTTATACTCGTCTAAAGTTATTAAAATGTAATATAATTATTTTCCCTCATAGTTTGTAATATGATTATTTTATTTCAGAAAGGAAATTTGCGTCTTAGGCGTTTTTCTTTAAAAGCTAGTTAACTCAAAGGAAAAGCGATCAAAGCGGTAGGTAGACAATAAATATCGGGACAAAACACAATTCTTTACACTTTCCCGTAGTATCCTACGTCAGGATATCGTGATGCATTTTTGGATCTGCAATACATCTTTCCTCTCCGGACCCGCCTTTGTTACAGTTGGCTAAATCCTTTCATAATTCATAATTCACGTTCGCGTTGCGACCACGCTGCTGGACCATTTTTGAACTCACTTTCCAGGACGACTTATCTCGTGACGTTATTGTCTATTTCTCTCGAATATACAATCCGCTCTTTCCGACTAGTTTAAAATATCGAATGTCAAAACTTATCAAACTTATCGTCCTATCTTGAAAGCGTGAACAGTCCGAATCCTTGTTCATCCGTTTCGTCAAAACTGAAGAATCGGGTGTCGTTTTATCGTCGAATGCCTGGTAAATCAGATCCCTGTCTTCATATACCACAAAGTTAGTTTACTACATTTCAGAAATAAAACGTAATCATTTGTAACAGAAGGGTTATAAAAACCCGTAACGTGCTCTAAAAATAATTTCCTAAATAATTCATAAAATAACTTTTCTACATCCTAAACGTATTTGTTAAATGTAACCAATGTTTGTAAATTCCAGGTCGTGGGTTCGAATCCCGCTCGTGGCACTAACCTGTTCATTTCAACCAAAAAATTTACATAAAAAGATTAATTAACTAAATGCATATTTATTTACTATTGAAGGAAGGACATAAATGATGATGTAGTTTTAAAAAAGTGGACATTTTGAATTTCCTTGTTTTATATATAGGTGTGTGGTTATTAGCGACCGTTAATCGATAATTATTGCACGAGTGCACTCTCAACACGACACGCACGCATGGCACAATTACACAGAGCACAAACATTTTGAGGGTTCGAAGCCCTCTCGTGGCACTGACTTTTACATTTCAACCAAAAACCTTACATAAAAAGTTTAATTGAAAGAGTAATTGAGTCAATAGACCACTAAATATAATGGATTTATTATATATATATATATATATATATATATATATATATATATACA
>CM077099.1:2259418-2274391 GCA_039619505.1 Cimex hemipterus | reverse complement strand
ATATATATATATATATATATTTAGGGATGATAAATGTATTCGCCCTCTCCTACCATTTCTATAACATGAAAAAAGTTGCACAAATGTCGTCACGAATAAATGACAGAAGATCAATTTACCTTTAAACGAGCTAAAGAAAGTGCCTATATTCGAAAGTGTTAACCATTTTCCTCGAAAACGAAGAGTTATTGAAAAAACCTTAAATGGTAACCCAGATAATTTTTGACAAGGTTCTAAATGAAGCGGGCTAAACCTTTTTTCACTCCCTATTCCCCCATTTGAAAAATTAGTCGATACCTAGTAGGGTGACATACTATTTAGAAGATTTATTTAAATTTGGAGGAAAAATTATGGGGTTACCATTTAAACTTTGTTTTGTAGCCCGTTGTTTTAGAGAAAATTGGGTGTTGCATTGAAATAAACCCACCGTGTCTATGCAAAGTAGGAAAAGTCATAATTTCTAAATTTGTAAAACTATATCTACACTTTTTTCTTTACTTTACATTATATAATAGTCCTCTGCGCTATTCTCAGCTTGGCAAAGGTTTCTTCCTTGGTGCTGAGTCACCTCATACCAATAAACTATATTTTATAATTGATTTATCTAAGAAATGAGATAAACTTAGTCACGTTCTTGGAGCCTGTGTAGAGGATACTTTTATCACATAAACAATACATTTTGGCAGTGTGGATCCCAATTTCATTACTGAACCATTCGTATCCGCAAAAAATTTATTGATGCTATTACGTAATCGTTGCAATGCTTTCTCTTTTAAAGCTGGTATTATGTCATCAGCCAATCCCATCGATTCATTAAAGGAAATATTTGAACAAATGACAATGAGATCTGGTTCTCTAAGGTACACAAGACTAAATATACTAAACGTGTTTCTGCCATTTTTTACTCATTTTTTTATAAAAAAGAAAAGTAGTATGATAGAGCTAACAGGCGACGTAAACTTAATCTATTTACAAAAATTACATAATAATAAGGATCACGGCACTAACGCCTCCATTAGTAGTGAGAACTTTGTATGTACCAGTCGAAAGATGGAAAAAATATCAAAATTAAATTAAATCAGACGAGGGGAAGGACTACAAAAATCTTGAAGTAGTTATTTTTTCCAATATCGTCGTCGTTGTTCGGAAGAAATTCTAGCTGTACCTTCTAGGTGACTAAGCAGTTGTAGATTATCCTATCAGGAGTAAAAAAAAATTAAAAACAATCTTGTTTTTACATGAGTCACGGTTTGTTCACAAAGCTCCTTCCTTGACGATTATGCATGAATCAATCTTAAAAAAGAAGAAAAACAAATTCTTCAAACATTTGCATGAAAATCAACCAGTCTCTGATCTGATACGAATAATTGAACAATTCTAAAAAAATGGAGGTCCTTATCGGTAAACCAGACGGCCGATCAATTCAAAGCCCATCAAAAATGAACGAACCCGCCTTTGAAAAAGATTGAATGAGTTTTGTATTATTTGACGGGTGACGAAGTCAACGGTCCATTCTTATTTATTGATCACGACATCAAGGCAATGATTTTTTTTCTCTCTTTCTCTTCCAGCCCTTTCTTGCCCTTACCCCTAAAGAAGTCAGAAACTTACTTTTTCTTTAGTTGTCCGATGTATATTATATTATACACGTTACATAAGAAGGACTACAATATAAATCTTATCAATAATTTAAGTCGATCATTATAGGTCTTTTTCTTACTAGATTTCCTGTAATTGAAGCTTCACTGTGTGTCTTTATTATTTTCCTACTAATGACTAGTAAATCCACGCAGATAGGATGATCGAAAGCAAGTAGACTATAGCATATACACAATCTGCTTTTTAAAAATTGAATGTGAAAAAATTGTAAAAAAAAGAGGGTAGAATAGATAGAAATAATTTGTCCTTTGAACGATGGATTTTTAAAAGCGTGATATTCAAAAGCAAATGGTTATCGATAAGATTATTATAAGTAGAAGGGAATTATCGTACAGTTAAAAACCTGCTCGTTTTGGTCATATCTTGTCCGCCTGTCTTCGCTGATTTTGTCTGTCAGACGCGTTTTGACTTTTCACTATTCATCTGATTAAAAAAACTTGGTTAATGATATCAATAATTAAAAAAGGATAGGCAGAACCAAACCATAAAAAACTTAATAAATAGTTCATTAATAGTTTTAGAGTATTTAATTTTTACTAAATTTTACTACATTATAAACACTGGACGCTGGTTAATAATTGTGGCAGAAATTATCTCAATACAATTTATTTGCTCGGTTGTAAAAATGTTTTCCAAATAAAATTAGTGTTCAACGGTGCATGTCAGTTTTTCTTGCATATTGTTTCAAAGACTACTTACTGATGTAATTCAAAATGAAAATAAACTTTAAAATACCAGAACTGAATGTTGCCACTTTTCAAATTATTCTCCTCTTTGTACCACACAAAAAATGTTATGACATTGTTTACTGCTTATAAACGAGGTCATAGATAAACATATAATTATTCGATTTCAAAAACTTGTTATAATCTACGTATTTTTCATTCACTCTTTCAAAAGAAACGAACTCGAATGAAAACTATGACAAAGAATGTGAAGATTGTAAGTGCACTTTCTAATCAGGATAGCTCTGTTTTGTCCTGTTGGGCTCAGTCAAATCTCAGCTGTCTAAACAAAACAACACCAAAACTCAGCATAGCGTAGCCCGTTCCTAGGCATAATTCAACCCATGCGACGGTAATACAAAAATGGTCACGCAAAAAAATTGTTTATACAGACCAAATGCATATTCATGATAAATAATTGAATTTTTCATGCAAAACAATGTTTTGCTACATGTTCATCGTCTCGTATAATACAGCAATAGTGAATGTCACAATTTTCCTATGGCCAATGTGGAAACACAAGGTCAAAAAAAGTCACCATTTATATAGTCTTTTTCCAATCCGATTAAATCACAAAAATTAAATTGTACGTTAATACGAATTTACTGGAAATTGTTCAATATTTGCGCTAAACAAGATTAAGAACTAAACTGTACGGGGAAAGTAGCACTTTTTTTAACACTTTCAGATCTTGGGCACTTTAAAATTGTGTCACCTGTTCAATTATAACATTTTTTGCAATAGTGTCCACGTATTTACGCACAAAATGATCAGTTTGTGCAAGAAACAATCGAGGATATAAGGTTATGAATTACAATATTTGTGATGGAAGAGGTCGTGTTCTAGTAAACAAATTGTACCGTAAAACCTCAAATCTTGGTAATTTTAGCGACCCTATTAAACCGTTTTCTTTAGTACTTAATATAATCAGATTTAAATATCTAAAAAATTAGAAATCAATCACGAGCTTGACGCATAAAAGGCTCCGATCTTCGTCAAATTGAAACCTTTCGTCGGCATAATGTAAGGGAGAAGTGGTCTTTCATCAAGATCCAAAGTCCGTTTGGAGCCGGTTCAAAATCCAGCTATTTTGTTGACGTATGTTTTGTATCCGACGACGAAAATAGAAGCTACTGGTTGGCTGTTTTTCTGGCCGTGGATCCATTCAATCCGGGCCACACCCGGCTCATATAATCGCCCCTTTGAATTCCTAAAAGGAGCACTTTTCGGGCTTAATTTCAATTCCCTTAGCACATTGTTCCAAAGGACGGACAACGAAAATAAAGCGAATGCGTTGAAATATTGTTAATACCATCAAGATTCAAGTAATGTTTACAATAAATCATTTTAACAAAATGTCTCTTAGTTATACGAATATAATCCGTCATAAAATATTTGTGACCCTTTCAATAGGAACATTAATTAATTTGGTAAGTGAACTTGAAATCAAATCAAATCAAGTCAAGATATGCAGAAAACGTTTCATTCGTCGAATCAACAATTTTAAACTAAAAACATTTTTTTCTTAAGTAAACATAAAAAGTAAAATACATCCCTCACTCTTTCTCTAAAAGTGATGTGAATAAAATTTAAGAAATAATCATTCCGAAAAAATATAAGACTTTGAAAAGAAAAAAGGGTGAGATGTGTGGGGACAGCTAGTGTTTTTGCACGACTGCTCTGCTATTGTTTCCCTTTCCTACATCCTTTCACCCTCGTGCTATGAGCATTTTTTCTCATCTTCCTGAAGGGTTTTTAACAATATATATTTTGAAATTTAATGTCAGCATTTAAAAGAATGAGGGATATTCTTGTCAAACAGGAGGCCCTTTTAAAGAACCCCTTTAGTCATAAAACCCACTAGATGTCTTATATATTTATATATTATCATATGTTTGTAGATTTAATCGTGTTAAGCCCTGCAACGCGAATAAACATTTGATTCAACTTTCCAATGAGAAGTTTCCACCAGTTCATATAAACATGGTAAAAAGAGCTCATTCATGAAAACAATTGTACAATTGCTGGGATGTTAAGCAAAGAATCAGAATTTTTTTAAGGCGTCAATGTGATAACTAGTCAAGAAGGAAGTAGCATTAAACTGCAAAATTATAGAGAAATGAGAAAATTATAAAGTGATTTTTTACCAATATTTCTGCATTACTAAATATTTTTGTTTTATGTTTGCGTCATCTTGATCAGCAATTTTAGTTAAATGTAATATAATTCACAATGGATGAGTACATATAAGTGATACATTTTTGTTTGAAATCGATTACAGTTTGGGATATTGACACTTGAGACATATCCATATCAACTGAATTGTAGCTTTATTCGTTTCTACATTTTTCGGCATTTCCGGTTATGAACTTTTACCCAGGCTGCTTATACACCAGTCTAACTACTACTGTTCGGTAATTGTGAGATTTATTTTTTACGCTTGACGGACGATAAATCTGTAGTTCGGCTGTTTCAGAATAGAAGCATTTCAGAATCTTCAGTAGTTGGTCGGTTGTCTTGCTTTACCCTGCAACTAAACCTAATCAACTGCTTAAATTGTGCTATTTCTTTTTGACGTCTGCTGGGCGATGAACCTGTAGTTTGCTCATTCTGATCTGCCTACATTTAATCCTCTTCTGTTGGCTGGTCGCCTGCTCCACCCTGCCTATAACCCGAAACAAATACTATTCTTTCAAATGTGAGATTTATCTTGATATATCTTGAAGTCTGCAATTTATGAACCTGTAACTCCTCCAGTTCTGATCAATTTAGTCGGATAGTAGTATTTATACTTATACACGCTTCTATACTTATACCCTAACCAACTGCTAGTATGTCAACTTTATAAATTCTTCTGAAAGCCTGTGTGGTCTGGAGTAAGGCATTTTCGAGCATCTTAGTCGGAAGGAGCATTTCTAAATCTTAGGTAATGGATTGGTGGTCTTGCCCCACTCAGCTAGCTTATATCCCTAACAAACTAACTCTATTTGAATTTTGAGATTTCTCCTGAAAATGTGAGACGCGATGAACACGTAGCTTGGCTGTTTCTCATCATTGTAGTCTGTCAGCAGAATTTATGAATATCTGAGCAGCGCTGATGCACCAACTACTATTTAAGTTATGCAATCTCTTCGTTGTGTTTACAACCCGTAGCTCATCCATTTCTGATGATTTTCGGCGCTTAGATGAAGTGTCTTGTCCCAGCCTGCTTATAACCTTGACCATTCTTTGAGCATTCTGCTGAACTTCTACTGGCGAGGCGACCTTCTAGTATCCGTTCATTTTGGCCAGGCTGTCCTTAATGGACATACGGAGTGGAAATGTGGGATTAAATTATTTACTTTTTGGTTTTAATAAAATAAGACGTTTTCAGTTACATTGGGTAGAAGTGTTAATTTTTCCGTAAATTATTCTGACTAAACACTGTCAGCTATATTTAAAAACATTTTTTGTGGTACATTTTGACTTCAGAGAATGCGGTCAAAAACACTCAAAACTCTGACGAGATTTTAATAACAATCGTTGATTTAGCCACGGTTCCAAAGAAATATCATCGTGCTGCGTGGGATGCCAGAAATGGAAACCGGAGGTGTAATTTAAAATGGAGTTTTATTCTTGCCCTTGTCGAAGAAAGACTTGTTTTCAACAGTTATTTATGCTTGTGCAAATAGGGAGATTCAAAAGGGGCTAATAATAGGACCTAGGCTCACTCAAGATTGAAATAATCCGAAAATTCTGCCGTTCAGTAGTTGGCTCAGATTTGGCAGAAGGCACAGCATGAAACATGAACACAGTTTTTTCAGCTTACAGCCCAACGCTCTCATTACAGATAGAAAAGACGTTGGCACGATAAAGAAAATGTTAAACCTACATCACACAAGATTATACCTCACTATCTCCAAATAATTGCTAATATTCTATTGGTACTACTTTTGCCACTTACAGGTGTGTTTGGATATACCTGCGCGCCTTTCTCCGTGAGTCTTCTAATAGTAGGACAACGCAGATTGAAAATGGATTGTCTAAAAACTATGCCTTAGATAAATCCTAGCGTCTTTTCTGCAAGTGTGAAAGAGAGTTAAGTTTTTGTATGGGTATATGGTATGTAAACAAAAAACAGTAAGGTGAATGCTTGAATGTACTTTCAGTCGAAGGATGAAGTTCAATGTGTTAAAACATTTCTGACTTGTATTGGATGCTGAGCTATATAAATCAACCGTACTGCCAAATACGTCAGATTACTGTGAGGTAAATCTTATGACATGGAAAGAGTGAGGTCGTTATCAAGATTTTTCAAAGTGTGCGATTTACACGTGAGATCGCGATCCGGGATAGGAAGTGCAACGATAACCGTCGACTTACCTGGTGGAGCATGTAACAGGATTTTTTATTTCTTTCAGCCTTTACAGTGCCATAGAGCGTAGTGAACCGTTTCTTTTATGTAATTCCTTTAAAAACAAGAGCTTTTTTGCCCAACGGAACTAGATTGCATTAAGATTCACGGCTCCGAGGTGCGATTTCACACTTTCAGTCGAAACGGAGCCAACGCTTTCCCCGGCGTTTGACGTCCAGCAGCCGAATCCGAGCCGGGCGTGGAATCGATCCGTTACAGCAGCGTTTATCACTTTTTATCGGCCTCTTTTCCTTTCAGCATTATTGAAACTTGTAATGCAATCGTTTCTCCAAACAGGCAACCAAACGCCTTCCGTTCCGTGGAAAGCGCGAACTTTCTAGGTTTCCCTTTATGCGCTCGCTAAATCGATTTTTTGAGAAACGGCGAGTTTTCACAACAGGGACAAAGACGCTTTTATAGAGAACAAAGGTTCATCGGACTGACAAAAGCTGAACTATTGCCCTATTTCACTACGACAAATAAAAAACATACTTTTCAGACCGAGCAATTTCTTCTGGAATTGGCATTAATGAAAACTAATTGCATCCGTCTGCAGGCCCAATTCCCAATTGTGGGTGTTAGACGGCATCCTTTCGTTAGTCAGTTAAACTTACTTTACAATTTTCATTTTTTTCTCTCACCCATCATGAATAATAACATTTTAAAAATCAATAGACATTTTTTTCTTAAATCAAAGAAATAGAGAAACCTCATAGAAAAGAACAAACTATTTTGGCATTAAATACTTTTCGTTGGAATCTGTTTTGTATAGTTTCTTCAAAAATCTAATAATAGTCTGTCTGTTTGTTAGATAATTTAAGTTAACATTTACCGACATAATTAATATAAGAAAAATTAGAAAAACAATTTCATAAGGCAGTCACTGATATAATTACAACCATTCGTTATGGCTCATTACCATCATTCTGTTAATATTTTGAGCACCGGTAATTTATGGATGAAAAGATGATAAGCATGAATGTATGTGAGTAGGTATTAAAAAATATTTTCCAGTCATAATTCATGATGGCTTGTGCGATAGCCCTTGAAAATCCTTTCGAATCACGCTGATAATAAATAGAGGTAGTTTGTTTTAAATATTAAAAAATAGATTATATATTTATTTTGGATAATTTTTTCAACTGATTATTTTTTCTCTAAGATATTTAATGTTCTGTCCGTTTAAAGGCAATTTAATTTTAACAAATCAACCTAAGAGGTGCAAAATTCACTGTTGTTAAGAAGTAATCTGTACTAAGCTAGATGTATATATTCATTTTTTTCACTCCGTGTTATTGTACTTATTATTACAAAATGTAATATTTACGCAGTAATCCTTAATATGTCTGTATTATAAGATTATTTATTACTAAAAGGGTTTTCTTGTTAGGGAGATTTTTGCCAGAAAGCAGTATTTTGTTTTTATTTGTGAGACGGAATTTTGACAAAACAAATTAGCACACAGCTTAAATTCTAAATATTTTCTATCAAAATAATTAGCCAAGCTTGATGTTTATAATTTCATAATTAATGCAAACAAATGTAAAGTATTTCGTTATAATAATTTTAATAAATTCTAATTTAAATTGTGTAGCTTGTACGTTTCCAACCATTTTGTTCTACCTCACTGCAAAAATCATCATCTTTAATGGAAGGAGTCTTTATTGCGTTATCCTGCTTATAACCCTTCTTTTTCATTGTTTATACGATTATTTTCAAAAGGTCTGCAGGGTGAAGAGTCTTTAGTTCGGTCGTTTTCGATATATTTGGTGGACATGCTTATTCCTTAAAAAAAACGTGCATCCAGTGCTTTTAAACGCTTCTTCAAATGTCTCCTGAGTTAAGGAAACTGTATTTTAGTTGTTTTTGATCGTTTTGAATTTCCTACGTCAGATTCTTCAATGCGTAAAACATGTTTTCAGAATTGCTTCCCCCTGCTTACAACCATGACCATCCGCCACATTTAAGGTTTCTTCTTAAGGCATGCAAGGAAATTAATTTGTAGGTTTGTCGCTGCTTTTCATTTAGTTCGATTGTTCCAGTCATTTGATCTTCCTACTCTATCTGTATGTTGCATAGTTTGCAATCAAATGAGGTGGCAGTCTTTCCTCTCCCTGCTTATAACCCTGACCATCGACCGAATATTTTTTCAGTTTTTCTAAAGCTAAAGTTTGTTCGTTTCCGATCATTTCGTTCTGCCTTTTTTTGCTGTGAAATGCATCAATCTGTTTTCCTTATCCTGCTAATTTCCTAAACAATGTACTCTTTATTCTTAACGTTTCTGTGGCTAATAAAATTATGCTTTGGTTATTTAAGATCGCATTCGTTTCCCTACCCTAGTTGTATTTTATTAAATTTATTAGCAAGAGGTTTCTGCCATGCCACACCGTGCTTATAACCTTGTCCAACCACTGTACGTAAAGTTTCGTCTAAAGATCTACTGAGTAATGAACCTACAGTATGGATTTTTCTGGCTAATTTAGTCATCCTGTACTTCTGATTATTTCAAATTTTTGAGTAAATAAAGTTTCTTTTTTACTTCACAATGCCCATAATCCTGACCGACCCATTGTACGATATTCGTTCTAAAGGCATACATGATAATGAATTTTTAGTTTTAGGTTACGTTAGTTTTCGAACATTTTGGCCTTTCCACCAACATTGTCTATTTCATCACTTAGTAGTAGAATAAGTTTCCGGCTTGTTTTATCTTGCTTACAACCCTGACCTGCCACTGCAAGTAAAATTTCTTCTTAAAGAGCTGTGCAGTAATGAAGCTTTATTTTAATCTGCAGTCTTAAAGGTCAATCAGGACTAAGGCAAGAGAACTATCTCTAGTTGAAACTGAACAAATCCGTCATAAAATTAAACAAATATGCAGTCGAATTATTTAAATTTTCTTAATATGCTCTAGGTCTATAGCAGCAAGTATGCTTTGGCTTACAGTTTTCTGAATGGTAGAAAAATTTAGCTCAGACAATTGTTAATTTTTTTTTCAATTCGACGAGTTGGGTTTTTTTCGTTCAATGCTGACGTTTCACACCGACCGTTCACGTTAAAGATAAAGTTTACACATCGACTGTGTATTGTCTCACTGGAAATTCTAGCAGTGTCGGGGTAAAAATTGCCGTCCTAATTAATCCAGGGTTAGAAACAAAGGTCGTGGCGGTGGAAGAAAGATGGATGGCTTGTTTGCAGGTCCCGGCCCATCGCATCGGTCGGTAATCTACACCATAAATTACAAAACGCGAGAGGTTTCGTTACCGGAGGCAGTTTTGGAGGGTCGCTGTCAACCGATACCCTTTGTTCGGGAAAGGGGGCACCGCCCCTTGATATTTATTGCCATCAAATTCCACTTTCCGCTCTTCAGTTTTTCCTAGAAGTTTCTCTTCCAAAGCTTGGTTGCCAACATGTGTGACCCTCCCGTACCTCGTTTTTCCCGATAGGGCGATCAATTTTCCGCGGACCTAAAACCTACTGCCGTTAGAGAAACTGAAGTAATAAGCAAATAAAACTTTTCTCCGTCCCAATAATTCATTTATCACATTGTTAATAATTTCCGTTGGATAATCCATTTATTGCAGTACATTTCATCCCTGGTTCTTAGGACGAGTACAATCCATGTTTGTAATCGTAACATGGCGAGGTATATCACGTATCTTTTCATATCTGATTGAACATGTTGTAAGCAGCTCAGCGTGTATGTACCTTTTGATAAAAAGATTTCTTACGAAAAATTGCTGTGATAAGCAAAATATTGCAATGGTGCATGAAAGTAAAACTAAAAATATTACTATAAATGTCATAAACTCCTACTCAGAGACCTCGCTCGCAACTTGTCTTGCTGTCAAAAATAAGAAAGCTGAGAAAACCAATCGATAAAATAAATGTTTAAAAGCTTAAAGAAACAGAAGTCACTAAAGTCAGAGAACGGTCAAGATCCACATTCTCCATATAAAGCAGCACAGCAATATCAATGTGGGTACTGACCTAAATGCTCTTTTGAGTGTGAGTAAAAGCGGTTATGTGCCGCTAAAAACATAAAGTAGAGCTTGGGCCAGTAAATTAGAAAAAAATTACCAAAAAATATCAGAGCAGAATCAGGGCCTCATGCCACACCAATCGAAGTGTCTTCAAGTTGCACAAATTTAGACCATTTTTCGTCAATTTCCTCATAATCATTGAAAAATTGATGTAAACCTAGTTTTTGATTAAATGAAAAAAGGCCCTAAGGGAAGGTACACGTACAAATACTTTTTCGTCCTCCAGGAGAAGACATGACTACAATAGTTGTTTCCTTACTACTGAAACTACCGTTGGTGGTCGGCAACATATGTCATACCTTCATGAATTCAAACAAGCTCGTTCTGTTCGGAGAGCATAGAATTGACCACATTCGACCCAAAGCTCTGATGTTCAAACAGTAAACCGAAACGTATAGTCGCCAAGTTAAGGATTATGATAAAGCAATACCAGAAAATGTAGAGAACGGTTTCTGTATTCACCAATCACTTCGGGTTTATTGTGTTTTTCCTAATGCTTTTATTCAGTACAATTGACATGATACATCTCTAGGAAGTAATTGCATTGAGTGCCAGTGATGAATTTATTTTTTCAGGTTTCGATTTCTTTTCATTTGAAGCTGTTATGGGCAGTGGAAACAAAACAAAAATGTGGTCATCGTTGAAAACACCCATGTTGTCCAGCTGTTTTCGTAGGTTCCAATGACTGATCTATAATATAACCCTACCTATCACTACTGTAAATTTTACCCAGTCTATCTGCAGCAATGAATATGCCTTGGTGGGAGTTCTTTAGAGGGTTAGTATTGTGGGGCTCTAGAATTCATCCTATCGAGTCCGATCTTGTGACAATAATTTTGGCAGGGAAACCTTTTGGTTAGATTTTCTATGGCACAAAAAATTAATGATTTATTTCATATTGTTCTCAGTTTTTGCCACTTTAGGTTATATCTCCGCTAAGCTGTTTTAAATATGTGTGGCAGTTTCTATCTCGTCATTGTATAACTACAAATGGTTGGTATAAAAGTCAACCCAAGTATAAATGGATCGTTATATGGGTTTGATGATCCCCATCTGGATCGGTTTGTAAACTGGATCATCCTCCTTTGCAGTCCACACTACTAATAAATTTGGTTTAGTACTACTATTAAAAACTAGTTATTCAGATATCGTGAGATGCGGTCTGGTGTGATGTAGGTATCAGAAAAACATTTTCTTTATCGTACCAACGTTTTGATTTTTTATTGAGATCATCTTCAGGGCTCAAAGTGTTTATCTCCTGTGTAATTGTGCCATTCTTGCGTGTCTTGTTGAGAGTGCCCACTCTCATGAAATGATCTCAATAAAAGATCGAAACGGTGGCAGATAAAGAAAATGTTTTTCTGATACCTACATCACACCAGGCCGCATCTCACGATATCTGAATAATTATCTATTAATGGTCACCAATCTCTGCATGATAGGCATGATTGTAGTAAACTCTTACAGTGAGGTTTCTTCGTTTGTAATCAATAATAGTTCGTTTTCTAATGTTTCTGTCATAAAATTGAATCATAATCCCTTGATCGGGGAGATCACGATTTAATAGCATTGCCTACGAAACGAGTACAAATTAAAAATATCTTGTATTCACGGATACGTCTTTGTTTACCAGAACATGATATACGACCGTTTAGAAACTCTTAAACGTAATAAATCTTCGTACGGTTCATCATTTTTTACTCGTTTACATTTTAATATTTCAAAACAGAAGAAACTTCCCCACGTCGATAAATCAACTTTAGATCACGGTGCCGACACGGTATGGTGTATTCATAGTACGCCCACATGCAAGACGTTCTGCTTTTATTTCCCCCTGCTTTTATTTAGTACAAATCCCGAACAGCCTTCGCCACAGGCCATTTGCACATTTCAAACAATTAAACGTCACATCATTCCGTGGGTGGACACAAATCACTTTCATCGACGCTCTGTCCGATGAGATCATACAAGCATGGCAACTTTTAAAAATTAAAAATTCTGAAATATAAAACATCAAATAAAAAACATTTCCTACGTTTATGAAATAGAGTAATTTCGTAGTACAGAAATGCACTGTTATCACTCTTGTAAAATTCCTGAAAACAAACGTAATTCGCTAGTTTTCATGGTCCGCTTGACCAATATCTTTTAATTAATTATGGTTTTCAGTTGAGATAGAGCAGGCAGTGTCAAAACGGGGTTCGAACCCACGCTCTACGGCTAGATACGCCGCTGCTCTACCACTTGAGTTATCCTGACCTCGATCTACTCGGACACTAACCAACCCCACCTTCTTTTGAATTTCCCTCCCTTTTCGTCATTTTTTCAAATGTCGTGTAATGCTACGGAAAGCATTAGTGAAGCTATACTTCATTTTAACGTATTAAACTCACTACTGTTCGTGGTTCACTTGACCAATTAATATGTTTCAATAAATTAGGGTTTTTAGTCGAGATAAAATTAATTGAGCAGCGGCGTATCTAGCCGAAAATCGTGGGTTCGAATCCCTCTCGTGCCACTGAATTTTTTATCTCAACTAAAAACCGTAATTAATTGAAAGACTTTAACATAATATTATTTATTTTGTACACGTGTTATAACATGCTTTATTTTTTAAAAAAGTTGGTTGCTGAAAGAGCAATCAACAAAAATGGGCGAATTTTTGCCAATAAAGTATAATCAAAGACGGTCTGGTTCGATAAGGAAAACAACGCTGGATAGGTACTTAACGGTACTTAACTCTATTGAAACCTGGATATATTCTATCCCATTCTACACATTCCTTTCAATACTTCTCGCGAAGGATCAAAATTATGCAATCAATGAGTTAATAAGCTTAGGTGTTAGGCGAAGAATCTATCAGAAACCAGGTCGACTAGGAGATAGCATCAATATTCCGTCAGAAAACGAGGAGACCTCTTATATTTTCTAGGAAACAAAAGAAGAAACATTATTTTTGAGAAAAATGCTGGATAAAACATTGAATTAGAAAGTCTACAATGGAGACCTACTGAACAGTGGCGCAGATCCCTGTATGAATTATACTTTTTACCGTATAACCATCAGAGCAAATGTTGACTTTGGAACAGAGTATTAGATCAGGCAGGCAAAACTGTTTGGCAAAAATTAATTAAGTTACAATATAAATTACTACAAGTCAGTTGTAGAACTGTCTGATCTACACCAATTGAAATCCTAATGGCAAAATCCATTGCACTTCGCTTGACCATATACGAAAATTGCTAACATGACGTTTTATTCTTTCACTTACGGTTAGAACGAAGTCACATTATAATAAATCATTGCTCTTTTCCTGTACAGTGCTCACGTATAAATACCATGGTTTTTATTTCGTTATTTCAGGAAACAGACACTTCTGTTTCGATACGCTGCTATTTGCTGGTAAGCACAGAAACAGGAAGGACGAATGACTAACTGTATCAATTAATATCATTCCACTTTTTACACTTTATTTATTCACTCTCTCAAAAGATGTTAACGGATATATTTCGCCGTGTCATACATAACGTCCCTTCCAATGATAAAAACCAAACGCTAATATAAAGTATTTATGAGATATAGTGTTAATCATATCATACTGAGATACAAAATAATTCAATTGATTTACTACGCCTATACATTTATTTCACAAAAATTGGAAACATTAGATGAAAATTTAGATTCAACACAAACACCTAAGTGGTAAATCCGCAATTTCTGTGTTTGTGAATTCGGTGACTAATTTTTAATCGATTTGATTGATTGGCGTTAAGCATCAATAACCAAATGTTTAGCCGAAGTAGATTTAACTCTTTAAAAATGTCATAATTCGCAAATTTTTATATATAGTCAGTGCAAATCCAACTCAAAGAATTAGTGAATTAAATATTTTAAGACAAATTTAAAAAATAAAAACTGTATTGTAAAACATTTTCAGTCAAAAGTACAAAAGCATTGGTCTCAATGACATAAATTGTCTAAAAAATTAAAGATTGAGATAAGTAAATTGATAAAATTTCTTCTAAGAATCCATTATTAGCAATGCAATAAAAAGCGCTCTCTCTCTCTCTCTCTCTTTCTTTCTTTCTTTCTCTCTCTCTCTATCTATCTCTCTCTCTCTCTCTCTCTCTCTCTCTCTCTCTCTCTCTCTCTC
>CM077099.1:2165273-2259018 GCA_039619505.1 Cimex hemipterus | reverse complement strand
CTCTCTCTCTCTCTCTCTCTCTCTCTCTCTCTCTCTCTCTCTCTCTCTCTCTCTTTTCGCTGTCTGGTTTGCTAGCAATAAAGATAAAGTTCATTTTGATTTGGATAAAGGGAAATTTAGTTTATCAATGAATGCTGAATTTTATACTGTCAAACTAAAAGTTAATTTGAATAAAGTTTAATTTAGTTTAGAAAAATTCTTCAATATGCTTCAATGAAGAACTCGATTGTAAATGAAGTTCATTTATTTTGGAAAAAGTTCGATTTGATCTGCAAATAGCCGAAAGTGCTTTAAAAACAGCGCGAGTCGATTTAAATAACATCTAATTTCTATAGCAAGTAATTAAATTAGGTATGAGTAAAGTCAAATTTGATTTTGAAAAAATATGTTTAACTTATTTTCCATACAGTGTGAAGGTTTAGACATCAAATCCATTTAATTGGTAAATTATGAATGAAAAAATCCAATTTATTTAAGAGAAACGTGCATTCTATTGACCACGGATACATTCATTTTTAGATAATGTAGAACTTTGTTTTGAGAATGATCACATTCATTGGAATGAATGTTCAGTTGAACTAAATAAAAATTTAATTTTGTTTGAACAGCGTAAAATATTTATTTTACATACATATAATAAAATATTTTTGGAAATAGAATTTTTTTTTAATATTTGGTTTCAATAAAGTTCAACACGGCTAAGAGAAAAGAGTTAAAGTTTATGTATGTTAACAAAAGATCGATTTGAAGATCGAAAATTTAGATTTAGTTAAAAAAAGTTTAAAAGTTTAATTTTAAGTTTAGATAAATTTCAACTTGGTTAAGCAAAAGTTCTATTTGATTTTGAAAAAAGTTAAATTTAATTAAAGACAATCTCGATTTACTTTATATAAATTTGAATTAAAATATGTAATATATAATACATAAAATATATATAATTGATAATTTTGAAATGAATAAATTTGAATGAACAACTCAATAGAAGAAAATTTCAATGCGGTGTAACAAACTATCATATGATTAAAGTCCTGTCATTTGGAGAAAGTTTAAATTTCGATTGTAAAATCTATCAATCAAGATTAAGTAAATTTCAATTTCGTATAGAAAGAAATCTACGTCCAAAAAAAAAAGTTCAATTTTGTTTAGATAAAGTAGAAAAGTATTCGCTTTGGTGTAAGAAAAATGCAATTTCATTAAGATAAGGATTAATCGTGTTAATTGGATTGAGAAATGTTGGATTTTATTTGCAAAAAGGGACAATTAGAAGTAACTTCAATTTCTTTTGGCAAACATTAAATCTGGTTTTAAAAACAGTTAAAAATTAATCTGGTTTTTAAAACCAGATTTAATGTTTGCCAAAAGAAATTGTTTTGATAAAATTGATGATTTAGTCAGACATTTGCAATTTATCATTTAGTTGATTTAAAGAGAACAAGTTAATTTTCTTACGTTGTCAGGGACTCGGTTTCGTCATTGCCATTATTTGAAGTTTACTTTTCTACGTGTAACTATTAGAAAACTTGAATGACGTAAGAAGAAGAAGCGTGTTATCTTAGCGTCTCCAGGCCAGATGCCAATTCGTATTCGGCTCAAAAACAAAGCAATTTAGTAAATGGACTGACCTGATCCGCTTAAACCTACAAACTTTGTTTTCGTTCTAAAATTTCATCAATTAGCACCTCCTTCCAGCCACGGTCGACGGTTTAATTTCGATTCCTCTGTTTACAACCGTTTATCGGATATAAACGCTCAATTTTCGTATATTTTACTATCTGCTATTTCGGAGTTTATTGATGTTTTATGATGATCACTATGCAAATTTTTTATACAATAATCAGAGAGATTAATTATCTTATTAATTATATTAATAATCTCTGTGCGTGAAGAAAAAATTCGGTTTTTTTTTTATCCTTTGTTTTACAAGTTTTTTAAACTGGTCGAAATGAAAAGTTAGTATCTCGAGCGGGATTCGAACCCAGGCCTTCGGCTTCATACTCCGCTGCTCTAACCGCTTGAGCTATCGTGATTTCGATCCACTCGGAGCTGAAAGTAGCCACTGGGAGCTGCCTAGTGAAGTGATACTTCTTATGCTTATTAAATATTAATGTATTTACATTTTAGTCGTGGTTCAATCTATTTATCAAGCTCGTATTGCTCGTCGTAATCAAAGACATGATAACTCAACTGGTAGAGCAGCGGCGTATTGAGCTGAGCGTCATGGGTTCGAATCCCGCTCGTAACGCGTTTTCATTTCGACAATACAAAAATTTTAATATACCACTAAACGATTTTATAATGTTTTATTCAAGTTTCTTCCAAATCAGCATAATTAAATCATTTTTATTAAAATCAAGACTTTTTGATGCCCCTTTGTAAAAATAGTTTTTAAATTATTACGATTAGTTTTATTTGGTTGTAATGACTCATTGAAAGGCGCTCAATTTCAATAAATTAAAATTCAAACACTGAAATGTCAAGTCAAATCCTTCAAATGAAATTCAATTTGGTTCTGGCTAAAGAGTCCTTTAAAAATACAATAAAAGCAAACAGATTCAACGAAGGTTAATAATTAATCATTATGAAAACAAAAAATACGACAACCACTTCCTAAATTGAAGTTCCGCCCTTTTGTGCACCGGACGGTGGATCGAATTAAACCGGATTCTAATTTAACGCAATTAAACCATTAGTGAAAAGATATCTAGGAAACAGGGAATTGCTATTTTCTGTTGCTACATATAGCCTTCCACAATCTGTCCCTTTCATTCCCCCTCACTCTCCACATGAAATTGTACTATAGCCAAATCGATTTTATCGTTCGCTTAAATCAAATATAACTTTTTCGATACCGATTCTCAAAGCAAATTGAAGTAAATCGAATTGTAATTTTTCCAGATCAATTCGAAATTGGGAACAATCGAAATTGTCCTTTAAAAAAAAAAAAACAATAAAACAAGTTTTTATTTCCAAATTCAATTTCCAAATTGTATCTTTTCAAAACCAAAAATCTCATTCACTTTTGTACATTCACATTTAGCCTTTCACATCAAATATTGCTCTTTGTGAATCAAATTGAACTTTTTTCGACTTTCATTTAATGTTTTGTCCTTTGTGAATTATAATAAATAATATTTTTTAATCAAATTAAACTTTGTTCGACTTTCATTTAATGTTTTGTCCTTTGTGAATTATAATAAATAATATTTTTTAATCAAATTTACCTTTTTAATTTGTGTACTTTTTTTTATTATGTGAACATTTTATTAAATAGAGGTTTGCTTAATCAAATGGTACTTCTCCATACTTTAATGTGTTTCTAAACAAAATTCAAATCATTCGCTCACATAAAATTAATTAAACGTGGCCGCAAGGATTCGTCCTCGACACGGCGTTCATCACTGTAAGGTAAAGGTCCCGGGTTCGAATGCAGGGCCACTGGATTCGAACCCGACATATAAATGTCCTTTTTTTTTCAAAACACCGGCACCCTAAGGGTTTATATGAACTCTGCTGTTGCGAACCCTCGTAAAAAAAAGATCTAGTATCCGATAGTGTTATCTAGTTAAGGTTATTAAGGTTTTACTCAAACAATATGTACGGTTGAACGTTTTTCCAATTCAAAGGAGAACAATTTATTCTATATCTTTAATTCAGCCAGCACTTGTTCAAATAATACTGAACCTTTCACAAATAAAACTGACTTCTTTCGAAATCAAATTTCTTGAACTTTTCTTAAAATAAACATTTTTTTACAAATCAAATTATTTAACCAAAATTACAAGTTCTACCTTATCAAATTGAACTATTTTCAAAACTGAAAAAGAAAAGATACTATACTTCCACCAATCAAATTGAACTACACAAATTGTTTCTAAATTAAATTCAATATTTTTCCTAAAATGAAATTGAACTGTCTCGAATTGAATTGAACTCTTTCTTAAAATGCTTAACAATATTAAATAAAATTTATTTTTACCTACATCAAATTGTGTTTTTTTACAAAACGATAACATTTTATACTTTATCTGCAATTTAGCGTATATACAAATGAAATTGATTTTGGACGAATCAAATCGAACTATTTCCAAACCAAATTGTGAAAACAAATTGAACTTTTATCCATTTAAATTTAACTTATCTTAGTCAAGTTTATGTAGTTAAGTATTTAAACAAAATTAAAATTCAACTTTATCAAATTGATTTTTTTTGTCAAAATAAACAAAAGAACAATTTATAGTTCATCTGCAATTTAGCATTCGTTGAAATGAAAGTGTACTGTTTCTAAACCAAATTCTAAGTTTTCCTCTAATAAAATTGAAAATTTTCATAATTAAATTCAACTTTTAGAAACCTTCCGGTATTTTTCCCCGTTTTAATTGGTTTTTGCTATAAAAATTGTACGTTTGTTAATCAAATTGCAATTTTCCTAAACCAATATTTTCAATCAAATTGTTTTTTTACAATAATATTAGATTGTTAATCAAATTTCAACTTTTTTCAATGATATTGCATTTTTTCTTCACCAGACTTAATTCTTTCCTATTTTTCATATTTGCATTTTAAGAAATTGCCGTTAACAATTAGTTGTTGCATGAAACATGAATGTTAACAGTGTGTAGAGATTAGTGACCGTTAAATGTTAACAGTTTTATGTTGTTTTAAATTCCTGAGATACTAGTAGGCTTTTGATATAATTTTAGAAGCATAGAATTCTAATTTCCTGCCATACATTTTGGTTTTATTATAATAAAAGATGCGTTCCATAAAATTTGCTTATAGATCTCTGCAGCATTTCCGTTACTAGCAGATATATTTAAAGTAATGAAACCGAAACTTCATCTTCCAGAAAAGCTTCACAAATGGGTTTTCTGTCTTTTAGATTACACTTATGGAAATAAAATTGAGCCGGTGATGTGTAAAAGCAGCCCATTTAACTCGGGCGTCGACGGAAAAAACAAGCCGGCTCCCAGGCAAGAAAACATTTCTGCTTTTCTCTTCCGCCGGCTCGGCCCCGTAAATCCAAATACACAAAAGAGCCGAGGCGCACGTACACCGAATTACATCCCATGTAGACGAATGGCCCCTGTGTAATTCACCATTTCGTAATACTCATCTTTCAAACTCACCGACCGTGGAAATCAATGTATAATCCTACCGGGCGGCGAATGGCAACACTCGTTTCTCGACAAACGGCTTTTCGCAATGTTAACGTTAATCTCAGCAAGCCAGTTTTCCCTGCAGGACGTGAAACAAATGTAAAATCAATGTTATATTTTCTTTCCCTACGAGTTGTGCCATTAACATGGTTGAATATGAATATCACAAAGCTGACGGCCTACTAGTGAAAGTTCTTCGCACACTATCATTCACTCCTATCACTTTCTCAATCAGTCAATGATTACTTCCTTATACTACGTATTTACTGATGTGTCTGTATATGCACTATATTACTACAACTACTTTCAATTAGTTAACAATTAAAACATTGAAAGATACATTATACATATATAGTAGTGCACCGGCAGGCAATTGCTGAAATCGTTATAGTAAAATAGCATATAAATAATATTAGAAAACAATTACATAAAAATAATATGTTCATTATGTAAGTAAAAATAAGAAGACTTGTGCAAATTAATTATACTCAGTAAACAATTTTAATTGCAGATAATGTACGTTAAATAAGTATGTACCATTTTGCCTTGGTTTTTCTGCTAATTTTCAGTTATTAGAATCATTTTTCCTTAGAATAAGAAAAGATTACGCAGGATTGTATGAAATGAGAAGGGTAGAGAAAGGGGCACAAACGAAAAATTATTTTTGGAAAAAAAATAATTCGGATTCTTTAAAACCAATAAATATGAAATGTTATAGCAAACAGCAATTAGTTGGCTGGATCTGACGGAGGTAATTTTCTTTTCTCAGACTTCCAATTTTTAGCTTAAAAATTTACAACTCCTTTCAATTATTATGTTTGATATTATAACCGTTAAAAGCCACACCATTACGTGTAGAACATAGGGTTGTATTTCCTTGTAACGTTTTTTGTAAGGTTGTTGCTATCCTTTCTAAATTAAAACAATTTTTTAATTTGTTGAATGAAAGCATTATTAGAGAAAAAAGTGTTTTGTAAATATTTAATTATGATTTTTATATATAATTTTTAGTACACTGAGAAACAAAAACAGTGGCCACCATTAATATTTTTAATTATCTCTTAAACACACATCTATTAATTATAATATAGCAATATTTGGTTCGTCTTAATGGATTAGAGATAAATAAATATAAATAAAAAGTAGATAAAATTTCCCACTTGTAATTGCAGTTGGATTTTGTACATAAATCTTCTTTATTGGTTATGATCAAAAAGGTCAAGTCTTGATGGTTTTAAAAGTGCTCAAAAAGAATGCATATTATTTATTCCAATTCTTTCCCTTCAGTCTCTTACCCTCTCCCTCTCCACCCTTCTCTCTCTTATTTCTCCCTCTTTCTCTTTCTCTCTTTTGGCATCTCCCTCTCTCTTTTGTTTGTGTTGTACTTTTTTCTTAACGAGTGGAACTAGGTGCAGACTAAATTGAAAATTTTGAAAACCTTATTTAACTTTTACGAAATACAATAATATAACACACTCAACTTACTTGAAAGAAGCTCACACATTTTTATAAATGGAACTTTCGTTAGTGCTTGATGAAATGAACCCAATCAACACACCTGTTTTATATATGAGGATAAAAAGTGCCAGTTGGTACGAAATGGGAAAAATAAATAAATTACTAGAAACTGCTTGATTTACAGACGTGCAAAAATAATTAACAACCGTAGGCAAGTTTTATAAACTTTGGTTATTTCTAGCTTACTACAGTTTATTAATTATACAGTACATACTGCAGACATATTAAAAAACCTTAACATAATCTTTGCGTGGTTTTACGAACGAAAACGACGAAAATGAGTATAGTAGTATAAATTGGTAACAAAACAAGTCAAAATTATTTTAATCTCCATTTATTAACAAATTTACACAGGAAAATTCATCAGAGTTTATTTTATTAAAAACTCCCTTCACTTCGAATCACTGGACAAAACGGACGGTTTTGGACAAAACAATTTCTTTGCTGTACGCACGTGGCTGTTCCTCGTTAGTGTTTAATTAACCCAAATGCAACCGATGCACCTTCATGCACCGCGAGCACATTTTCAGCGCTTCCGATTAACAACGAGACAAGCGTTTCCGATTTACAACCCTTTCTCAAAATTCATCAACTATAATTTTCGTGTTATAGACTTTAATTTTATCCGATAATTAATATATTTACCATACATATTTTAATATTTGCATGGGTATAGTTAACGAATTCATTCCATTTGAAGTCGTAGTTGGATTCTCTCTATCAGTCTTGTTAAGTAGAGTTTTGGCTAGCTTGTAGGCTATCGATGATAAAATTTCACATTTGACTGTATTCAAACCTTTTTATCTTGATTCAAAAAAAAAAAAATTCACCAACGCTTGTATTAATATCATATGACGTCCACTCACGCGAATATAAGGGAGAGAGATACAGAAAAGATACGTAGAGAGAGAGGCAGACACAGCCAGAAGAAAGAGAGAGGCAGAGAGTAATCAATCAGAGAGGAGAGAAAAAAAGAGAGAAAGAGAGACCGAGAGGCGAACAGATTGTAGAGAGACAGACATTCAGCGAAAGAGAGAGGGAGAAAGAAAGAGGTACAAGACAGGGAAGTACAGAAGAAGCAGAAAAACAGCGAGAGAGAGAGAGAGAGAGAGAGAGAGAGAGAGAGAGAGAGAGTCAGAGAAGGAAAGAGAGATAGACAGATTGAAGAGAGAAAAAGAGTAAAAGATAAGCATACAGTCAGAGGGAAAGAGTGAGAGAGAGGGGTAGAGAATGAGGAAGAAAAATGAATTATTTCTTGTTAAAACATTATAATTATATGCTTTCGTAGTAAATGGTGTGTGCTAAGATTAATCGATGTTATGGACGTATTAGGTTAGGTTGGGTTTGGTTATAACCACTGTTCAATGTTTTTCCGTGTCATCAGCGTAAAATGCTTATGTAAAAAGGTTTTCATAATAAAATTAATAAATGGTATATATAGTTCAAGCATTTTTATGAAATATCGGGAAAACCCCTTTTAAAAATTGTTCATATTGCAAATTAATTCTTGGTATTATAAAAAAAATCATAGGATACAGAATTAAGTGGACACCCTGTACATAAAAATTCATATTTGTTAATATTTCCTTACTACTCCCAATTAAATTCAGCAATGAGGTCTTAGTTAAAATACAAATAAGACTTCTAAAGACATGTAAATACATCCTTTAATGCTAAAAACGAGCTTGCTCAAGATCTTAGGAAATGAATTGCTGAGGAGAGTAAAACACTCTGTTTGCCTATGAAATGGTAGTTGTCTCTTCGTGCAGGAAAGGGACGTCTTGCGGACTCCAAAGTCGTGGGCGAGAGAGAAGAGAAAGTCCAAAATCCATCCAATTAATCTCTGTCAGCACCTTTCATAGCTTAAAGTGTACGATACGATCTGAAACAATATACCACTTGAACAACGGAACTTAGAGCACGGATAGAAGTTCATAGAAGGTTTTTCGTGTAATGTCATCCATCTCGGAACCCGCCCCGCCCGTAAAACCACCCTTCCAGCCAGACTGTTCTACTTAATTTAAATTATTCCCTTTCATTAATTAAATACCGGAAAGGGGCCACCTTTGTTCTACACACGTGAGCCTAAAGTATCAAATTATGATGTGTGTATATTATAATGAGTTTCAGCGACTTTTATGAAAGCAAACTCCTATTTATGACGCCAATTTTCTCTTCTCTCGGCATTTATGTTAATCCCTAACAGGGGTCGGTTCATAATTAACACACGAAAACAGTAGATTGACCCTTTTTTCATTATAACTGCCTCTTTTTGATTCCTGTTTCATGACAAATTAAATAGCAGGCAAGTCAGATTTTTTTTTCTTTCTAAACCGTACATAATTGACTTAATATCAAGTTTAAGCCGAAAAATTGTATGGCCTTACAGCTAAATTGTTTCTTTTAGTAGCACCTGACATCATTTAGTCTCAACTTACCTGAATAGGAATGCGTTGAAAATTTTAGTATCGTAATGCATTTCAAAAATCTGATATGCATAACAAAAAAAATTAACTTTATTATTTTCATCGTGTTATTCTTAATTATACATACGCTCAATTAATTGTACACGATTTTTCGAAATGTAAAATTTGTGCCGTATCCGGGATTGGAACCAACTATGACTACTTGTGGCAGCCGCAATAATCAGCCACTTCGGTGTTTTGGCGAACTGGGTTCAGACCTTGTTTTATCCGTATCACCGTCTAAGTTAGGCTCAATGAATGAAGTACGTGCTCTTCCTCTAGCAGCTTTTATGTGGGTTGAAGCATATAGACTCTTACAACAGCTAATACGATGGGTTCATGGGTTGCTCTTGTACTAGACACACATTCACGGCGATAAATACATCCTCACGAAACAGTTAAAACACCTATCACCAACTTTATGCAAATGCAGTTAGGAAGAAAAATTATGTCCGGGACTCGAACCCAAGACCTTCGGTTCAAAACCTGGAACGCGGGGATCTTAATACCCGGAACCAATTTTGCAACTTTAAGAATAGTAACTCGATATAATTTCGTGTTTGTATTGTAGACGTGGCCTCAAACACAATTAAGCAATAAAATAAAACTATTAGTTTTTTACTTGTAGAAAAAAAAAACAATAATTTTGACGTATCTTCGTCCGCCTGTATTCGCTGTTTTTAGTCTGCAGGAAGCGTTTTGGCATTCTGCCATTTTCAGTGGTGGGTGCTAGATTGTTAGTTTCATTTGCCGATTTATTTATGGTTTACATTGCCCCTAATTTTTGGAGCTCTTTTTTATTGGTAAAAACTATTTGTATATGTAAAATATAACATAGTGCAATAATATATGTAGAAACATTACTTTCTCTGTCAGATAACTCCTGAGAACAGAAGGACGTTAGAAAAAACAGGCTTGTTAATTTTACGCAAATCCTATACAGAGACCGCATAGCCTAGTGATTACGGCGTCCGTTTCGTATTTACGACGTTACCGGTCCTGGGTTCGAATCCCAGCATAGCCCGTGTTTTTTTAATTTGAAAATAATATTTTAAAAAGTATCGTTGTTTTGTCCCCTGGTCAGCGACCCACAGCGACGTTAAGCCGTTTTGTATCACTGTAATGACGTTTACAAACCCTATGAATATTAACATTGAAAAGAAATGAAATAAAACTCACTACATGCGATAAATGTAATTTTAATTTTTCTTCTAACGAGAGTTGTCACCTAATTTCGGTCCGTTTTTGGTCTGTCAGACGAATTTCCATATTTTGGTGTTATTGTTTGAATCGAATGAAAGAATGGTGAAAGTGCGTTTGTGACGGAAACCTCTGCCTGCCAGACCAAAAACAGCGAGAAAAGGCGGATCAAAATGATCAGAAAGAACCAAAAGTTCATCACTTTCACATTTTAAGATCTTGCAAAATTTATTCATGTAAGTTGAGGGGAAACCGATTCTGACATCATACTAATTAGTTGTCCTAAGGAAAGCTAAGTAATGTAAGAATTACAAACGTTGAAAAGTGTCCAAGCTTCTAGTTGAAAACGCATTTTATTTAATCATCAAACATGAGCGGAAATGCCTTCTTTCTGCATAATCAACCGTCTAATCATGACATCCCTGTTTAAAATTTATCAGTTTTACAGACAGCTCTAACGGATGCTCTTAGTAATATTTATTTTTATCCTAACGGTCGTTTACGTAGATGAATCACGTGAAATTTACGTACGGAAGTTGCATAATACGTTTGTTATTCTTATTGTTTGCCTTTCCACCATATTTTGCCTTCTACGGTATCGTATTTTCATATTTATACAGAGCGCCGGGCCATTAAACATTTAATAAATACGGTTTTCTGCCCGGGGAAAACACCTCGGTCCCTGTGGCGCCCAGGAGGTGCGGATCGATCAGCTGACGCGTTAGCCCGGCCCCGGAGGATTCACCGAATTTCCCAGGGGTGAGTCAAATTGCCATTGCATTCAGAATTAGCGCTGTTGCAAGTTGTCGGTTTGTTAGTTTCAAGCCCCAAGGCGCAATCGGCGGCCGTAAACGAGAAGCCCGTCAAGTTACAGGCCGATTCTTGACGCCCAACTCTCAAAACTAAGTGTCTTTTAATAAGCCCTAGAGCATGGAATTTATTGCCTCGATCGTTATCTACGCTGGACCACCAATTAGCGAATCTGAGGCAAAACCATTATTGCAGAAAGGCAAATTAACCACGACCTTTCATGCTCCTAAAATCAATTGATTTAATTTAGTATTGTAATAATAATGTGTTAGGCGTAATATTTCTTTTGTTATTGGTGTAGTAATAATGGAGAGATTTTATGCAAGCACTTACGTAAAGAAAACACCACAAAGGTCAAATTATTCCGACTGAGAATTAGAACAACGTGAAAGCGCGCCGAGCGCAAGTTACCACAAGTATGTAATAAAAAAATTTACTTCTTCACATCTGTGCAGTAGTAATAAAATCATTGTCTACTGTGTGAATCAAAAGACATTCCCTTTGGGTTTTTCATTTGTTCAGGGCGGGTGAGCACTTGTCCCACAGGTGGCAAGAATAGCAAAGGCGATTATCTAATTTTTCGATTTCCAGACTTAATGAAAGGGCGGAAAAACAGTTAGGAACGTGCGCTTCGTCATTCAGCGAAGACCGTGAAGGAAAGGTTTGTTTTAAAGCATCCTCCGCTAACTGAAAGTTTATCGTCGGCTCTCATCTCGATCCAATTTCCTGACGATCCGGAGGACATTGGGATCGAACTTTACCTGCCGATTTACAAGAATGACGGACGGTCAGATCCCATCTGGGAAAAGTCCTAGAAATAATGCCCTTTTATCATCAAAGTCCCTGAATTAAATGTTTAACCAAATATATAATTTTTTAACTTATACTAAATTGAATTCTAGCAAAGGAAAGTGAATATTTATTAATATAGATAAAACAATATATTAACCAACTAACTACGGTTGGTAACTATCCACCATGATATCCAATAGGGCTTTTACATTTTAAGATCACCTCTTAATCAGAATTATTATCTATTATACAAATTTTTCGGACAACTTAAGAGTTTAGCACAAGAATCCAATAGTTTATCAATAACGTTCAACTGAGGCATATCAGACACCCAGTGGTATCCATGGAGAGATATTTCATCATGAACTTGTCGCATCCTTTGGCCAACAAAGTGCAATCCAGGTTCAGATTTTTTGGGATCCAATTTATAAAACCTTCAGCGACTTGGAAAAGAAGGAGAATAAGTTGGATGGAATAAGTTCTTATCAAAGAGCCAAACATTTAGTAGAGCACTTAGAATCGTTACTTAAATATTTAAGATGGACTATCCCCCATGTTAGAATCCCAAGAGTCCTTATAATGTTGTTTGGTTGTTGTTGTTGTTGTTACTTTATAAAGTTAAGTAAGAGTTGAGTTAGAATTAGGGATGGTTAGTTTGTGTAAGATCTTTACTTATGGGTGTTGAGACCTCAGACGCCCAGTGTTCTCAAAGAAAACACCAGGAAGATTTCACATACATGAACTTGTCACATCTCTTGGCTAGCGAGATGGTACAATGCTAACCAAAATGCCCTGGAGAGATCCATACATGTGCCTTGAAAAAAGCAGTTTGTTTGTTTCCGGCATGACCATTCAGCAGTACTTTTCACCACCCCCAGAGAGATTGAATAGGCACTCCGGCTCCGGTTGGCCGGTTCCCTCCAGTTAAGGTACAATTTGTTTACATACTATGATCACCACGAATCCAACCTCAATTAGTAGAGCCGCTTGGATTCTCTACTGATTGACCCCTTGCCTGCCGGATGCGGTGCGGGTTAAATAAACTAGGAAGCCTCTGCCAAATCAAAGGGGAGAGGGGTAAGGAAAAGGAAACAGGTAAGGAATGATTGGGATTTTTGCATCCATCAGCACCAGGGTTGATAGTCGGACTATGCCTGGGATCACAAGAAAGGTGTCCCTTTGAATAGAGGTGGTTTGGGTGAGGTAGAGCTACGATAAGGAAGGGTTAGGTTACATGTTCATGATTCAATGTTTTTTCATGAAGAGGAAAAAATGAGTAAGGGCATCGCCGAAATGCTTGTGGCAAACCAAAACAGCGAATTCAGGCAAACTAAAATGACGAGAAGCGATCGAACTGCAGGTTTTTCGTCCTATATACCAAGAGGAAATATGACTTTCAAAATTAATAGTATGATCAAGTGCTTTCGGAGTGAATAGTCCACCATCTGCCGAAAACTCCCGTTACCAAGGATAGCAAAACTACTCTGCCAAAAAGAAACAAAGGAGTGAGAAGCTTTAACTAAATTATGATATCGCCAAGAAGACCGAAAAAAATTTCAAATTCGTAAAGATCTGATTATACAGGGTGGTCATTTTACAGTATTTCTGATAAGGTAATATGGTTAATTCCAACGATACCCATAAATAAAAATATGACAATGTTTCTCATTAGCTACATGTTTCAATATTTGCATTCTTTTGGGATATAGTCAACAACCGTGCACTCCGGTGATTAGTTTTTTCCTCTTCCTACTTGCGGTATTAATACACGATGTGCGTGCGGGGGGCACGAAACAATTAGAAATCAATACAAGTTGGCGACTTCTCCCGTCCGCTTGTCTCGTTTAACACCATTTGTCTAATCGTAGGAAAGGTGAAGGATCGATGATCGTTCAGCGGTTAATTGTGCATTCGGGCCCGGATCTGGACGGACAATCTAAATCGGCCGAATTCCACGCAAGCATGTCAGACGTTGCCTACACGCGGATTCCGACATCCGCAGTCTCCAGGGGACACCATGCGCCAGGCAAATTAACGAACTTTAAAATCATCGACTCGAATATTCTAAATCCCAAATGTGAATTATTATGATCAGTCGTTAAATCGCTATTACTTCAGCGGTTTTTTAACTTATACATACCCACGACATGGACATCTTCCTACTTAAAAAAATGTTCATTAGTACCTGCTATGTTATATTGGTCTGTTATGAAACAGTTGGCAAAATTAAAATAACCGTAAACATGGATTTAAAACCATCAAATGTTCAGCTCTTCATCAGAGAGCTTCATAAAGAGAGCTGAGTGTTGAAGAGGCTCCAGAATTTAAGTAAAATTAAAGGGGTGTTCACGATATGTGCAAGATGTTAACTCGTGTTAACTCGAATAGAGAAATGTCCATCAAATGCCCCCTCCTTTTCTTAGCATGTTAAACGTTAATTTTTCCGCAATGCTGTGCGTGGCGATTGGTTAAACCAAAAATAAAGCCATAACAGTCCTTGAAAGGTTGTTGTTGTTTGTTTTAGCTTTCTTTTGTGTTAAATAGTAAGATGCCAAAAGTTAGAAAAAAAGGAAAATGAATCAACTCTTTAATTCAAAATGGTACATATGCACTCGAAAAGTACTGACAAATCACACACTTCAATTCGCGCCGACATACCTTTATAGCATAGGAGATGTATTTGTTATGAATGAGAGTGTAAGGATAGCTCAGAAATTAAGAAAAGAAATGTGTTGGTCTGATTTAATTAATGCGTATTTGAGAGTAAAAATACGTGAAAACAAAACACAGCTGTTAAAATCTGGCAGCCATGTTGATTACCTACTCCCTAACGGATAGCACTACATTTTCGACCTAACACCTAACATTGAATCTGGCCTGTTAGATCGAGGAATGTAAACTGGTCTATTCGTACACGTCTATGCCATTGTTTTTCTCGATATAACGTAACGGAATTAACAATGTTAACACAAAGATCGTGAATACCATTAAAATTTACAACTTGAGCCATATATTTTTCAATTCTTCGATTCGACATACGTTTTATAGTTTCCAATCAGCAATGGTACTTAACGGCTTCAGGTTTCGCATAGTAATCAATCAATCCATTAATTTATCATCATTAGTTGCATAATTTAAATGTTTAAAATTATTCATCCAATTCACCCCAGTTGTACCATGAGTGTCGATCCAATACGTATTGTTCGACATGGTGTGGCCGCGAAATTCAACTGCATTTATTTATTTATTTTTGTTTAATGACTCTGTAAACTAGAACTGTCATTTGGTCTAAATAGAACCGTCTAATTAATCATTCTCGACGACTATACTTTTCTCTTGCATTATTTATTATCAATTGTCGAGTGTTACGCAACTAATTTATGATCTTTGTTCAATTTGTGACTAACAAAATTTCTCGATGATTCATTTTTATTCAATGAACCCTTTGTCTGAGATTTTTTTGATTGTGGGATTTGTGGGGTGATGAATCTGCAGTTCAGTTGTTTCCGTTTATTTTGTTGCTCCTTTGATGTTTCGGACTGTTTTCAATGGTTGGCCCCGTTGAAGATATGTGAAATCATTACAAGAAAGGGCTTGAAAGAAATTGATTGTTCTCAAACTAAAACAAAAGGAGCAACACTCACACCCGTTGAACCAGAACAAAAACTGTACATACCTCACAGAATGCGGGAAATGGAATTGAATAATAGGGTTTTTAAAAAATGTATACATCACAATGTAAAAGTCAAGTCTCAGACGTTTAAAAAGACTAAATTTTGGTTTTTCTCTATGTAGTTTGTAAGGTGATGAAAAATTGGTTTGGTTTGGTTTGTCAGACGTATTTGGCAAATTGAGTTGTCTAAAAGTGATCGGGTTTGTGAGCTTCTCTTTCCATTGAAAATGGCTAAAGGCCACAAAGGTACCTGGCAGACTAGAACTACTCTGCAACGTAGAAACTCTTAATTGTGTTCATATTGTTCACCTGTTTTTGGTTTTTGTATTAGGATAGTTTTAGAACATGAATATTTTTGTTTGTAAATAGGTTTTTCATGTTCCTGAAATTTCGTTTTTTTTTAAATTCTCGCTACTAAACATTTATTTCATGATAATTTACAAGTTTAGTATTGATCATATCTTTTTGAAAATTTAACGTATATTTCAATGGTATGAACGGATTTGTCCTAAACCTTTCAGTTTTGGAGTTATCATTGTTTTTTGAAGTAAGGTCGTGAAACTTCTGATATTTGGACCAAAGTTAATTAAAAGTTTTTGGTTCTATTTTGGAAGTAGAATCTACCGGCAAAGTTTGTTACACGAGTAGCCCAACACCCTGTATATTAAAGCAGTTAAAGTAGACAGTTTCAAGTATTTTATTCAAGTAGGCAAAATGTTTTGTCCAAAAAAGTTAATCATTGCTTTTGCCTAACTGGTCATGTTTTTGGACAAGCATGTATTTTTGCGTGACCATTTCGAGTTACCGAAGAGGCTGGACTAGATGTAGAGTTAGGCTCGGTAGGGTTTCAGTTAGGTGATATTTAGGATTGTTTTAATGTCAGATTTGATTTGGTAGGATTAGGTTATGTAGTGTTAAGATAAAGTAGGATTAAGTTACACATCAATTCCGTGAAGAAAAGCGCGGTGCGAAGCGCGAGTAGTATGTTTGTTTTTTAATTATTTAGTTCTTATTTTTTTAACTTTCACCTTAACGTTTTCAATTATTTTGTGGTACAAAAATAATGTACGTAACTATAAAAGTGATTTGTAATTTGTTTATTACCAATGTTATAGTGACTTTAATGGGAGAAAAAATTTACGCACTTACCAAACCTGTACTTTTA
The DNA here is from genome assembly GCA_039619505.1 of Cimex hemipterus. Lineage (NCBI taxonomy): Eukaryota > Metazoa > Arthropoda > Insecta > Hemiptera > Cimicidae > Cimex > Cimex hemipterus. Next base: position 2,242,239 of record CM077099.1, on the reverse strand, counting down.
ATGTTTTCGATTGTTCTGATCGTCAAGTCATAAATATACTCCCAGAAGATAACCATGAGGAGAGGCGCGAGAAAAATTGCCTCCGATAAAATCAAATAAAGATAGATAAAATAAAGGAAAAGAAAAACAGGTTGTAGAACTTCTTCTTTTAAGGAATGAAGAAATGTGATTATCGTAATGTTCGTATCTTGTATGTTTATTATCCTAACCTCTGATGATAACGAAATGCTGAAATGCAAGTGAAAAATAAAATTGGCGAGATTAGGGGGAGACCGAACATAGTCTTCAGGCCCCAAGAAGCAATCTGACTGATTATATAAACCTTGCTCTAAAGTTAATTATTTATTGTAGGGGAAAAAATTGTACAGATACGTTTTGTAACTAAAAGCACAACTTTTCTTACAACTTTATTTTTATTGTAATTACAAAAAGAAAATACCCGTTAAACCGTTGAAAATACACATAAAGTGAAATAAGGGCATTAATATTTAATTAAGTTGATGTGAGAAAGAAGCCAAAAAGGGGGTGGGTGGGGCTGAATTTGAAGAAATATCGAATTACGAGAACCTTTTCGAGGACGACTATCCGTTGGTCTCAAGCCGAGGCTAAACCTGTTCCAAGCATGCATAATTCATTTGCAAATTTTGATGGGAGAAGGTGGTGGTTCGGGGTGGGTGGTCGGGGGTGCGAGACGGGTTTTTCAACCCCCAGCCAAGCCGAAAACCGTTTGCCATCATCGGCCTTCCCGATTACCTTTCCTCTTATTAAATTCTTATTGTTCCGTTTTTCTATATATATATATATTTTTTTTTTCCAGACGAGGCCAGTCAGACCAACAACTCGGCCATAGTGGGTGAGGCGGTTTCCATTGTTTTACCCGTCCTGGCCTGGAAATTTGGAAGGGCGAGGGTTTACTAGAAATGGTATTACATCTCCCGTTGGGGTTGCTGTGAGACAAGGGCCCTTTAATACAAAAATAACATTATAAATTACAATTGTGAAATTTTCCAGCTAGACGAGAAAGTTACGTTTAATCTGTTACCACGTCGTTCCTAGTTCAAATTAACTTGGAGTTTGTAACACCATTTTTGGTATTGTTAGTCGATTCCAAATTAAATGACTAGGTTAAAGAAGCTGATACACCCTGTATAAACTGATTATTGATTTATATAAGTTCAAATCTGCACAGTGCATAGAGTCGAACCACCGGAAATTCCAGCCAATAAAATATCGGCAGGTCTCAAGAATCACATACCTCGGGTGTTTGCCGTCCGTGGTCAGACCTAAGTAGCCAGTACATTTTTACTGATTTACGTACCATTCGTTCAGGTGGTCTACTCTATAACTTTCCTGATTGCGGGTTGATGGGTTACTCAATTTTCCCTCATCGACCTTCCCAAATTTCATATTAACACCAATAAATACATTCACTCTCAACATTCTCAGGGGCACAAAACCGTTTACTAAATACAACGAACCCAGTTTTCTCCAAAATCCAAAGAATTTCACCCTTCATACTTTCTCTACATGCCGGACACATTTTCGGGCAATAATAATAACGCAAGAAATTTTTTTTTAAAAACCTGGCGAAACTTAATCTCTTGAGTTGAGAATGCATGATTGTAAACATTTTTTGTTACTGTCTAATATTTTGAAATTACTGATATCGATTATCGTAACAGGCGTAATGTACTTTTAATAGTTAATACGGCTGTCGCTGAGGTGTTTTTAACAAATTACAAATTTTAAATTTATAAAAAAAATCCGGTTCTCTTTATCAATTAAATTAAATTGAAATGTTGGTCCAGCAGCACATCTGATTATTTAATGTTCTTTATGAATGAAAAAGTTTGCAGAAGCAAGTTAAACTGTTTCTGCACGAATGTAGAATAATTTTTACTCCTTTATATTGCTTTTGTTTTCTTCTTTTTGTTTAACAGTGCCAGCAATTTTTATTTCTGGCCGAAAAGTAAGGCTTTGGGGCCAAAACACAGCCCTTCGTCAGTCTTATATGTTGTCTTTTAACATCACTCGCACAGTTTAAAATTAAACAAAGATGGGAATAAAAAAATAAAGGAGTATTTATTGAGTAAATGTATTATTCCTTGACGCAGAATGTATGGAATAATTTTACGTCTGTCTAAATCTGGTATGTTTTTTAATGAAAAGGATAACAGTAGCTTTCGTGTATTTAAAATCAGAGAAATTCGATCAAGGCCAAGCTGTCATATACAAATTATAGAAACTACTTTTCTTCAGATTTTTTTTGAGGTTAGAGGAATAAACATGAAGTTAGGCTGTGCTTTAGCACGCTGGTCTGCCAATTCTTATTGTTTTTGTTTCTTTCAACCGCGTGTCTACGTTTAGCCACTTTTGGAGTTTGTAAAAAGCTCTTTACATTTTACATTCATTTAATTTCTACGCGGCTTTTGTAATCGTTTTGTAAACAATAGCCGTAGTTTTTGTAAATATTTCTTTCTTTCTACTAGTCTGCATGTGCGTTTAATTTAAACAATCTGTTTTGCAAGAGCATTGGTTAATGAGCTACCTAAGATGTTCTTTTAATACTAAAAATAATTATTTCAGTTGGTTTTTTCGTGCAATCTAAATCGTTAAATAATTCGTTCATACTCAGGTAGTTTATACCACAAAAGACAACGAAATATCATATTTTGTGGTTGATTCGACATTTGTAATACAAGACATCTGGGTGAAAAATTTATTTGATCGTTTAAAAGAAATCAGTGGGCGTAAACATTTGTATATGGCGAAACGAGGAAACGCTTGTGACTGATCGAAAAACAGCGAGAATAGTCGAACCAGGAAACAAGCAAAACAACTCGAGAATAAATCTATCAAAATTTCGTTCAATTTAAATATTATTCTTCGAAATTCTTACTCAGTGAACGTTGCATTTTGTATTGTTCTCTTTTGCACGATCGGTTAGTAACAAATTTGTTCAAAGAATAAATAAGCAATTATTAGTATAAGAGAAAATCTCAAAATATTCTTCCAAGAACGCTACTGTTAATTGTTTGTTCAACTGTGGTTGTTTTCAGTTCTGTATTCAGCTGTTATTTCGGTTTCATAATTGATAGCAATTAAAAATCCCAAAAATAAATGCAATTGTCAAGCAATGCAGTGTATGATTTCGATTTTTACTCACTAAGGAAAATTGTATAAACTTTGATTTTTTTTTTTTTTTTTGGGGGGGGGGTTCAACACAAGATAGGAAAAAGCTTTGTGGAGAGGGTGCCAACCACTCCTTTCGCACTTCTTTTAAAGGCCAGACGAAGCAGACCGGGTTTCGAAAGTGCAAAACGGTCGGGTCAGAAGAGGCAGAGGCCGGACAACAAACAACAGTGGGTGTGTTCCTAAAGGGTTTTCATTGTTCGGCTTGTTGTGTCTGGTGTCGCAAGCGCCGCGTCACGTGTTATTGTTTAGCCACGTAGGCGCAAAAAAACCGGTCAAAAAAATGCCGCCTTTCCATGATTTATGGTCAGACGGTTGAAAGCGTTTTCCGATTAATACGGCAAAGGTGGAAAAGATTGCAAACCCTCTTGAAAACCGAAGGACGTAATTTTACTTTCGACCCATGTGTAGTACCTCTGAATTTGAAAAAAAAATTAAGAGATCATTCCATAAATTGAGCCAATCTTGTTTTTCGTTGCTAACCAGCAAGGTTTACCATTTTCCAAATGACAGACCGTAGAAAATGACGGCATATGTTGGCTTGTTTGAGATTTGTATTTTCGTCCTTTTCGGTTGTTAAGAGGAACAAGGAGGTTGGCACCTAGTCTTTTCCTATCTTGTGTTGGATCAAAAAAATCAAACGTTATACAATTTTCCTTAGTGAATAAAAAGCGGAATCATACATTGCATTGCTTGACAATTGCATTTTTTGAGATTTTAATTCCTATCAATTATAAACTCAAAATAACAGCTGAATACAGAACTGAAAACAACCTCAGTTGAACAAACAATTAACAGTAGCGTTCCTGGACGAATAATTCTAGATTTTCTCTTGTACTGATAATTGTTTATTCATTCTTTGAATACGTTTGTTTCTAACCTTTCCTCACCCTGCATGATCCCGGCTACCCATTGAACATGGTTAATTGCATAAATACGTCTGACAGTTTACAGCTGTCATCACCCCTCAGAACACGAGGATAAATCCAGAGATATAAATATGAATGATTATTTATATTCCTCGGTAGGTATGAAAGTTTCACTAATTGTATGGTAATCACATTTATGCTTCAATTCATTCAACTGAGATGTCTTTTTGAAATCTTGAAACTGAAGAGTCAGTAGTTTTATTTTTTCGAGTATCCTAGTCCGCATATCATCGCTATTTTTGGTCTATCATTTTTTTAACTGTTTACAGGAGGAGAGGCGAACCACGATTTTCTCAACCAAACATAGGTTCATCATAAATCTATTCGTACTAAAATCGTAACTTCACCGAGATTTATTGTTTGACAACTACAAAATGGGTAAACTTTAAAGAAAAGAAGTATTCAAATGGCACCCTTGTTCGCTCAAAATTGAATTTAACAAAACTGTATGATCATCAAATTAAAAACAATGATTATTTTTGCTTTTACAATTATACTCTTTTATGTTTTGTGATTAATTGTATGATTGATTTATTTTTTAAAAAAACTTTTGGGAACAATAAAATCCACACAGCAGCAGACATGGAGGGAAGAGCCGTTTAGGAAATAATAATCCATGATGGAGATTTTATTTTGGCGCCCAAAAAATCGCTGTACTTGGGACTTGAAGGAAAACCCTATACCCGTCCGAACGTATGGGATTAGCTAAGGTTTAACAAATTGGATAAATTTGGTGTTACCCTGGGGCACCGTTGGACAAGAAAGGGTAAACTCATTTTTTCTCCCCCTATATTGTTTTTATTGGTTCGTTCTCGCGAAAAATTCCGAGACACACATTTTTTGCCCAAAAAGTTATGATCCATTCCTATTCCTATTAAATATTCCAATAGCAATTTTCTCATCAAAGTAAATTTTTTGAATTTTTTAACAACCTAACTTAAGTTATTCACTAAAATCTGTTTCCACTGTTTTTCGGATAAACAATATTTTCTCCAACTTCTTCAACCAATCACCAAATTATTTATTTTTCATTTTAATTGACATTAATTAAATTTCTTACTCGTGGTACAAAAAGAAATGTTTCGGATCAATTTCTTCAAATAACATGAATTAATAGATGTTGCTTATTAAAGAGCAGTTCACTCTGGTGCAATTTGATTCATGATTTTGATGAAAACATTTAACCCTCGATGAACTAGGCTAAGAAACTAGAAAAAGACTTTTATTTTAATGAACTTACGTATTTTTATACTATTTATTCAAATCCAGAGCTTCGTGCCTACTCCGCCAGAAATCAAATTTCGAGCATTAACTTTAAAGGGGTTTTTAAATGAAAAGTAGTTTAAAACAGCTTTTATATCAAATATCACTTCAATATTACAATAGTGAAAGTGAACGAGATTTGCTTTGACCATAACTTTTAATTAAAAAATCATATACTTAAAATTCATTTTACAGTGCTCTTAGAAGAAGAAAGCTCTTTTTGAAGCAATAAAAATGTATCTCCACTATAAAAAAAGGAAAAATAGTTGTCTTGACGAACCCTGCATTTTCTAATAAAAGTGAACTTGCATATCTTGAAAAAACTTAAAGAAAAAATAGTACGTTTTAAAATTTTGATTTCTTTAGAAACGTAAATAACTGTAACTACTATGTATATTTAGCAAAATCATTAATAAAATCACTAAATTATATTTTCTTTGAGACTATCTGTCCTCCTCAATTAAAGTTAATCCGGGTTTAAAATGATTTTTGAAAGTGGACAAATTTAGGCTTTCTCAACCCCCAAATTCTACCTGATCCTCGATAAGCAATGAGAGTAGTAAAAGAAATAGACAGAAATTAGTTCATATTGTTCCTCTATTATTGAATAGTTTTGTGTATAAAACGCGTTTTTTTTTTCATTTCTCCTGCATGCATTAATTTTCAAAGTCGCCCCACTCAGTCGTCCTTTGTACGATGACAAACCTGTTTGGTTTCAAGGAGTCAATAGACAAATAGTCGGGTAAATTAATTTCTTCCATTAGCATGGGAGACTTGTTTTTCTCCTTTCGACGCATCATTCTTCCATCGTTTTTTATGTAAGCCGGGAGGGTGGTAATCTGGGAATTTCTCATGACGACGTGGGTGCCTCGTTACACCACGGCGGTCAACACTCCAGCAATTATTTACGGCAATCTAAGCCAAATTTCACGCGGCTAGTTGTCATACTAAACTCATATTTCATACTAACAAGATGAGTAGTATCGGTTAGTTTCAAACATTCGCAAAAAAATTCAACTTTCTTGGAACTTTTTGGGCGATGAGATGCAGAATAAGACAAATACGTAGAGTGCAACCTTTTGGAGAAAAAAACAACGCATTTTACTCCGGTACGCAGAAAACTGTTGCAGGATGTGCCCCACTTATTTAAACTCTCCCCCATTCCTCGGCTCCTTATATCGAGCGAGTAGGAAGGTTACCCGATATGGGAAATGTCCAGGGTAATATGTTTCGATTTTTAGACAAAACAGGCACATTTTGAGACAAATAATAAGGGATTTAATGTATTTGTGTGCGTGTAGGCGTAGTTTGTGTGACAGATGAAAATTGATACCATATCGATTCTCACTTTGGTGTTCTTGTACATTATTCTGAGTTGGTTATAAGGAAGAGACTGTTTTGAGCAATGCGGGGTCAGTTTTCTTGCCCGGTTTGGTTTGTGGCAAACAGATGATAGGAACCGTGTGTGTTAGAACGCTTTGCTTCATGTGCCATGCGTGAGACGCAGCATTTTCCAAGCCAGTTCCCGAACGGGATGGAATCAATGATCACCTTTCAGATGGACCTTTGTGTGCAAGAGGTACATTGGAAAAGTACTTCAGGGTGCTGTCGTACGCCCAATTTATTGGCTAAAATTTCTTGTTAATGCATAATGCTCGATAGCGTGTTGTTCGATTTGTCACCCATTACTTGGAGGATATAAGGATTACCAATAAGAATTGGTCTTCACGTTCTTCTGACATGAGTCTCAAAGAAAAGTTGTACCATGATAGGGAGATTGTTTGGCCTTCTCTAGCAACTGTTGAACAGCCGGAAGCTGGTAGCACCAATTCCAGTGCTTTTGGTGAATTTTCTTAAATCTCGAACTCCAATCTCGAAATGCTCTTTTCGTTTTTATTTTCTCCCTACGCACTATCGATAGGGTCCTAGGTAGATCAAGAAAGCGATCGTAATGCGCCTCTAACAATTTTTGTGCATTTAAATTCGTGAATTAGTATTTTTTTCTTTTTCTGTGGAATGTTTGGTCTTTATAGTTAGTTCTCTTTTTTCTAAACACCGGCACTCTGAGGGTTCGTACTTCTAACCATCTAGCTAGGCAAACAGCTATTTCAAACCATCATAATTTTTTATTTGTTATTAAAACTCATTTTTAATAACTTATTTATTTATTTTTCTTTCAGTTTATTTTTGATTGATCCGATTAGCTCGGATTGGTTTTAAATCTTGGCCTTTATGAGTTAGATGGCGTAATGAATAAGATAAAGCAAGTGCAAACTAGGCAAGTGAAGAAAAAACAAATGACGACAAAGCGAATCTATCGCCTCAGGCCAAAGAAGAACAGGCGTTGATAAAAAGTGAGATGTGGGGTCCGCTGGCCCTCGCTGATTGACCCAATTTTTCCCCCGGTCCCCCTCCACCCGAAACAATGCTAGTGTTGTTAAAGGCTTTAATCTTCAGCTGTGGATAATTAGTGCGTGAGGGTGTGAGGGCGGCTGGCGGTGGGGCCTGTGAGGGGGGCGGACGGGGGCAGCGCTCCCACCTCCGTCCTAGGTAGTGGGGATCCGCCGTCCTCCCCCTACCAGCTCGCCTCGACCACTTTCTGGAGCGGCAGTGTTCAACCCGCAACCAGCAAGAGCTGCTCACTCGCTTTTCGCTTGCTTCAATCCGCGAACCTCCCGTGTGTGCTCCAATACCGAGATTACCAAAGAGAAAGCAAAGTGTTTTATTTTTTATAAGCATCCTCCTATGATAGAAAGTACGCCTCCGGCTCTCGTCATTTCGAAAATCAACCCGAGGACCCGCCTCTGAAACTCTCAAGAGTTGTCTTTCGGAACGTTTCCCTTTTCTATATCTAATACTGATTTTGTATTCGATCCATTAAAACAGTGTGATATTCAGTGGTGTGTTCACTTTCGTCGGACAATCACATATTGTAAGATTATTGTTCTCTTCGTGGGTTTTTCGCCTTCTCCGAGCCACCTTTGTAAATGTAAGTAGTGTTTTGTTTGGCTTCTTGCCTCTTTTTTTTATCTCTTTCTCTTACCCTTTTAATCATTTAGGAAACTCTCGCTTTTCGGCCTTCTCTTACAAAATTTCTGTCAAGAAAAGAGCCGTGTCTTATCGCGGACGGACCCGCTCCTTACATAACAGCCGGGTGAATTATAAAATAAAACCAATAACACAAACAGAATGAAATAAAACATTTACGCCAGTATTTCATAGTTTGAATTGAAACCGAACAAGGATCTACGCTGACACAATTACCGGACATGAAAATTATGCAACGGTTTGAATAATTCATAGTCTTTTTCCTGCCGTTTTCTGTATTATTTTCGTGCGTTTTTTAATTGTATTTCTTTTCTTTGGCAATTTGAGAACGAAACGCCGATAAGCGACGTCATATGTCCGACGGGATAGTAGTCGCGGTTGCGTTGCCCGTCCGCGTTTTATCGCGTCGCCGGGCGCGATGTCGCCGTTTCGCTGAGCCAGGCCGTTGTAAACAGCCGGCGCCGGTTTTTGCTGACGCGCCGATTTCCTCACCTATTTACAATATTACTTCTGCTCGCAAAGTTTTTACTAACGAGGAATCGGCAAAATTATGACAAAAAATCCCCCGTTCTTAAATCACACCCGAACAGGGTTGGATCTGCAAATAGAAACTTACTAAAAAATGCAAATAAATTATTCCAATTAGATCTACTTAAATTTCAAGTCTTACTGAATCTATCAACAACCCCCCCCCCCCCGATTACCTGTGAGGATTATTTTTAAATAGTAATATTAAAAAATATTTAAACTATTTACCATAAACCCCTACCATCAAACAATTTGAATTGTTTTTCTCTTGAAAATAAAATTCTATTAGGGCTGTTTTTTAAACAGTTTAGAACGTAAAAAATACTGAAATCAGTTTTATTATTCAATTATAATTTTTCGTTAAGAATTAAAAATCTTTTAATTGTATATCAATAATTCTCTTTAATTTTGGGTTAAAACAGTGTGTTAGAATATTGTCGTGGATTTTTCTTAAAAACTGTCATGCAAGGTGATGGTTTACTATACTGTATTACATTTCTCTTGTCTCATTTTTCCCCTCTACTTTTATTTATTTGTTTATAACCTAGGTTTATTATACTTGTATGTAATATTTTTTAAATATAATATTTTTCCCTCTCTCGACCTGTACACTTTTGGTTTTGTTTCTTTGTTGTTATCTCCGGTTTGTCGTTCCGGCTCGTATTGAGGCCATTTACTTTTACTGTTCTCCTTTCTTCCACGGCATCGGAATAAGTCGATGACAGCAAAAGAACTAAAAACGGTTTAAATATTCATTCAATATTCACCACGCTTTATTAATTTTCCCTAACGGTTAAATTGTACCTAATACAAAATAACATTTTGGCAAAAAATCTTATTAATGCAGAATAATATAAACTACTACTTCGGGATCGTTAGATGCGGTTTGGTGCGACGTAGGTTTCAGAAAAATATTTTCTTCATCGTGCCAACGTTTCGATCTTGATTGATATCATCTTCAGGGCCTGGGGTTTATAAACACTGTTTAAAATTTACAAATAAATGTCGGCTGTGGAAAAAATGAATTTATACAGTGCAAGAAAATTTTAGATTAAAAAATATGATAGCCTTGTATAAATTAACTTTTTTTTTCTAAAATTTTCTAGCATTTTATATATTCATTTTTTCCACATCCTACATGTATTTGTAAAATTTAAACAATGTTTATAAATCCCAGCCTCTGAAGATGATCCCAAACGTTCACTCGATAAAGAAAATGTTTTTCCAAAACCTACCTCACACCAGACCGCATCTCGCTATCTACAAATAATCATTAACTGACGATCACTAAAGACTGCACATAAATTACTACATTGTCAAAATTATAATCTAATGTCTAGGAAAAAAATTACAAATAAATAGTGACATTTGTTGTATAACAACGAAGGCTTTAACGTAAAGCAATTAATGCAGATGGGATGACGTGGTACGTCCCGAGTCGTTAGAACTGCCGTTTAATAAGCTAACATCAAAATAATAAATCGAATTAAGCACAGATGGATGGCTTTTAACTGTCAAATGATGATTAAAATAAAAACTGACTATATTGTCCACTTATGCTAACTTTCTCTTTAGTTTCTAAATTGTTCTGACAAGTTGTTGTAATTTTAATAGTTATTATTGCTCTAGGAAAAAATACTATGTAGGTTTCTAGCCGGAGTTTTTCCTAAATTATAATCATATTTTTATATTTTTTCCTACGGAACCATTTAATTCGTGTTTGGTAAAATTAAAATTGCAAAATTTGTTCCTCATAAAATGACAACTCCGACCGTTTTTAAACCGTTTTTATGTAAAAAATGCCATTATTTTAATATGAGTATTTTTTTTATATCACACTTCTAAAATTCTCGAATTGTGAAAATTCGTATTGAGTACATCCTGGTGAGTGTTTTCGATAAAATCGCCTATAAAAATTCTAGCAAATAGATTGGATATTAATAGAGGAAAGCTTTATTATGTTTGTATGTGTGTCATTTATCAGTCGTTTTTATCAATTGTGATAACATTATTAAACTACAAAAATTTCTAAACTTGATAAATACACAAAAAAAAGGCTGTATGCTAGGTTAAATTTATGTTATAAATTGATTTTTTTCCATGATATTAAAGTTTTCATAGTCAGTTCGTTTGAAATCAAGTGTTAAGTCAAATTTTGTACTTTCTTCTACAACCTTTGTAAATGTAGACTGTGGAATAATACAGAATGTTGCACCATACAGTGTTATATTAGACAAAAAGCCAAAGAAAGGAAAAATAACAAGCATATGCTAATTAAAGTCTAAATATTAAAAAATATAAATAATAAATTTAAGTAATTACTACAATAGAATAAATAACGTCAATTATTTTGGAAAGGTAACTTTATCAAAACTATTCTCGGTTTTAAGTAAGTTTTAAACAATAATCATTAGTGATATCTTAATTAAACGACTTTGAAATCGCTTTCTTGGTAGAGTTAAATAAAATGATAAAAATATCCGAGGAAAATAGGTTCAGCGAAAATTCCGGAAATGCCTTTAGTTTGGTGTATAAAATATAGGTTAGAATGTAAAATTAAACAATTCTAATTCAACGTATTTCGTGATTTTTTTTCTGCCTGCCACTTGAATCAGTGTTAAAGGAAGGAAGTTTGATAGATAAGAAAATGTCGGGAATATCCTCTGAAATGTTTCGTAAAAGTTATTTAGCAATGAATGTTTTTGGTGTTTTTATGCAAATTTCAATTTATCTTGACGTAACGAACTATGTGCCGGCAAACAAGCAATTCAAAGCCAAGAAACATTGGCCACAATCAGCCGGACATTTGTGTTCTTTTCTCCTTTCCTTCTTGCATTTTATTTCGATCTATGAATTATTATTTATCATAATTATATATTATATAGTATATAAAAATGAAGTGACATTATAATCAAAAAATAAAAGTTAATACGGAACTTGAATGGTATGTTTGTAAAAATTACTCAATGTTGAGGGTTTCAAATTTCAAATATTTCCTTTAATTTTGTATTTGACAATATTTAAAGTTCTATTTTATGTTCGCTCTAAGTTGCTACAAATTGCATTAATGTGGCGTTTGAATAAATTCAACTTTTATGACAAAGGATATCTGCCGTGCCGTGGACAATAGAGGTATGAATCGGCATTGTTTGTCAGGAAATGAATAAACAACTAAATTATCTCAAATATCTTGCATGCCATGAAATGAAATTGTTGTTGTTGTATTTTTTACTAAAACGAAATTTTCGAATCGCCTTTTTTCCAAACGAATTCCCGTCACGTGTGATGATCTGAAGTCTTGCAAAGTCCTTCCGTTTCTTTGGGAGAAAAAAAGGGGGAGATAATCACTTTCCTTGACTCGCCGCCAATAAAATTTATGACGGGAATAGATGAGGGGCTGAGGAAAAAATAGACTTTTCTGTATTTCTCGTCCCCTCGGCCGCGTTTTTGGACAGCAGAATTATTCAGCCTTTCCAAAAATAATTTCGGAATATTCGATACTCGACTCTTCTATTACACGAATATTCTTATACCCAGTATCTATCAGTATTAACCAGATAGTTAAATCGGTTTTTCATATTGAGCGTCAAAAGTCACATCTTAGTAAAAATTAATTAATTAAATAGTAACAATTTTAGAATGAATTAATAAATACTAGAGAGAATTATATATGTTATTTTTTAACAATACAAAAGCAAACATTTTTTATAATAAGTTCAACTCTTTTAGTATTTGACTTGTGACACCAGTAACTAACAGATATATATTTAAAAATGGGATTTTTTTCACCAATCAAATTTTGTTTTTAATTTTTTACTGGAACAAACTTTTTTTACTATATTCAAAAATAAAAACACGGTTTGCTTTCTATCGAAGTGCATAAATGCCTGGAAGTAAAATATAAAAAATAAACCTACGAGATATGTATCAAGCATTAGAATAAATTATGACAAATTATTGGTCAAAATGTAACATGTATACATATCGACGCTTTAAAATTATAACATTCAATCTTTATAGAATTTATTTGAAGTTTGGTTAATGCTTATAAACGTTTTCTGAATAAACACTGCCAAATTTAATTTTATGTTTAGTCAAATAATGTAAATGTTTTTATTTTTTGCCGGAGAGATAATGTTTAAGGGGAAAAAATTATAAACTTGGGCAAAGGATTATTTTATCTATGGACCTGTCGTTGCATATTTTACGCCGTTTTCCCCCTTTTTACTGGAAAAGTCTCCCTCTTATAGTACGTTTCGGAAAATCCAAATAGGAAATTCAGTTTGGAGCCCATTGAGAAAAGTGAATTCGGCGTTTTCATTGTTTCGCGAATCTTTACAGTGGCACGGGTTTTTATTGTTGCAATTGGAGGTGAAATGGCCCGCGGGTTTCTCCCCCTTTTCTATTGATTATTCCACAGCTGACTACGGCCTGACTCGCACACCCTTTACCACATTTTTCACGATTGAACCGCGTTTTCGAGAAAAGGCCGGTTTGGCGTCTGTCCTTGTCCTAGACGGGATTTCACTATGCGCTGTCCAACTCAGTTCATTTATGAAATTGGAATTGGAATAAAAGCCAAAACAGGGCAAAAAAATTAGAAAATTCTACATTTGTCTTCTTAATGTTGTTTTGAATTTAATCATTGGTCAGGTTTGTTAAAAACAAGGAGCAATACCAATCAACTATCTTGTATAAATTAAATAAATTTTGAGACTCATTGTCCCCTCCTCAGCGATAACTAAAAATTAACTTTTTTTTTTAAATTAGGCACATTAGAATGTGAAGGTTTTTCAATTTATATTAAGCCAGCCTAGAAGGATGTGCCCCAAACTTCAAAATCATGGAGCATTGTAGGAGGTTTTCTATTACACTAGGTGGTCTAACTACTATTTCATTATCCAATTTGATATACGTCACTAATCTCAGCTACTTTCTTTTGTATCTTACAAATCCAAGATATTCGTATATCGTTTGCGCGTTTTAATTTTTATCTAGCGGTGAATTTACATTATTTTTTTCTAAATTAGTTTTTTTTGGTTATTCTGCATTGCAACTTTTTAACCTTATCGAATTGTCAACTATTGTTTTGGTTTGAAGCATGTTGAGATAACCTTGTTCAGAGTCATTTATCGATAAGTCTGTCACCATGTTTAATTATGTTCTTTGCAAATTGTATGGTCGTACCAATATATAATTTTTGGCATGAAAACATTCCGAAAAAAAACTACTACATTGCGCTTAAATCTTTTTTTTTTTGTCCCTGGAATCAATTTTTTAACATATGTACCCATATAACATTAATATTTATTGTGTTTGAACACATCTTATTACACATTCTGTAAAATCTGGTTCATTTATGAAACCTAAATAGCAACTATCCTCCTTCATTTCCTTATGTTGTAAAAAAAAAATATATTTTTGTTTTCTTATGCTATTTTTGACCAAATTATCTAGATAATTGTTTTTATATAATATGTTAAATAATCATCGAGATATATTTTATCACTTAATGTTAATATTTTTTTATAATATTTGTGACTTGTTTATTTGCCTGAAGGGGTGTGTTGTAAAATAATTGAGCAAACTTATAGATGTGTTTTTGTTAAAGTTATAATTAGTTTATAATCTTCCAGGCTAGCGAGAGTTTAACATCCAATTTCATATATAATTGAAAAAGGATCACATTTTAATGTGCCTAATTTAAAAACCAAACTTAACGTTAATTTCTAGTCTCTGAAGAGTAAACGAGTGAATCCCGGAATATATATGTTTTTAACAAACATGATCACACATTAGAAAATAATTTAAAAAAAAGAAATTGTATCGTACAATAGCAATGTACCGTTTTTATCGACGATGTAATATTTTAATCCGTACTTATTTTAAACATATTTAAGTCTGGATGTGGCATTTCGTGTAAATTACCTGCTAAATGAAAAAGTGAAAGGCCCTAAAAAGAAAATAGGAGTCGTTGTTTCGTAGCAAAAATCGTATAAATTTTTTTAAACAATTTCAAAGATCTAATAGTAAAAATTTATTGAAATTACATGTTATATGAAAAAATGAAAAATTATTCCCTAAAATATTATGACGAGGTATATTTTACAATTAGTATGACGTATATGAATGTGTACTGTTTTGATAAAGCAATAGGTCAAAAAGGACTTGTCTAAAGATAGGTTTATCATTTAAGAATATTATGTAAAACAATTTAGAAAGGTTGACAGTTGGTTCTATGAACTGGTTCCTAAAATATTATACACAAGTTTACATTTTAATAATAAAAATAATTATATTTAACAAATTGTAAGCTCCGACAGTGAACTTTAAAACCTTCTTTAGATTAAGGTCGAGGTTATGCTTTAACAATAATTTTTAAGCACTTTCAATGTCCTGATAGTGAAATTTAAAATGCATTGGCCCTTGAAAGATTATTGGCGCTTAAACAAAAAGTGTTTACACAATTCCAATGTCCTGACAGTAAAATATAGAATGAATCATTCCTTAAAATATTATAAGATTATGTAGTGCTTTAACAATAACTTTTTCAAATGAATCCACCCCGATAGCGAAATTTAGCCTGAAATAATCTTTACAATATTAGAGGAGAGGTTTTGGTTTGACGGCAATTTTTTAAAATTATTTCAAGGCCTGACCGTGAAATTTAAACGAACTGCACCTTAAAAAATATACGCGAAGTTACGATTTATCAATAATTTTTATTAACAATTGCGAAGGCTTGATGCTGAAATTTAAGTGACTAGTTCTTTTACATATTACAGACAATGTTATGCTTAACCAAAAACATTTCAAAATTTTTTTCGAAGTACTGACAATGAAATTTAGATGTGCTATTACTGAAAAAAGCTTTCTTTTTTTTCTTTTTTTGTGGAGGAATTATGCTATAGTTTTTTGTTTTTTTTAAATAATTTGGAAGTCATAAGGTGAAATTGTATGACTAAAATATAAAAGTTTATACTCTAGGTTAAGTTTAACAATAATTTTAAGAAGTAATTTCAAAGGTCGGACAGTGACATTTCGATGATAATACATGTTAAATTAAAAAACATGCGAGGCAGTTAAATGGAAATAGTCTAGGTTGGGTTCTAGCAATAACAATATAATTTTTTTCAAAGGTCTGACGGTGAAATTTTGTTTAAATCGCATGTTAAATGAAAAAAAAAGTGATAGGTTTCTATAAAATAATGGTTATAATTTAACAATAATAATATTTTTTAAACAATTCAATTTCAAAGACGTGAATATCTGATTAATAAGAATGATGTTTTATCAATGATAATAATTTATAAACATGCATTAATTCAGATTTGTAGTGATATTTTCATGTAGTTAAATGTTACAAGAAAATGTAACTTATCAGAAGCTACAATTTTGTAAAATTGGACGAATTTAAGTATGTTGTATGTATGTTTCTATTTCGATAAAAGAAGTCAATAAGTAAAATACTAATGACAAATAGTCAGGTAGATTCCACGTTAGGTTGGTTGAATGTTCTTAAAAAAATTCTTTTTTCAGATGCCGTTTTTTGATAACGAAAACCAAAGGCTAAGGACGCCATTTATCGTTAATCCTTTAGTTTTTACAGCATTAATCGGTTTTTATTAGCTGCTAGATTGTCTTGGAAAACGAAAAAAGGGAAATTTCATCGCTCCTGTTTACAATTTGAGTGGTGTTTTTCCGTCAATTTAAAAAGTTCCCGTTGTCATAGGTTACGCTTATGTTCCTTTTAAGCGGATGTTTAATTTCATTTATCCTCTTTTCTTAGTACAGGGAGAAAAAGTTAAGTAAAAAATACGAAAATTTTAACAGTTTTGAACCATGTATTCGACCGTATTTTCATGCCTAGAAGGAAATAGAAAAAGGAAGTCTTAATTGTTAATATTTTTACCATAATCGAACATTAAAAATAGCAAAATTTAATTTAGATTAGTAAGGAATATGTCGGTACATTGCCTTTCCAAATTGTAAGTAGAATGTTAGAAAGGAAAAAGTCGTAACCATCTTATTTCGAAATATTTGGCTCGTAAAATAATTCGCTAAAATTTTATTTTAACAATTTAAACAAAAATAATACGTACGTGTCAGATGAGAGATGGATTGTGAACGATCAGGATAAACTGACATGTCTTTTCTCTCTCGCACGGGCGCGCCTACACACGCGCACACTCTTATAAATAATGATTAATTATTGAATCTCTAAATCTAGTTGAATCCCGCTTTTGGTTAATAAATCATTTGAATCCGAGTACATCAGGCTCGTTAATTTCAAATCTCCTAACATTTTGACATAGAATGTGGAAAACATATGGCATATTTCGAAAGAAAAAAACTTGGGTAGACTAGTAGAATATTTTAATTTATTTATGGAATTTGGTATCTCTTTTTAATGATGTAGCAAGATTTTTGCAATGTGAACGTACGCTGAGTACTATTTCCTCTATTCAGTCTTGTCCTCCACTTTTGCACCAGTTTTCAATAAGCTGAGCGTTTTCTTACATATTGGAAAGCAGATGTAATTAGATTGAACAGGATTCGAGTTAGAGGACAGAACTGAGGTATCGTCCGCGTACGTTATGATGAAGCTATCAGGATGTATAGGTAGGTAAGCAGTATAAATGATATAAAAGATGGGACTGAGAATATTCCCTTGTGGGATGCAAGTTGTCTGATTGGTCTGGTTAGTTAAACATGTTGCCGCACCTCACACTGAAGCAGTGGTCGGTTAGGTAGGATTTCAGAATAAAGTTAATTCCCTTTTTAAAGTTTTTTTTTTTTTTTTGTTTACTAAAATGGATATTATTAAAAAGATAATTGATGTAATAGAACTCTTTAAAACAAATACCTAATACAGTACTCAACTCTTATCATTGTTACTGTCCATTTTGTCGATGTTTGCAAACTTTTTTCTATAAAATTCAATGAACTCTTTCCCGAAAGAAATTTTATTACTAAAATGTAGAATAAAACGTTAATAAAATGTTACAACTGGGTTGTAAAATAAGGCGGGGAACCTCTAAGGAAAAGTAGGTTTATTTGCGTTTGCGCTCGGGGCGCTCATTTCCATACAAACCGCTAGGAAATCCTAAAATACAGTCTGGATCGTCGAAGATATTTGTCCTTCCATCCGGCGAAACCGGCCGTTTTCTCGTTCCCATGGCAAATGTTTGCAGTTTTCTAAACCCGATCGTTCCTTGAAATTAAAAAAAAAAATTGAATAAAAATAGCGAGTCCGTTAATGGACTTTTCCGTCCGATATACGACATGAGAAAAGTCGTCGATCGCCACCTACGTCGAAAACTGGCCGACAAGTTTTCTGAATGCAGATTATAAAACACATAAAGTACGTATTCATCGCGGAAATATTCATGACTCATCCTTTCATATCTTGTTCGGCTCGAGTTCCCAAGTATCAGCGGTTCTCAACATTTTGTTTTTCCCTTTGTAAAACGTGATCAAGAATGAAAAGATATATTAAATCAATAGAATATTTTCCGATATGTAAAGTGGATAAATAAATATTTCGCATTCCTGTTTTTTTACCAATAGTATGTGGTGTTTAGTCACAGTTAGTTAATGATTATTCGGAGATTGTGAGATATGGTCTGGTGTGTCGTAGGTTTTAGAAAAACATTTTCTTCATCGTGCATCTTCAGGGCTTGTACAAAGTGTTTTTTGTATAGATGAGTCATTATTGTGTGTTGAGTTGAGAGTGCCGCACCCAATAATGACACATCTACACAGAAAACAAACACTTTGAGCCCTGAAGATGATCTCAATAGAGATCGAAACGTTGGCGAGATAAAGAAAATGTTTTTCTAAAACCTACGTCATTCCAGACCGCATCTCACGATCTCCAAATAATCATTACCAATAGTTCACTAATTTCGTGGTCCGCTTGACCAGTTTTACCGATAGTATTAATATGCGTCTGTTATATTAAAAACTCTATATAGATACTGCGTATCGAGGGCGATAAATTAAAATTTTAATTTCTTCAATATTCCATTATATTTCAAAATCCAACTTTTGTGCTAAATCCGGCTCTATTTTGATTTATTTCTTTTATTTTTTGTCAGCTATGACCATAATGTTTGATCTCGTTCTCTTTTTCTATATGATCCCTAACATCAAGAATATTGAGATTTTTATCTTTTGTCCATTCCAATTTAATTATATTTCGAAGTATTAAATACATTACAGATCGTGGTCCTATTGACCAATTAAATTTTTTCAATTATTTAATATTTATGAAAGGATAAATTGGACTTGGATAAATTAATTTCAAAATATATATCATCCCAAGTCTTTTCATAAAGACGATCTCTATTTCCTTTTGTGTACAGAGTTTTTCGTTCCATACGAAATCTAAAAAAGAACGGAAATCATAACCGTTGTTCAGTTTTCTGTTCATTTTTTGTGTGACGACAAATATTTTTCTTCAATAGCAGCTAGAATAGCTGGACTTGCTGGCATAAACCGACAGCAGCTTCTGCATTACTTCATCGTCATCCGAATACCACAATTTGCCCCCAAGTTTCAAGAAGGGGCCGAATATACCCCGCCAAAGCCCCTTGGGCTAACCTCAACAATTTTCCAGGCTGAAGTCCAAGCTTTACAACTCTGTGTACAGGATTTAATAAAGAAAATTACGAAAGGTGCTTAGATTTCATTACTCTCAAACATCCTGGCACGGTCATAAAGGTGCTAAATACTTTTGCTTTCAGACCCTGCTCTGGGAGTGCTTAAATTTTCTATGATAGTGGAATAACAAAACAAGATTACCTTAAAGTGACTTGAAGGATATTTGGCATCATAAAGGCACAGAAGGAAATGAACTAGCAAAAATACCCTCCCACCGGTAAGGTGCCTTAAAACCTGATTGAATAATGCCCCCAAGATTACCGCGCCATCGCTGATTTAAAACTTAAATTTGAACCGACATTTATACTTTCAGATAAGAAACCATTTCCTGAAAACTACATCCCGGATTTGGGAGAGAGATAAATTTACAGCGGACGATCAACCGAGGAGGAGATTTTTTTATTCAAAAGTTCCTAATTCCACCGGATAGGGGTGTTAAATACGGGTTATGTACTTTAAGTTGATGCCGAGAAACATGTTGAACCGGCGAACATCAAGTTCAATTTAATTACGAGCTTACTACCAAATTTACAGGAGAAAAATTGTCTTAAACTCTGTTAAAATGGTACATACATGATTTTTAGGCTTTACTGTGGAACTTGGACTAGTTTATCGTTCTGCTGGTACCAGCTGTCTTGTTGGATAAGCTCATTTCCCTTTCAGTTTTCCTTTGGCTTAAGTTGCTCTATACAACGTAACCCAAGTTCTGACACGTTTCCTGCTTATTCGATCTTGTTCTTATATTCTAATATCCGGATTGTAATTCAGTTTTCATTGTAATTTCTGTTTTAATTACATCGTTTCATTGATGTAGATAAGAAAATTGTTGTTAAAATGTTTTTTTACAAATTTATGTAGCTGCATAATGAAGGAATCGTTCATATCCTTTAACGGCCTGAGGAGATTTCGCAAAGCGGCGGGGTTATCGGTTAATTTATCTGCCGACGTACAAGTTGCGAGCCGATCGGAAAATTGCGGTCCCGGTTTTATAATAGTTCGAGGAGGAGATGCACGTGCGAACCCTCTGCAAAACCAGACGGACAAGTTTCGCAATATGGCAAAGCCGGCTCCCACCCCGGGTCTTTCCTCCCGCCCTTTGGCATTCCGGCGGTGCCTCGTACAAAACTTGGTTTACGGCCGAAGAACTTTTATTAAACTGTCCTCTTCCGAAATTTACGTCAATTTGGGCCGAGGTGTTTGACCGATTTGGTGCTTTGCACGACGCATCCGACGTCACGGGCGCGATTTCTCAAATTTTGTACGCGGCACACATGGACAGGAGAAAAATTAGGACTGGATTCTACAAATTTAAATTGTGTTCAATCTCAAAAGCACCCTTACTAAAATACAACAATTTATATTTACACTCCTCAAAATTCAACAATCCTCAACAACTATGTTTTCAGACATCGTGTCATACAGTTTGACCAGCAACTATGCTTAAACAATCAGCCTATTAAATTGCCTAGTGTGCGCGAATGCAACCCATTGGGACTAAATAATCGCCCGATATTAGTGTGAAGCCTTAAATAAAATTTTATTCTTTTGTACCATCTGTCAACGCTAACCCTCGGCCTGAAGTTTGAGTACGTTAAAAATGAACAAAATGTAAGTATTTCAAAATGAACTATCATGATTGATGGTAGACGCATTGTTGTTCCTGTTCTTTCGGTCCATCAGCAAGCATGAAGCAAAACTTTTCACGTTAAGAAAGCCAAGCACTCTTCCAAATTTGTTCTGGATCGAAACTCTACCTAAAAAAACCCTAGCTTGATTGAACCTCTCTTTACCCCGAAAATATCAATCTCAAGACTTAAATGATTATACAAATAAAAACTCCCTTATGACATAGTGAACGGAGAATTACACCTAAAAAAAAATTTACTCTTCTAATCCACTAATCAACAGTACGACCCTTTACATATGGTTCCGACGCTTCACTAGGGGATGACTTACACAATCCATATTCCAAAAAAAGACCTAAAATGAATGTGAACTTACAACCTCCAATCTTTCGTGATTCTAGCTCCAACAGCAAACAAGTAGCATGTTAAGAATGCCAAGTATCCTTCCAAATTTCGTTTTGTCTCGTTGGTTTTGTTTTCCAAAGCGTTTCGTCAAAACCATGGCAAACCGCTAGGCGTGTTGGTCCTTCGCTTTACCTAGAGCCATTTCAGTTTAATGCTAAATTAAAACTTTTTTATTCTACAATCAACATAAAATCCTTTTTAAAAATAAAACTATAATCTGCTTGTCCATTACTTAATAACACATGGATCTGAACTCTGAAGAGGTGTTATTGCGATTAAACTTAGCTAATGTTAATTATCCAAAAGAGATGGCTAAAATAACAAGCACCAGCTGTTTGTGATTTATAAATTCAGCAAATGTGAAGCAAAAATCTTTACAATAAGACAAAGCACCGTTCTAAATTTGTTCTCGATCAAAGCTCACGCTTTAAAGCACCAGCCGTGTTCGACCATCGCACGAAGAATCAATAGCAGACTTTTTAAATTTCTGTCAAATTAGAACCCTTTTCAAATTAGAATGTACAGAACTCCTTAAAAAATTATTTTAATTTCATCTAGAACTAACCCTCACGTGTGGGTAAGAAGATTGAAGGGGGTGGTGACATTTATTCCACAATAAAGTAATAACTTTATTACTTTATTAATAACCATCAGGTTTTTCGGTCAGGAATAATATGGATCTACAGACACCAACTTCATAAAGTAGAAATTTAACATATTTTCAGAAATCTGATGCGAAAGGTTCAGTTATGAAATTACATCCCACTTCCAATGGATGGCTAAAAACGAGTGGCAAGACATTGTTGAAAAGTTTAATTTGAGTCAAGTTTCTAACTTGTCTGACAACTTTCCTCGATATCAATGTCCAACTTGAAAACGGTTTGTTTCTGATATTAGTTTTTTTATATTTATAAAATGAGCGTTTGCTGTTAAATGACACAAATTGTTGTTCTGATTTTTTTAATATAACATAATTTGCTAAATGGTCATTTTTGTTAGATTATTAAATCTAAAACAATATTATTCACGGGCGAAATCTCTAGGATACGTAAGTTTCGCAAACATGGCCCAACGGGCGGGCATTGACTTCTTTTCGAAAGCTCCGAAAAGCTGAAAGTAAATCGTATTCTGTTCAGTTGGATTTTGTCCTAAAGCTTACGTGGCCTTTTCCTAATCTAAAATGCTGTTCGCACAAGAGGCGTGAAGTGGTCATGCAACAGGATGTTGCAGCTTCGGCTTATCCGGTGACGGTGTCGGCTCGCATCGGTAAAGTACGTCAGTCAAGTACAAGACACTCTTCCGCTATCGCCATGATCGGAAATTGAAATTGATTATCAAACAAGAAGGCAAATTAAAAATGTTTTCTTGGAAAATGTTGTTTATTCAAATTCTAAAGCTATTCAATTTATTAACCTTTATATAAGGTATTAGTTGAAAGCCAGTGTCATGAGCGAGTTCAAACATACGACCTTCGGCTAAATACGCGGCTGCTCTACCAATTGAACTTTCGCGACTTCGATTGACTCGGTAGGTTGAAATAGGAAGTTCGTGTCCGAGTGGAAATATCATTGATTTATAGTTATTATTTGATTTATAATTATTTATGATACTATATACTAGTTTCCATAGTGGATTAGGGTGAGAAAGGCAGAAGCCAGAGTAAGAGTGAATTTCCTCCTCCCTGGTCCATTGACGTGAGAGGGAAAAGGACGTTAATCCCCATTAAAGTCACGGTGAACTGTTTCCCTTCCAGTTATAGAACTGGACTTCGGTTGTATCTCTCTCGAGGGGGAGCACACTATTTCCAGAGGTGGTTTTATGTCGAGTTGGGACAATGGTGACCCAACGGGAAGCTCGCTTATCTACGAACTTCATGACTTCCGATAATTCCAATCCCCCCGTTTCCTAAACTCGCCCTTTTTTTAATTATCAAATATTGCTTCTACCGTTCTTTGTTCATAAGAAAGACCTTACTTTATCCCGGATGATTTTTATACGCTTGGTTATCGCACATAGTTATTTTGAATTGTAAAAGACTTTAGCTGTTTGAGAACTGCCCAAGGAATGCCCGTCATTTTTATTTAACATTAAACAGGACCATCTTCAAATTTGACCTAATCGAGCGGTTAATAGCGGCCGCAAGATGGGCGATAAACGGCGGCGCCCCTTTTTAAATCGTTCCCGATTCCCTCTCCGTTTCCTTCCATCACGTCATCTCGACGTAATAAAAGCCGCTCCCTCGAGGAATGCCATCCGCTCAATCGTTCAGAACATTAGCTGGCAGATAAGAGGAGGAAAATCGCCCAATTTCTCTCTTAATCAGGAACGATCTCGGCTCTTCAACCTCCGACCACCGCTGGACAAATGAAAGCGAAACAATCCTGGCCCTTCTTACCTTCTCTGTTTGTGTACATTCATACCTCATTCGGCATTCAGCCACCCTCAGTGGTAGGTCTCGTTTAATGTAAGTTTTTTTATTATACGTTTCTTTTTGGTATCTGCTAGTTGTTGAACCTGTAACCCGTTCACTTCCGATCATTTTTTCTATCAGATGCGTTTCTGCTTCCGTTTATTTTTATAATGTAATCGTTTTCTTTAAATTATGAACTTTCTTTCAGTTGTCTTCCAAGTGTGTTCGCTTCCGCTCATGTTGGATATGCGTATCGTCAAGGTCTATCGCATTTCTGATTTTCGATATCTTCGGTATATCGTTTACAAATAATGGACAAAATAGAAAAATCACACACAACAAGACCCTCAGGTTAACACCCAACGAACTTGGCCCAAGAAAGAAAATGTTTTTCTGAAACCTACATCACATAAGACGCATCTCACGATTTCGAAATAATTAACACCCAAATCTGTATGTAGATCCTAACAAAATACTTTATTCTGTCTGGTTGTGTCAACCTCTACTAATTCACGTACCATTGGGGTCCCAAATTTTTAGTGGTGACCACATTTCACTATTTATTGTCAAATGTTCTTATATTTTTTCAACCTTTGTAAAATATTAAAAAGCTTTATAGAGTATTAAAAAACTTCCCTACAATTAAGTTTTCCAGTAGTATAATGATAATTGTCAACTTTGTTAACTTACTAGTATTTAATAATGATTGATTTAGGTTGCCTTCCACACAATATCCAATGAAATGTCGCTTCCGGTATTTAAAAAGATGGAACAAAGACCTTGCCTAGATGTAATAAAGAAACCCAACACTGAAGATGTCGAGAAGCATCAAAGCATCATAATTCACACCTTTACTTAAAATTATCATAAACGACCAGGCCATTTGTTTTTATGTGTGTATGAAAAAGCTTACAATTTATCCTCATTCAGATTAGAGATACGCAGAAGTTGGACATGACTTAATTCTTACTGCAAACGGTTCAATAAAAAATTTTTTATTTAAATAAATGCATTTATCATATTAATAATAAAGACAATTGGGTTTTTTTAACCATTCGTAATTGCGTTATATTAAATCCAGGGATTTCTCCGCTCAGGTATCGGGATAATCTCATAAATTTTAGATGAGAACGAAGCCCTTGCTTTAGGAGCAGAGGTATTCGAACAATTTTAGAACATTTTTGAAAATATTTGGAGTGGTGAAAGCACTTAAGTGGCTTAATTTAATGGAATTTTAACGGGCCATGTGAACACATTAAAAATTGGACTTTAGGAATTCAAAATTCGTTTTGAGTCCACAAATACATTCGAATATTAAATCGTAATATCGTGTTTTTGGTTTTGTATACAGATAAACATAGACTGAAAAGCATCAAGTTTCTAGCCCAAGAAAGTTCTAGTTCAACAAACTGTGATTTTCTACTTATTTTACACGTGTAAAAGGTCTGAAATATATTTCAATTAATCGATTGTTTGCTGAGTATGATGGATTGACATAAGACTGTATTTGGTAGAACGATGAAACTAATACAAAACACCCGGGACATTTGAAATTGCTTAGCATTTTTCTATTTATCTGACACTAGGAATAAAACATTCCAAACCTTTTAATTTTTTTCTAGAGGTTGAAGGTCGGCTGTTATCTTTTACGATGTTACGAACAAGACTACGTCTGCATAATCCGTTTAGATGTCGTTTTAACACGTTTGTCTATTAAGAGGATTTGAAGCGATGAAAAATAATTTTCTTTTCTTTCCACACCCATTAGTGTTTAGTCGACTATAGTTTCAACACCGTAAAAGATATTTCTAGTGCTTCTCCTTAGCCTTGAATTTGTAAAGAGAATCGGAAAGTCTTCGCGGAGGAAGGTGCGACGACGAGGGGTCTGGATGATTGATGCCGCCCCTCGACACCTTGAGACGGCAGAAAAATCGACCCCGCTCAGCCAAATTAATATGAGAGGGCTCGAGCGTTCTCACCTAGGTTAAAGAAAGTCAATGTATGACGTATTGCCACTTAACCGTGGTTCCTACCAAAGCACTCTGTAATAACATCCCACCGATCCCATTCACCCCTGTGCTTAAGGGACGTTTTACATTTTTCTTGACGTAAAATATAATATACTTTTATCCCCCTCTTCTGGTAATGGTATACACTTTAGGATAACGAAGGGCATTTTTCATCTTTCTGTCTTTTCTAAATGCGTTTCTCGCCTCACCGGCTTGAACAAATTGCCTATTAACGCTGAGTGATTATGCATTTGGCAAAATGAAGACTTGTATTTCCACGTGCATGATTAATTGCGAATAAAACTTGATGCTACATTATTTTTTTCTGGGATATCCTGCCGAAATAATAGAAGCAAAGAACTCTGGATGTATTATTTACTGGTATTATAATAATATTAAAGGGTCGTTAGATTTGTTCAATAATGGTTGACTAATGGCTTGGCACTTTTAATGGGCTATATTCTTTTATTATATAGACGATGATATTGACTCTGTTCTGATTATAAATCGATATCGTAAACTTAAAAGAGATTTTTTTATATTCAAGTTAGAAATTTAGATTAGAACTAGAATTAGTACGTGACTAAGGTGTCTCATTGGACGATATTGCGTTTACACTGAGTTTTAAATCTTGTCTCGAAGGAATCACTACAGATGTGCAGCTCGTCATCATTGAGTTCAATGCCGGCTCTATTAGCGCAAGTTGCCTCATGTCGGTTATGTCACCGTTCGAACACTGGTGAGGACCCGGGCGTGAGCCTTCTTTCAGCGGGGGATCGATTATCGAGTGAGCTCCTCCGGGATATCCGGGTCAATCGATCGATACTGACACCGCGGTTACCCGAATTCTTCAATCCGGTTGTTAAATTGAGGAGGGAGCCCACAGATGCGCCCGCATCCAGCTCGGTTTCCTTGATTGGGGCCAATGGCTGGGGTCATTATTCCTTAATTCCTTTTAAATAGTCTCATCACTAAATCGTCGTCCACCCAGACAGGGTGCTCGGGGAGAAAACGGTTTTCGAATTGAAAGAACCCTCTCTCCCTGCAAATGAATAAAGGCAATAAACGGTTTTAATCTCGTTCCCGTTTTCCGACCGGCGAAATAGGATTCTTCATTTGGATGCAGTCGAGGCTTTGAAGGAAAGGTTGTAAAAATGAAAAGGCGAGTAAGACACGGTCTAAAGAATGTCGGCCTTGAGACCGACCGGATCGGCGGCTGGACGGTTAACTGCCTCAACCGTGAAGGTTACCACACAAGGAGACAGAAAGGATAACCGTCCCTTGTTTCTTTGGGTTTTTTGGCTCTTAGGCTGCTGCACGGATGATTTGTGACATGCAAACTAATGAACGTTTTTGTTTGTTTCAGACGTGGATTTTTCCCCCTTGGCGCAGCGCACGTAGAAAGCGGAGCTGTAGAGTCAGAGCTAACTAACATGCGATAGTTGCCCCTGGTCATCCCTTATCCAAGTAGTGACCCGGAGGTCGTCCCAAAACCGCCTGTGTGCCACTCATGACCTAAACCTGACAGCGAGGCACCACACCCCCAACCCCTCCCACCTCTCACACTTCTTCTTCTCTCTCTCTTCTATCTCTCACTCGAACTTCGTCTCGCTGTTATCTCTTGTCTCGCATCACCCGCAAACCCCCCAAAGAGTAGGATGGCGATGGTTAACATGAACAACCTCCTGAATGGGAAAGACTCGCGGTGGCTACAGCTCGAAGTTTGCCGCGAATTTCAGAGAAACAAATGCTCCAGGCCGGACACCGAGTGTAAATTCGCCCATCCTCCAGCAAACGTCGAAGTACAGAATGGCAGAGTCACCGCTTGCTACGACAGTATCAAGGTAAGCTCACTTTTACCTACCGTAATCTATTAAATTAATTATTTGTCTTGGCTGTAATGTTAAAAGTTAATTAAAAATCTGTCTCTTTTTGCTATCTTAAACGGTATAACTCCTTCCTACGAATGATAGGTAGGATGTCCTTTAGATGCAATGACTTCCATCTGACGCGTTTTTCCGTTCCAGTTTCGGGTCCTCCGTTCCACAATTAAAACGGCTTTGTAAATCCGTAGCAGCCTTCGGGGCGCGACGCACAAATCTTCTTTTCGGCGAGAAGTCCCATAAATCAGTCAAGAGCTGCAGTCGGCAATTCGACGTAGGCCAACGCGGATTAACTCGCTCGTAACTCACTTTAATCCAGATTCTTGCGAGTTATTTTCACCTCGTCGGCCTTACCTCTGTTGCCGTCCGCAATAAACACTTTCTTCGGGAAGTGAAAAGTCGACGTGACCGGCGATTAAAACAGATGTGCAGAACCTAATTGTTTTTAGATTGGATGTACCTTGGATTGCATCCAAATGGCGAATCACTGCAATATCTCAAAAGCGATTCGAAGCAACGCCAGTTGAATTGTGAAATCGGGTCGTTTTCTAGGTGAACGACGACCTAACCGATGACACCACTCGACTAATCCCCGAGAACCAAATTGTGCAAAAATGTTAATTGAATAGATCTTCCCTCGTTAGGCACGGCATATAAAAAAAGCATTTTTCAAAACAGATTTTTATCTGACTGTCCTCTGCATGGCGAAAGGCGGGTCCATATAAGGAGCGGCGGCGTCTGGTTTAAAACCGACGCAGTCACGAAATAAAGAAGTGCACAGTTATACCGTATAAGGATCCGGGGAAAGTTTTCCAACCCAAAACAAAAAACGATTTGCATAATTTTGTGTGTGATATTTCAAGGCTTTCACCTCGTGTTTGAACAGATGGAAAAATTAAAACTCGTTTTTACAGCGTCCATTTCCCACTTTTCTCCGGTTTTGGAATACAGTTAAACTAATAAAACGGAGTGCTTACGCTATTCGAGACCTTTGCAATACTGCTGTTTTTGTAACTGACGGAAGCCTGTATTGCCTCATAAATTATTTGGCTCATTATTAAGTTTTTAATTTTTTGACGTAGTAACGTTTGAATTCATGCAAAATTTATCACTCATGACTATATTATCAACAACCGTGTCAATATAAGGGTTTTATCATATTTAGGCTACTTGTCCCTGATTAATATTCGTTTTATGGAGGTTTAGTCTAAACTCAGAACATTATTATGCGAAGGTATGTTGGAATTACATCAATGCCGTTACTCTACTCATCCAAATTATCGTTTGTATTTAATGAGCGCATTGAAATAGACTGGAGATCGCGGACGATGACAGCTCTTCAATAAACGAGACGAGCACAAAAACTTGGTCTTAGACTGAATTATACCTGGGCGGGCTTAACCGTCTCGTCTATATCCACTATGCCGCAGGTGTAATCTTCCACTTCAGTCATACCATCCTATTTTAATGCAATTCCATCTTCTCTCTCTTGCCCCTAACGCTTCTAAATTAAATCCCGTCCACGGACAATTGATGCTCTCTAATACACAAAAGGATTGAATAATCAACAGGTTTTATTCGCTCCTATCTCTTTAATGGATACACTAAGGTGGGTGCGAGTATTGATGGAATAGTCAAAATCAAATTAAATATTATAAAAGTAGTTACTTTTGTTGTGAGCGCCTTGTTAGATGTATACAAGTCAGAACACCGTTGAAATTATGATATTAGCGCGCATGAACCACGTGTCCGGTTTGACTCTCACCGATTCCATAATATTTCTCTTGTTTACCAAGACTATAAAAGATTGAATATACCTAGCAGGATATCTTCTTTTTTACAATTAAAATGTTAAATGTGGTCTATGGAATTAATCGCAATCATCACTGCTTTCCATCTTCACTTGGGACCAATATACATCAATTCCGATGAACAGTTATGTCCTGTCTGACTATATTCGCTTCCGACAGCATTATAATTCCTCCTTGAAACAGTATCTTATAAACAGTCTGGAATGGTTCTGACGTTTATTCTCCGAGACGTACCCTCGTTCCGAAAGATACTATTTAACCATGAGGTGGTATGACGATACCATAAGGCTAATGAACTCGAAATTAAAAGTAGCAAACAGTTCGAGAATGATGGGATGCAGTTTACGACAGTATTTGGGTTTTTAGTACTTACATTACAATAGGAAACACCTATTTATATACAGTTAGTACAGAACAGGAAGTAATTCCCTATTTTTATATTAAATCATTCTACAAGCTTACCTGGCGAATTGCTTGTAAAATAAAGTCGATTAAGATTAATGAAATTAGTTCTTAGCCGGACGGAACCAATCCATGCGATGGGGACTAATTCTAGAGCCCAAAAGAGAGGAACACGCCCACACTGACCGGAAGTGGTCGGGCACTGACAGCTGCACCTTTTATTAATATTTGAGCGAGGGGACGTGAAACTTTTGAATTACGAATTTGTAATTGCGCTTCCTGCCCCTCTCGTGCTTTATCCGCGCTTTCCCACAGGGCGACACCGTTGTATGTAAATTCCTTATCGGTGTCAATTATTTATGCTTTGCGGGTCGATATGGCCGGAAAAGCTGCTGACGAACGTTACCAGAGGTTTTTTTTCTCTGTGCATTTTTTATAACGTGCATTTATGTAATCAACTTTTCTCTACGATCAACATAATAAGATTTTAGTTCGAACAGCTGCACAAGCTACCTGATGTTTTTGGTACAGGACGTAATTTCTACTAAGTTGTTCACAGAACAATGCAGAAACAAAGGCCGTTAAACGTTAATTAAATTTGACACAAGCACATACATTATTGTTCGTTATTATTGACAGAATCAAAAAAATTATGTAATTAAACAATAACCTCATTAATTTTATAATTTAGTTGTTATTGATCATTTCCTGACAAACAGCTTTGGACATCTTCTGTGTTGATTTCGGTTACTGGCTTAGTTAAAAAACCAGGCTAAGAACAATCCCAAAGAGACCCACCACTGAAGATGGCGTAATGCGTCTGCCAGACCAAAAACAGCAATTTTAAGCGGAACCTAATGATTAGAAACGGCCAGACTACAAATTGAAATTTGAGATTAAATTTAGTTTAAACGACAGCCCAAGTTATTATGACATTCTGAGTGTTTTGTAATCCACAAAATATAT
This sequence comes from Cimex hemipterus, assembly GCA_039619505.1. Lineage (NCBI taxonomy): Eukaryota > Metazoa > Arthropoda > Insecta > Hemiptera > Cimicidae > Cimex > Cimex hemipterus. The sequence continues at coordinate 2,211,103 of CM077099.1, read as the reverse complement.
TTCCAAATAGTTGGCTTACAGTAAAAAAAACGATATTAAATAACATTTATTATGTTTTAATGTATAATACTACTATCGGTTTTAATGCATATAATAATATAAATGTATATATAAAATAATATAGTGAACGTTCACATATTCTCCACTGTTTAGGTTTTCCTCATTTTCAGTATTGGGTCTAGCAAGAGACTTCCTCCATTGTTTATGAAAGGCCCAAATAAATATTTGGTCCTCCGTGCCGGATATTTTTGTATGCCTTTTGGTTTTTTGGTTGGCTATGTGACTTTTTTGTTAACAAGCAGAGACCATATCAACTCTCAGGATGTCGGTGTTTTTGAAAAAAAGACCATTTGTTAGTATGTCGGGTTCAAATGTAGGGCCACTGGATTCGAACCGGGGACCTTTACCATACAGTGATGACTAAACCTTGCTGCCACCCGGCTTTGTGATATTATACCACTGATTGTCTGTTAGTCGGCCTCATAGGATATCGGATGGTTTTACTAACTTAAATCACAAAATTCTAAATAGGTTAATAGTTATTAATTAATAAATAAAATATTAAAAAGGCATATCAACTTTTCTTTCCTATGGAAAAGATTGTAAATTGTAAAGAAATTGAACAATAAAGAAAGAATACAGTCAATTTTTTCCTCTACTGAATAACAAAAACTCTAATGAAAATATTGGTCGTCCGGGCCGGGTTTCCTTTGCCTAAATTTTTAAAATTTTTGTTAGATGTTATTAGTAGTATATATTATATAGCTGTTTTGTTCCGTCAGACTCTTTCCACCTTATATGGTCGGTTTGAACTATAGATCTATTTTTGTAATATCCTTTATTTATCAATTATTTACTTACAGTTAAAAAAAAAAAAAGTAAAAAAGGCAAAAGTTTTACAACGTGACTAAGAAAATTTATAAACCCTCCACTGAAGGGGACGAACTGAAACGAGCAAATATTGACCAAAATAGCGTGGCCATGCGGGCTTGAATGATAATAAAAACTACAAATTTTGTAATTGACCAATCTTTTTGTAGGGTAAAATCTGTAGAAAGTTCTTTTTTAATCTATACTCACCGACCCGCCGAGCAATGGGATAATGTAGCGTTTTATTGTAATTATACCTATTAAATCTTAGCAAATAAAAACCAATTTTTTGTCCTCTGAAAACCTTTATTTAATGTGTAATCGTTATAATTGTTAAGTAGAAAGGTCTGTTATTGATATGGCTCCGCATTAAATTTTCACATCCGTGATGTGGTTCACGTTACAACTCCTCTGAAATCAATAATTACGTTAACGTCTTTTCTGTTTAATGTTTCTGGATTTTGACTGATTTTACCTATTAGGTATTGTTCGAAATAATCGTGTGTAACCCTATTGTTTTTGGTATTTTCATTTCCGCAAGTAGATCATACAGATTAAGAATGATGGGCACATTTGAATCAGTTGAAAAAGATAATTTTATAACTGTGCCGTGTGATGTATTTAAAGGCTTATTCCAGGTGTGCCATTTTCGCTGTATCTCAGCCAACCGGGTACAAAGGCACGGCAACGGCAACCGCGGATTGCCGAAAGTATAAATTGTAAGCTGTCACCGGGTGTTTTATTAAAATATTTATTCCTAGCTACACCAGACCTTGATTTGCTTCACACTATATTTTTCCTTAGAGTCGAAGCCAAAATCTACCAGTAAACTGAAATATCTGAAATGATTTGAAAAGGATCTTGACTATGATGTCAAAACTAGGTAAAGTAATAGTCATAAATAGTTGAAGTGTGCCGTTACCATTTCGGAATGTCGTACAGGAGTTTAATTTGATGGAAATAAGATCGAGCGTGTTGTTTAGTTAGTTTAGATAGTCTTTTGTGTAAAACAGTAACGGAAAATATATTCCGATTCCATATAAACTGGACGCTTAGGTCGTTTAATTTGTGTTCTGTAAACGTTTCGTGATTACACTGAGAATTAGAAATAAATATCAGTTTCTTAATCCCTACTTCATAGATATCATGTTCGGATTCGTGGGAATTTTCCCACTTCACCAATCTTCATTTTGATATTTGTTGTGAATTGGAACGGATGTTCACTATAAGAGCTGAACGTTGCGAAACGTGCAATCAATACTTTTTTTTTCTTTTACGACTGAAAAAGATAAACAAGTTCCGTAAGAAATGAAAAGTGAGACAATAAAGACGTTGTTTTGTAATATACACTCTTTTTCTGAGATTATGTTCCACAGAGGGATTTTTGACGTGGCTGTAATTCTTCTTCGCCCCGGTGCGATACGGTCCAATTTAAAAGGCATTTTACCCGAGAGGAGAGTGAGCGGGATAAGAATTTAATATAGTAAAATGGACAGAGAGGTTGATTGCCGAAGTCATTTTGTATGCAGAGTCAGTTTTATTCCATCCTATTAGAAATGAGAGGTCTCCGTGTTCGAGACGACCCTGGCAATGTCGTAATGCCTCCTCCCAGCATTTTTATTGTCTGTCTTGAGTTCATTTACCGTCTGAAAGGCTGGTAGTAATATGACAAGGCGGATTTGAATGTTTGAATGTCATACATCAGTGTTGTATGTCGTGGGGGCGGGGATGAGGGTTTTGAGAGGGGCATTCCGTGGCTGGAGAGAGAGAGAGAGAGAGAGAGAGAGAGAGAGAGAGAGAGAGACCTCATATCGATCTTCCTAGCCTTCCAAATGGGAGGCAATGTTGTCCTCCAAACTACTCCTAAACATCCTCTTCGGACTCGAGTTTATCAACTCTTACAGAATTGGCCCCATATTCCTTCGAATGACCCGTCGTTAGATAGAAAATTGAAACAAGACTTTTGCTCCGCCCACGCCCCCGCATTGCCGTCAGGAAAAGAACAATTTCGCTTTTTCGAGCGCTGAACACTTCCTTCGATACTTTATCGGTAGTTTCTTTTTTCAATTTTTTCTTCTTGCGATACTCCCATTTTTCCTTCCAACTCTTTCATCTACAAAAATTAAATTCCAACAAACCCCAATCTAGCCAATAAAGAAAATACTTAATAACTCATTAAAGCATGAACAACTGTAGTAAATTAATAATCGTATTAAGCGCTAAAAACTTAACGACCATTATGAGCCACATTTAAAAAAGAAATATTTACAATAATTTTGGAATTTAGCCGTTCGCTATAAAAATCATGCTTGTACACCGAAGGCTTGCTTGTTCGGTTAAACTAGGTTTGATATCAAATATAAATTTGTTGAAGTTTGATCGTTTGCAATCAATGGTATAAGTATTTTCACCTATTGTTTTTTCTGCCAGAGATATTTTTTGCCAACTTCAGTGGTGGGGTGGGTTTGTAAACTACACGCTGAAGCTGGAAACTCGTTTGGCAGGTCAAAACAGCGACTATAAGTGAACATGGATGTTGGTAAACGATCAAACTACAAAATTAATTTTAAACTAAAATTTAATTTTACCAACAGCACAAGCTACCCGATATTTTTCGTTTACCCATAACTTGAAAGAACGGTTGATAAACATCAATCTAAAAACCCCAAGGCTTTTAAAACTGGGCGTTACGTTTTACAGAACAATTAGAATAAATTACAATCAAATTTTTGACAAGACTAACTAGCACGAATACATGATAATAAAGAAAAGAAAGTTTGACTGCAATTTTTTGCAAGGAGGAAAACTGCAGAAAATAAATATTATTTGACTAAACACTGACTAGCATGTATATATTTCCTCATATTGTAAATCATGATATTTTTCTTTAAAATATAAACAGATTCGAAATAACCACTCTCCGTGCTATTTTTTGCTCATCTACAGTTACTTAATTACTAACTACCAATAGATTTTCACTTTTTTCCATTTCTAATGAGGTTAATCATGTTTAGAATGCATTTCATTGCACGCTGTAATTTTTTATTTAGTCTGAAACACAGATATGGTAATTTTTAACCCATTCAACGTTTCAACAATATTTCCGTCTGGTGTAGGATTATAAACAGCTTGGTTATTGTACATAACTATCTCATTTCTTAAACAGAGCGCTATCAATATTTAAAAAAATAATTTCCCGCCGATTTGCTATGGAATGATTGATAATCCGTGAACAAGAGTATTCGAGGTAACAAAAGTAGCAGTTTTGTTGCTTGTTCTCTTTGTCATTTCCGAGCGGAAGGAACGCGGTTTAATTGTCGGGATTTCAACACGGGTTAAAACAACTGAAACCGGGCTGTTTTGAAATTTAAATGGATCCAGTGAGTAACTTCAAATCCTGCATCCTCCCTCAGTTCCGCGGCCGACATTATTTTTCATGGAGCCATCGAGCGGTTTATTCAAGTTTAACTGGCCGAGTGAGTTTCCAAAGGTTGATCCGAATATCGGCTGTCCGATTGGACGAATAAGGACCAATTTAGAGAAGTTTCAAGTCCCTCGTTGCAACCGGCCGACGCAAACACCCCCTTCCCACTATCGAAACCATGGAAAAGAGACGGACCGAGGGCCCAATGGGCGAATAATTAATTAATTAACCTTCGCTGTTGTGTGCGTACCGTCCGAGGGAGGAGAGAAGGGCTTTCTATTGAATTTCATTAAGCTTTAAATGGGCCGAGAGTCAATTTTGGACGATTTGATTGTTGCGATTGTAACGCAACACTTCGCTGGGAAAAAACTGCAAATATCGTTTGTGTATTCTGGAAGGGTTAAGCAAGCATGAGTTTTTTCAAATAGAAATATCGATTTACTCGAAGTATTATTTCATTTTTAGCCAGGTATGAGTAACAATCGATTTTCAAGTGATTTTAAATTAAACATTAACCCCCACAATTCCTTATTTTTTCCTACACCTAAAATCTCTCTTTTTCTAATTTACTCTCTTTTTAATCACCTGATAGTATAATATTAGCGTTATTGAATCAAAGAGTGCTAATCGTGCTCAGTGTGTTAATTAAAAGACTTGTGACAGTGTGTTATTTTCTCAATCATATGAAGTTATCTCTTGGTATCTTGCCACAGCTGTTGATCATAAGTAAGAATGGAATTGTTAAAAAATTGGAAAGTAAGAAACAAGTTGGATTGAAAAAAGAATGACCAAAAAACTGTTCAAGCAGGAAAAAGTTCATTTTCATTCAAACCATTTCTTTTTCTTGTTTAGGTAATTATTGATTATTGTACTTGTAGCTTATTGTGTTAAATGTATTATAGTTTTGTAAAGTAATTAGACTTTCCAAATGGATAGCTCAATTGACACACACCTCGCACTATCTGGGTTATTCTAACCATTCGGCCAATGTGCCGATTAGTAAACCTTAATGAGGCAAATAATTAAACAACAGAGTCGGAAAAAACTCAAAAGTCTATTCGCAAATATATGAATAACCATGCTTAAGATGGTAGCGCTTTTAGCATATGATAATTTCGATAGATAGTTAATGTATATTCGTACTGGTAGCATGATAAAAAGGGTTTAACCCACAACAGATGCCTAAAAATGCGTTACTGACGATCGGTATTATTTTATATCGGTAGGAAAACATAAATATTTGTAAAAATAATAGCACAATAACACATTTAATACAACTATCGACTTAATACCATCAGTATCAACTATTCCAGTTTTCAGTGAAACAGTGAAGACAATCAACAGCGTAACAAAACGGTTAACACACAAATTATAATCTGTACTGTATAAACATTTACATTCGTGTTTTTGAACAAATCAAACTGAGCTGAATGATTATTTTATTTTTGACGAGCCTGAAAGTCTAAGTAACAGTACATAGCACATTTAACACGAAACGATGATTCTTGGTTACCCAAAATATCATCTGTACCAAATAACATACGTATGTGTTTTTGGTCAAGTCCAAAGGAAATATATTGTAGTTGATCTCATTCCTTATTTTCTAGTGCTATAGCACATTTAACTCGATACAATGAAAGATGAATTGCGAAAATATTATCTACTCTAAAAAAATTTTTTTTTCTATCATCCCCAACCGAAATACTGCTAATCTTGTTTACCAAGAGCCCTAAAGCACTAATAACACAATATTACATTTAATATGAGGCATTGATTGGCAAATACCAAAAATATCATCAGTATTAAACACCGTAAACCACATCATTTTTTATTACTTTACGCACGTCTTAAATCATCATTCATAGCAAAATATTTCAATTTTTTTACTGTACATATTTGTTATTTGCACAAGCGTTATCGTTAGTAGTCTTTAATTCACAACGGTTTGAAAACATTACTATCAGCACACTAATAACGGAAATACCTTGAAAATATCATATATTTACATCATGAAAACATTCACGATGTTTGTAAAATGTTAATTCGTGTTAACTCGAATAGAAATATGTCCAGTAAGATCGGAATTTTTCCGTAATGCTGCGCGTCGTAATTGGTAGAACCAAAAATAACTCTATAACAATCTTTGAAGGCTTGTTGTTGTTTAATCTGGTTTTCTTTTGTGTTAAATTGTAAGGTGCCATTAGTTATTTGACAAAAGAAAATTAATCATCGCTTTCAAAGTACTTCTTCAAAGTTCTATTTATGCACTCAAAAAGTACTAACACAGCACACACTTCAATTCGTGCCGGCGTTGTATACTAACAGACTACAACTTCATAGGATAGGGCATATCTAATCGAATGAGAGTGATAGACCAGGACAGAAAGTAACAAAAGGTCTGATTTAATTGACGCGTATTTAAGAATAAAAATACTTGTAAACAAAAAACAGCTGTCAAATTCATGGCCGTCATGTTAGTTACCTTTGCCCTAACGGATCGCAATGTGAATACGATAATATGTTAGATCGAGCATTTAACTTGGACCTAACAGAGTTGTCGGGGTTAACACAAAGATGGTGAATAGTTGTTTTTAAAAATCGCACAACTGTTACGTACTTTGTTACTTAATTTATTTTGATCTACGAGTGTACAATTATTGCAAACAACAACAATTTATGATTGTGTCATTATAGAGAAAGGAACCCATTGGCGGCTGCTCTGGATTAATAAAATGATATTATTCATTTAAGAGGTATGTGCCATTCCTATGACTTTCAGTCGTTTACATGGTAATTGTGGGGAACGTGTTAGTGAGATTTTATAGGTAAACGATCATTGTGCTGTGAGTTCTTATGTACGTAAAAACAGGCAGAAACGACTAGTCTTATGATTTGGATTGGTAAAAGTGTGTAACTTTTTAATAATTGAATATTTGCCCGATATATAAACTTGGGCCCCGTACATCCAAAATATTTTTGAGTAGGTGTGTCTACGTCGAAAGTTTTGATCTTGCTTTTAGGTTTTGATTTGTCCGTCAAAAGTAATAGCTTATTTTTCCAATGTGAGTGCTTGTTTGTGGTTTTGTTTGAAATAACAGGATTTGTTCAGCTACGGGTTAGCACACTTGACATTGGTGTACATCGAACCCTGGCCCTCTGGCATCCGGCGGACGGACATCTGACCGGTTTATAAATAGAACCAAGCTGTACGGTTACGCCCACGCAATCCTGGCTCTTTTCCAGCCATTGTGCGCTTGGGAGAGGAACGTAAAAGACACCGGCTTAGAAAATTCGTATAGTTTATACCCTGGCACCGGGAAAAGGTAGATGCGCTTTAATTAGACCGGCTTTACGGACGGTAGTTTGACTCGGCTTATTAAAACTTGATATTATAGGAGGGAGGTGTAAAAGTGTCAACCTAAAGAGAATCAAAGTGTATCTAATTTCAAACCACTTTCATCTAATCTTCCTTTTAAATAGTTTGTTGATGAAACACTTGAGGATGATACTCTTTACCTTAATTTATTAATTCCCTAAGAAAGAATATCCTATCGTGATTTCAATAGGCAAATAGCTTACATGAATATTTGAAACTTTGTAATTATAATAAAATAATTATTAAGTAGCGAAGGATTTTCTTTTCAAACGAAGAAAATTTTGACTCGCTTTCTGTTTCCAATTTATCCGAAGATTTACTCGTTTGAAATACAATATTTCTCAACTATAGCCTATAAAAGAGAATTTTTTCGAAATTGGTTAGTGAATAATGAGGATACTAGCCAGTGAGATATAATGGAATTCGTGGATAAACAATTCTTTAGCCTTCTCCTATTAGACTATAAAAGTTATTTTTATGCACTAGCACATTGTAAACGTACACAAAAGAGCCTTCGTTATCAATATGATAATTACAGCATAACAATAAATATACAATAGGACTGCAGCTGTTAAACTGGGGAGCGTCGACCCTTGGCGATTCGCGAAGCCATTACCGGGGGGTCCGCGAAATAAATTGAACTATGGGCAAATAGTGGAACGTGGTTTTGTCTTGTCTCATCCTGCTTATAATCTTGATACTAAACTTAAGATGCCGAAATGGCAGACTAAAACAGTACTGATAAGTAGACTAGAACGTTTAAGTTTTTAATATCCAAATCCAGTTACTTCCCGAGTTTTTTGAAAGTTGTCTGCGAAGAGGATGGGTCTTCACCGTAAAATTTATTTAAGGTTGAACATAAAATAGAACCGATGATAATAAAAAAAACGTGTATGAGTCTTCCTACACTCAACTCTATTTTATGAAACTGTCCAATAAAGAGCTACCTGTTGAAACAATGAAGATTTTTGTTCAACATTTCATAGCTTTAAAGAGCACTTTTTGGAATTATTTTCCCTCTTTGGATCCTGCCAATACTGGATACGTGGAAATTACTAACGCCATTTAGGTATTATCATGCGATACATTATTCAAACTTCAACTATTCTCACATCCGATTAACCAGTACTTGCCAATTTTCAAGTATATATGACAACAGTATACACTAAGTATTTATGACAATTCCTCACAGAAAATGGTGAAATCGTGAAAAGCCGAAATGCGATTGAGTAATGTGAACAAGATGCGAGTGTGCGAGGTCGCAAGAAGTCACCCAGTGCCGGTTCAAGAACTTATTTAAAAGTTGATTCTGTTTTGGATTGCTTTGTGCTTTACTCTAACATAACTGGTATTGTAGTTGCTTATTAAAGGTGGCAAGGAAAACCTACTAAAAAAGTGCCTATAATTTGTCGAAAAAATAATTTCATGAGGTTGTATTTTATAATACTTACGTGCCATTTGAAAGGGCCCATTCAGTTCATGGGCAATATTTATTAAAACGTAGTATCTATGAGATTATCGAAGTTGGGTTGGGAGTTGGGAGAAAAAGTTATGTCATCAGACTTTATAAGTTTAATAATAGCTGTCGTAGATAAAATATATCATTTTTCATCATTAAATTAAAAGTTCTTTTCCCATGAATCACGTTTTCCAACGTTTCCAACCGACCGGGATTTTCGATTGAAGCGCTCCCCGATTGAGCAATCGTGTGATTTTTGTTCAGGCCAATATTTGAAGAAAAAGAAAGGGTGGCAAATTGAGGGCGAAAGGATAAAAAAGGGTCCATTCTCTTTGCGACTCAAATGAGAATGTTTTTTTTTTTTTTTATCAATAGAGAAAAGAGACGACAAGCATTGTCTCCGAACAATGGGACAAGTAAAAACTAGGGCTAAGACCTGAGATGCTTTTGTTTTCCAAAGGGGCTAATGACTGTGGAAAGCGGAGGAAGAAGAGGTATTTTCATCCTAGCCCGGGCCCCGTTGGGAAAACGCAATCCGAAAGGAGAAAAACAGCCGAGGGATCAAGTGCCGATTTTGAATTTGCTCTCTGAGAACAACGGGAAAAGGGAACTTTGCCGAATCACATATTCTGATAACGAGCTGGTTCCGGGAACGCGATCAGGCCCTTTAATTGCGTCACGTCTGATGTGTTAAAGTCCAAAATATTTTAAAATCTTTAGGCCCCAGATGACCCGTGTAAGAAAGCAAAAGAAGAGAAAAACAAAGAATCTCTACTGAAAAATATATTGCACACAATTGTAATCCATTGAAAAAAATCATCTACTAATGCTATTTGCTTAAACGTTATAAATTAATTATATATTTATACCTGCACTATTTGCATATTTAAGAATCTGTTATATGGTGTTGAAACTGTTAATAATTAGTTAGTTTTCGTTAGCTAAATTACCTATTTAAAGGTGTCTTGTTAGTAACCGTTTGATGAAAGTTAATTTTATCCTGCTTTGTCCGTCTGTTCGGTCCTTCCTTTCTTAATCTACCTTTTTGCTTTGTGATGCTTTTCTGAGCGCATCCAATATAAGCTAAACACTTGTATCATGTTTGCTCTGCTGCTGTGTTAACGTTCTATTAAGAATTGCTATATTTGCCTATCAGTTTGAATGAATAATTTTCTTTGTTTTACGGTAGAGTTGCTAAATTATCTCTTTAAAATTGCCTTCATGTAAATTGGATTTTATCCTAGTTTTTACCGCCCTTTTGATCCTCCACCTCCCAAGCTTGTTTTTTCTTACTTAAGTTTTGTTAAACAATCTGTTGTGTTAATTTCACAAAGAACAAGTGATAAGTAGCCAAAAGAAAAACCCAGAAAGAGTTTACAAAATAAAAGATTGGTACACGGTAAACTGGCCCCAGACGGTGCTAGTTTCGAGTATGGTATTAGTTCTGAAATAGAATAATTGCGCCACAAAACTTTTTCAGTTTAAAAATATGTATCATTAATAGCACGTTTTGCGTGACTTATTTACAAATAATTAAAATTTATCGCTTCCTCATTTAAGAGATAAGCAGATCGTTTTTATTAATGTTGCGTAAGTTGTTTCAACTAATGTTTTGTGTTGGGTTTCTAATTAAAATGTAAACTTTTTGACTCACCGACAAGAAAAAGAAGCGTGTTTATAAAATGCAGACAGTCTTATTAATTTAGGAGAAAAGGTTGTTCATAAATTTTTCATAAGTTTGGTGACTTCTTTTTCGTGATTTATATAGATTTTATGTTTTTTTGAAGTAGATCAGCAAAATGGGAAAGTTGATGTTTTTGATTAATTTGAATTTTATTCTATTTTGACCAGTGTTTTTCAATCATGTTTCTTACTTAGTGATTCTTTTGTAAACCTTTTCATTGGGTGCGACCAAACACGTCGTGATTTTAAGAAATAGCACTCGTTTATAACGATTAACAGATCTATCATTTAACACGATTAATGATTAATGCGATTATCATGGTTTGCCTGAATACTCGTATTAAAAGAAAATTACAAAACACTACTATGTATATGGTTTTTATTTTAAATCAAATGGAGATTATCACACTAATTTTATGTTAAAAATGATATAACTTCCTAGTCTTTTGTCCAAATTAGATCACTGTTACATATTACCACTTAGCTTTTCTAATTAAAACGTGGACACAAAAATTTTTTATTTTAAAAACGAGCGATTTTATGGATCAAGACACTTACTCTTTTTTAAATAAAAAAAATGAGTTTTTATGAATGGAGCGACATTTCAACTTGGCGTTACTAATTAAAATGTACTCTCCGACTCATTTACTAGAAAAATGAGTGATCCTTATAAATGCAGCAACTCTTACTCATTTATGGAGAAAAAGGAGTGTGATTGTGAATGATACAATTGATATTTAGCGATTTATTTTCATGAAGTGTTTCTAATCGAAATACAGACACTTTTATTCCTAATATTCAGTTTTATTTCCTATCTGATGACATAGTGTTTTTTTTAAATCAATATTGCGCAATTCTAAGATCTGCCTATCATTAACAATTGTAATTAGCATTTTGCCATCCTACCAACGAATCTATCACGTTTTAAATATTATTATTCCAATTGTTTCTTTGCATATCGTTTAGCCTGTCCGTAAATAATTTCTATGCACTGCTGGTTCATGGGTATTATTCAATGAATTGTAAAACGTGTTATTTCGCATTGGAAAAAATGTTCATTGACCCATGCATTATAGTTTTTGTAAGAAAAAAAAGCTGGAAACAAGTTGTGGGCGATGTTGAGCGGCGGCTAACGTCTCACTACTTTTTAATTGAAGGTGCTTTTCCAATTATTGACCAATTGGCTTCTCGACGGTTGACGGGACGAGGATTTTTTGTTTTTGTTATTAATGTTGTTTTTCTCTCTTATTTTATCGACGGGGATAAATTTTCGTGATTGTCACGCAGAGAAGCGCTGGCTCTTTTTGCAGTTTAGCATTCCCCTTATACAATCCTTATTAAAAACCATCCCTTTTTCAACTCAAAAAGAATTCATTTATCAGCAAATATTACTGTTAGTTTTTGGCATTACTGTAAGAATCATATCTAAAAAAAAAAAGAATTAAAAAAAGATTATTTTGAGCTTTCCATATCTGATAATGATGATATTAAGGATGTTTTCATCCAAAATTAATCAATTTTATTTCGTAACGAATTGTATAAATTGTCAAATCTTTGGAAATAAACAGCGTAAATAATAATACTCAAGTCAAGAAAACATTCACATTTTTTTCTTGGGTAATTGTAATATACCGGAATTCTGAAATAATCAAAGTTTGGCAGTGCTAGCAGGACGAAGTTTATTTTTTAAATTTAATCTGCTAATAAAATGAGGTCAATTTTTACGCGTGCGTATGTGTGCTCAATATTAATTAAATTGTTGAAAAGGTTGACAATTTAAAAATCTTTTTTAATGGGGGCGAGCTCCACTGTATTAACTATGCGTGACGTTCGAAAAATTTTATTTCCACAGTTATTCACAGTTAAAATGTATTTTCCTTTCCTTTTCATGTTTATTTATACTGCCTTATTGTTAGTATTAAAATTCAATGTTAAATAAACGCCATCGAACACACTGCAAAATGATTTCCAGGGTTTCTTCTTTCATACATGACTCATACTCTGATGACGACATTCCAGAAAATACCAACGTGATCGAAGGTTCGGATCAATGCTTTATAGGGATTTTAAGGGAAATACACGTTTGTATTATGATATGAATCATAAATGTTGATATTGCGGATTCCTTCATATTGTTAAAACGATTGGTATATATCGCAGATACAGGTATTAACAGTAAATGTCCTTATCACGTCGAGGGTATTAAAACCGAATATTTTTCGGATGAATATTTGCTCTTTTTAAACTGTAGCAAAGTTGAATTACACGTGGGTGTCCCAGATGATGGGACAAACCACGTGGCAACATTTTTTCAAAATTATTATCACACAAAATTTGAATGTATCAAAGGGATTCCAACCACAACTTCTTGGGATTCCAACCGCTTGGCAAATGTTCCTTTTTTCTCATAAATTAGTCAGTGTGTCTACAGTTTATATGAAATAAGCATGTATGTCAACATTTATAAAAAAAAATTATTTCCTAGAAAAAAAATGTGTTCAATAAAAAAAATTGTGCTTAATGAGTATGAGTTCCTGCATTCATAAAAACACTTTTTCTCTGGAATAAACAGGAGTGTCTGTAATTACAAAAATTATTTCCTAGAAATGAGTATGTTTAGTTCTATTACTAAAATTTTTTTTATCTGAAAAAAATATGAACGCTTGCATTCATAAAAAATCATTCATTTTTCCCGGAATTGAGTACGAGTATCTATGCATATTAATCAAAATCATTATTCTTGGAAATAATTAAGTGTGTCTGTATTCACAAAACATTCCTTTTTTGTTAGAAATAAGCGTGTCCGTCTGTATTTATAAAAACACTTATTTCTTCAAAAAAACAGTGCAATAAAAAAATTGTTCTTAAAAATGAGTATGAGTTTCTATATGAAAAAGCACTCCTTTTTCTCTTGAATATGCGAGAGTGTCTGTATTCCTTTTTCCATTTCGAAACTAATAGCTCACTCGACGTATATGCAATCTAGAGGCAGTTTACCTGTGCACCAATGTGTATTTCGTTAAATCTTTTAAGCTTTGTATTTAGCTTACCTGCCGTCACTTAATGTAAGCCTTTGTAAAGTACAAAACCTATTTCGATAGGAGTGTGATTATAAAAAACAAGGATAAAAAGTATATAATATAAGATCACATTCACTCGTCAAATGATTTCCAGCAAGGCACTTTTATAGCAGATCGGTAATAATCACATTTTACTTTTGCAAATATTATATATTTTACTCTGTCCATGTACCTATCTTTCACAATAAAATTATTTTTTATATTTGTCATTAATAAAAATTAATAAGAACTCACAACACTTATTCCTGCCACACATAATTTAAAAATTGGTCGAGTGGACCATGAAAATAGTGAATTTAAAAATTAGTTCGCGTACATTCGTAAAAGAGCACATGACGGTTGTTGAACCGATATTATATAGTCATGTTTTAGAAAATTCCGTTTATGTTAAGTAAATGTTAAAACGTAATTTTTTTTACCGTGTATATATTAATGTAATGTTTTGTTTTGTGCTGTTTTGTTCAATTTTATATTTAGCAAGGCGTTAAGCGTCCAAGACTAGGATTTTAACAATTTTACTTTTTATACTTATCAATAAAAATCCCTCGAAAACGCTTTGAACGTCCGTTTAGAAAACCGTGGCCGACTCGTTTTAACTGAGAGCAGAAAATGTGTGTGTGAGTCGTTTGGGATCGGAGGCTGTGTGAACAAGAGCTCAAGGACAGGAGATGAACGCAGTAACAAAAAAATACTGGCGGGGAAAAATAGATAGACCTCTCCAGTTTATACGGTCGTGGTCGTTTTGGAAATTTGTCCCGGCTTGGGTTCCGAACATTTTTAGCCCACCGGCTTGCAACAGGAGAAAATTCGTTAAATGGAAAATCGACGGTTTTCCTTAAAAAGAAATACGTCAGAATTCTTGATTTAGAAAGTGTCGATGGCCTTGCAGTCGTTGAAGCGGGTTTTGGGGGGAAATCGTTTTCTGGCCACGTAGGTTCCCCAACCATTAAACATCATGATCACAAAACGAGAATAATAATAAATAAAGAGGACAAAAGCAAACATCCTAATTAAAAGTACAAGTATAAATAGGATCGTTTCAAAAGTGTACGATTAAAAAAAAGAAAATGAAGAATAATACCCAAACCAAATCTTAAGAAGAGCCATCAATATTTGCCTCCCAAAATAATTTATTTTCCTTGTTTTGTTTATAGTATGCGTTTTTGTCCTGGAGTCAAATTATTTTATTTTTTTATTGTTATATTAAACAATAAATCCTGTGCTTACTTGCTCAAATCTCATTTTTCAAAAGATGAGTTTTATTTTAGTTAGTCTTTCCAATTTTATACTATTAGCAAAGGGTGTAATTTTAGTTTCTATTTTCAATAAATTTTCAGTTTTTTTCCAAACTTTCTTATTATCATTTTGATCACCAGCTAGTTCTTTCCCTATTCCCATAGTAGTATATATACTTACGTCAGATGAATTTTTTTATATGGGGCAAAATTGTACATACCCTCTACTTGTTTATTTGTTTCATATACTTGAATTTTTTGATAAATTTCTCCTTTTTTCCTTAGTGTTCTACA
This sequence comes from Cimex hemipterus, assembly GCA_039619505.1. NCBI lineage: Eukaryota > Metazoa > Arthropoda > Insecta > Hemiptera > Cimicidae > Cimex > Cimex hemipterus. The sequence continues at coordinate 2,195,682 of CM077099.1, read as the reverse complement.
TATTCCTTCCAAGTCCATCTCACTGTTAACTAAATAATTAAAATGTTTGTATACTGATCTGGTTTGTCTATTGTCTATACAAATCGTTTTTATATTGGTTTCGATCTATTTTTATATTTATTGTTCAACTCGGGTTTGGTTGACTTTTGTATGTTTTACTGAAAATTTGTGCTACTGTGGATCAGCTGAAAAAATTCAGTTAAAAAGCCTTTCTTTTTATTCTATTTCGGTTCGAGGGCCGAAGAAAAGTAAAGTTTTCTCAGGGAATTGTAAAATTTTATGAAAAGGGACTCAAACCACTTTACACTTTTTTACAAAATTATTGTCAAACAAAATTTCGAATTATTAAAGGAATTCCAACCCACAACCCCTAGATTGGCAAGCAATGACCCTCTTTTTTTTCTCTCTATGAATTTTTTTAAAAATGAAATGAGCTAGTGTCTTCATACACAAAATACATTCAATTCCTTAGAAATGAGTAAGAGTGTAAGTACAATAGTACTTCTTTTAATAAAATAAGCTAGTGTCTGCATTGACAAAAAAATTCCTTCTTTCTTAGATATGAGAATGAGTGTCAGCATTGATAAAAATACTTATTTCTCTGAAAGTAAAGCAATTATATTCATAAATTAAAATATATAAAACTTCGTTGCATAAAGTAAAAGTAAAGGTAAGGAGAATTGCAAAATTTTATGAAAAGGTGAACTCTCATTCTAATTAAAATTAAAACCAAATGTTTCATTTTTATTAACTACTTACGAAATATTAACCTCGTTCCATTATCTTTTATTTATTCTGCTGAAGGATTATCTACATTTTCCTTTTTATTATTGTAATTTCTATGAAAAAGACCTGTGAAATTGTATCTACAAAAAACCACCGTGCCACTGTGCAACAGGAAAGAGGGTTATTGGAGGAGAATAAAAAGGAGCGAACATCGGAATTAACGGCGACAATTAAAAGGCGGAAGGAATCCCTTTTAAAAACAGTTAACATCTAAGCCGTTAAAAGTAATATAATTAAAATGGAGCAGAAAAAGGGGTAAAATGTAATAAAGTGCTTGGTAGCAGCCATTTGTGTTTTTACGAGAGGCCGTTCCTGGGGGCGGATGGTGGCTGCTTGATGTTGGACCGAGTCAATGAACCAGTTTTCAAGTGGGCTCTGTTTCTCCTCTCTTTGCACCTCGAGCCTACACAAATCTTATAAAAGAGAAAGAGTTCTCTTTACAAACTTTCCGAACTGCCTCGGGGAAAAAAGGAACTTATAATACCTCTTCACTTTTTATGACTCGCGTATGTCATTCCTCGGCCGGAATGAAAACACGGCGTCACGGTTATATGTCCTTTCTTCCTTAGGGACATTTTCCCTTTTGTCATTACATGTCTCCTTTCCTCTATAATAAAGTTATATTATAATGTTTGATCGGAACAAAAGCGTATATAAATAATAGCATCCACAGGACCTTCTCCTTCTCCTTATCATAGAATTTGACCATTTAAAGATCAAATTGGCAGTTGGTCTAGTTGCCATAACCTCATTTACCCTAATACAGCATAACTAATATTGGTTGACATCCATTATCTGACATTTTTTGGCCGAGAAGTTTTACTTCTACAAGGTCTACTCTTGCTCACAATTTTCCTTATATTGTTATACTGTAGTGGAGAAATTGCTCATTTCGTCTTCTGGAGGTATATAATATGATTCAATTATTCTGATTTACATTTCTTGATAGTTTCATTAGCTTCAGATTAAATTGTAAGATTTCCCCTCTTGTCTGCCGAGTGATGAACAAGCTAGGTTGGTCATGCGATAGTTTTATCAAAGGGCACAACTGTTAAATAACGCACTGGCTTAGCACTAAAGATTCTAATACGTTTTCGATATACCAATCCAGCGAGGTTAGGCGGATCAGAACGACCAAACGACCAAATTACCCCAAGCTTTGCTAATCGATCATTTCGTTGATTTTGAGCAGCCTTACATACGTCGATTTTTCAAAGGATAGTATCCGCATAACCATCGCGTCTTTCACGGTCCATCCTTCAAGTAGTGAGTCAAGAAGACGAAATAGACTGTATGAAGCGGGAATGGATCTTTTCTTTGTCGGTATGGTGATGGTGATCGATTGAAAATAGTTCCAGGGAATTATTAAGAATTTTGCAGAATTCAGCTGAGGGCATCAGTTTTGAAAGATCGGACCGCTCTATATGTTCATAGTGGTTGAATCAAAGTTTTGTATAATATTATTTAAATTGAAAAAGGATATCGATCGTTAAAGTCTTTTTAGCTATCAAAATATTCGATGAAGTTGTCTCGTGGCCATATTGAGGGCAGTAATGTTTTGTAAAGATTAATTTTATTTTAGACATTCAAAACAGACTCAGAATCCTAGAATTGTCTGTGGTTTTAGCGTTTTACAATCCTTTTGTTAACGTGTTTTCTTTTAAGTGTTGTGCGCGTTTTACTGGCCAGTACAATATCTAGGATTAGGCCACTTTAATTGAGAAGAAGTTGTGGAATTTTTTCAACGTAATTACATTTTTACATTGAACTGTATACATCGAGTACACATACAATTCTTAACTTCCCTTATTCTGACTTGTCCTAACTTTTTGCACAAGCTTGTGAAAAACCAAGGTTTTCATGGATTTCGGTTTAGATAGGAAAATTTCATTAGGCCCTCGTAGATGACGACGTAGAGAAATGCTCGAAAAATAGTGTACAATATAAATTGGTTTACTGTCCGAGTTCACATTTATTAATAAACGGCTACATTAAAAGTATAACTTGTTTATATTGGCAATTCTGGGACAGGACTCGACGGCATGAAAGTAAGTCTATAACAAAAAAAAAGTGAAAATTTGTTTTGACCATTGTAAAATTGACTTATTTTAGCTGTTACACCAAATCCTAACAAAATTCGCACTAGAATCCGTCTAATTTCCAGATTTTCACATAGACTTAAAAATGTAGTCGTTCGCGATTCGGGGGACGACGAAGCTTCCATCATTATTCAACTTGTACGTGGTGAAAGGGGCCTTTTATGATGAAATCGATTTTATTTTCGTCCTGTCAAGGCTGCGGAAAAGTGGGCCCAATAGGACAATAGAAGACAGATAGGTACAATGGTCGGACAAGGTCAGACCGCAAGGGCATCTCACATTCACCCTTCAGAACGTTTCACGCTAAAGTTAAAGGGCCGAAGTCCAAGGGCAAAGTATACCCAGAACTTGGTTACAGAAAATTTGCCCATTATAACATTTTTAACAAATGGATAACTTTTTATGTTAAATATATTTATACCAGATAAAATCATCAGATTGAACAAACACATTTATATTTTATTTCTGTCATACCTAACGGAAATATTTCATAGATATAACAAAAAAGATTTTGTCGATAGTATAATAATTTCAAAATTATGAATAAGAAAACAAATGTATTTATTTAAAAACATAATATCTATATTTGCTTTATTGATTAATATAGATATTAATAAATATATAGATATTATGCGCTGAAGTGAAATCGATCATATCAGTATTATAAATTGGTGAGTATCTCAAATAAATTTCTAAGTAGTAAAATGCCGATATTATTTTAATTGTAATATTGAATCTTAAAACAAAGACTACTCGTGAACGGTTTGACATTTATAAAGCATCGTACTGATTGATACATCGATATTTTACGTTAACCATTTGTCTCTGAAATATCGATGTAACGATTATCCACAAATAATTTAATATTACACTCAAAGACAAAAAAACTCTCGCATAAAACAGCCCAGTTTCCACTAACAGAATCTTGGACCAGGCTGCTCAGAAACAACTTTAACTATGAACATATACATGCATATATACAGAATTGTTAGTACGACTTACATGACAAGATCAATTCATCTCCAATGAATGCAGGTTTTCCATCTGCATTTCTTATTCTTAGTAGTAAGGATCACTTTTCTGCAATCCTCCAATTGCCACCATTCGTACTGTTGATACGTAAGAGCTTTTCTGCAGATCCAACCAAACTTCCGAACCGATTCCGTTTGATCGAATTTTTAATTGCATTTCCATGTTGTTCTTATTGCATGTCTTACGCAACCTAATAAAACTATCGATATATTTATCGGTCGTACTGCTATTATCAATAAATATAAATAAATCATGTAATTATAGACTATCGTATGAAATAAAACGGCTAGGTGCACATTCCATGAAAATAACCATTTCCTCCAATAGTCAGGCGGCATTTGAGGCCTCAGCGAGATAAAGGTAAAAAGCATGTGGAATTTTATGTAACGCCTGACAGGCGTTAGTGATAGCAATGACGTGTCCCTGGCATGGGACCCTGGGCATTCGGGATGTAGACACATGGAAAAGGTGGCCAAAAAAGTATTCAATATTCTCTAAACCCGAACTCTATTGTGGCCTAGTATCTTTTGATATTTATCCATAACAAAGGATACATCCAAATATGCATCTTTAGTGAGTCCAAAACCTGGTGGACAATATCGCAGGCATGTGGCGCCTAAAGAAGGACCACCCACTAAACTTACAAAATTGCTGGAAGGCAACTGCACCGGAACCAGTATTCTGGTTGGACGCACTGTTAATTAAGAACGCTCACGAGGCGGACAGGAGCACAGACAGATGATACACTCTGAAGATACTGCCAGGAAAAGGAGGACACGGCAGAACACATTTTATGTGCCTGTGAAGGCTGAAGAAGCCGCTGGCAAGTCTAAGGAGGTAATTAACAACCTGAAGCTTACCATTGGGTTATAAAAGTAGAAGAAAACAATAGATGTTAATCAGGTCAAGGTGAAGAAAGCCTTTTTATCCCTATCCATATTCCATATTCTTATTAATATAGGTAAACACGAGGTTTGTAAGATGTTAAGTCGTGTTAACGCCAATAGAGAAATATCCTGAACGCCCCCTGTTTTTCTTAACATGTTAAACGTAAATGTTTCCGCAATGTTTCGTGTGACAATTTGTAAAACCATAAACAATGCTATAACAGTCCTTGAAGGCTTGTTGTTGTTTGTTTTGGTTTTATTTTATGTTAAATTGTAAGATGCCAGAAGTTAATAAAAAATGGAAAATTAATCAACTTTTTCAATTGGTAACAACAACACAGTTCGTTCCGACCTACCTTGTATCCTAACGTCTAACTTCCTACAGCTTTATAAGATATGGCATGTATCTATTTTGAAGGAGAGACAGGTTAGAAATTAACAAAAGAAATCTATTTGTCCGATGTAATTAATGCGTATTTGAGAATAAAAATACGTGCAAACAAAAATCAGCTGTTAAATTCATTGCTGTCATGTTGGTTACCTACGCCCTAACGGCGCAGCAACCCTAGCAATGTGACTACATTTTCGACCTACAACCTAACATTGGCTCTGGCCTGTTAGATTCGTATGTCATCGTTCTTCTTGATCTAACAGACCTAATCGAGTTAACAGGGTTAACTTCGTGAATATCCCTAATAACTCAATTTAGTCAACATCAATGGTTTAATCGTAGTTACACATCATGGAGAAAAATAATAATATTTTTTGCAGTTTGAACATGATAAGGTCAACATTTACATCAGTATAATCATGTATTATCCGTTTTTATCCGTTAAGTCAACAGATCTGTATTTTTCTTTTTTTTTTGACTTGTGCAATAGTCGAAAACATTTAAAACGTGACATCCTACTTGATTATGCACGTTTTAATGTTAAACCATTTTCGACCGTGTAGAATCGTGTAGTCTATGTAATCTCTATGGAACACTTATTTCGTCAAACTCATTTCGTGAGATAGCAATGCTAATTGCGCCCTATCCCGTGACAGAAACGTGGTCGGAGTATGTATAAGCGGATTTGATAAGATGAGAGGGTGTACGTACACCCTTGAGAAGGAAGGGGCGACTTGGCAAAAAGGGCCTAATCACTCCTGCGACGGACGGACATTGTGCGTGAGCAAGACGTACACCCGGGAGTCATTAATATGCTTTCCGCCCATTGTTAGACCATAATCCCTTCATCAACTGTATATTATCCCGTCGCAGGGATTTTTCCCCTAGAAGGGTTTTCGCCTCGGTGGAAAGAGGGACTCGCACGGTTTTTTTTGCCCCTCGAAACGGGAGGAGGCGAGTCCTACCACTAAAAGCGAGGCCCTTCATTAGCCGAGTGCCTCGAACCCTTAGGGCCCTTTGCCCACACCCGGGATGAAAAAAACTAATTTCTTTATTCCTCGTTTTAGCAAAGTATAAGAAAAACAACATAACTGAATTAATTTTTTTGTTTGTTTTCCACTCTTTTTCTCCTTCAAAGCTATTCAATAAATAAATTTATCCCGCAAAGAAACTCGACATGAACAATATCAATGGTCAGATAATCGCCTCAATCATTTGTTGTATTTTTTATTGTAATTTCAGCAAATGGTAATTTTTTTTGCGTCACAATGCCCATTATTCATTCTCGAGGTTTCACTAAAACTTGGCTTTATCCAATCAATGGTTTATCACACTGAAATAAAAATATAATTATAATCTCACACTGTGGCAACAACAAAATATGTCATAAGATATTCAAAATAACTACATAATTCTAAGGGTAGATAAAAACACATATTACTTTAAAAATAATAATTTAAACTATTAAATTTTGAAATTTGTTAGCCATAATACTCGCTGAAAATCAATTGAATCAAATGAAATAAATCAGGAATAAAATAAATAAATATGAACTAGCTGAAATATCAAAATAAAAAACTTATCCAACAAATCATTTCCCTTGTGAATTAACATTGCTTTTATTATATTTTTTATTGGATCGTATTACCACTGATATTAGATTATCGTAGACAGGAGAGCACATGGAATTATTTTGTGCTGATGTAATACAGATCCCCGCCCGTCCGGACACGTCACTGATATGTGCCAGGTGTCACATAAAAAACTTAATGGTCTCGTAAACTCAGCTGTTTAAATAAGGCGTTAAAAGTAGGATTAAACTATGAAAAATATTCATATTTATGTACGGTTAATGCGATTGTTTAAAAGAGTAAATAAACATTAATCATTTTTGATTTTTAACTATTATTGATGATATTGTTTTGTTATTTTAATTACAAAGTAACGAATTATTTAATTAGAAATAAGTTAATTTTTCTAAACACTCCTTTTAACCAGAAATGAGTGAGAGTGTGTGGAGCTCATAAAACCACTCATTCACTCCTATTTCTATGCAATAAATACGAGTGTCTGCATTTGATAGTAGCACTCGTTTTTTCCTCCAAAAATCAGTAAGTGTGCTTTATTTTTATGAAGAAACGCCTAGTGGAAATGGTGCACCACACATGAAAGTATTCTTTTTTCTGAAATAGTGTAAGAGTATCTGCATTATTATGAATTATCCTTTTTCTAGGAAATGTGTAAAAATGTCAACATCCACACACACGCGCGCGCACACACACACACACACACACACACACACACACACTCACTCACTCACTCACACACACTCACTCACTCACTCACTCACTAGATACACTCTGTTTTTCTTGGAAGGAGTAAAAGTGCCTAGTTCAGTATAACACTCATTTGGATCAGGAATGAATAAAAGTTTACATATTTTACAAGAAGCGCCTAGTGGAAATATTACAGTTTCTACAAAAACTCTTCTTTTTCTCAACAATGGGTGATGTTGCCTGCATTCATAAAATTACTCTTATACTCAGAAATTAATAAGAATGTGTAAGAGTGTCGGCATTCATAAAATTGCTCTTTCACCGAAAATTAAAAAGGGTGTTTAAGAGTGTCGGCAATTATAAAACTACTGATTCTTCTCAAAAGTGAGTAAGAGTCTCTACATTCTAGTTAAATACGCCATATGGAAATGTTTCACGTTTCATAAAAACATTTCTTTTTCTAAGAAATGAGTAAGAATGTCTGCATCTTACGTACCAAGGCCCGCTGGACACGTTTCACCATTCATTCACCACCTCAGAACTTTGTAATAGTGCTCAGGTTTTACTTAGGAACGCCAAGTGAAAATATTTATGAATTATCAAATTAGAGATATCGTTTGTAATATAAAATTAATGAAATAGTCTGCATTTTGCTTTTAAAAAAGTACATATCGTCATTTTCTCCTGCTGCGAGTATTCAGGCAAACCATGCTAGTCGCGTTTATCGTGATTAAGGTGATAGGTCTTGTGTAGGGTCTGTTAACCGTTATGGAAGTGTGCTATTTCTTAAAATCACCATGTATTATGTCTCTTACAATAGACGTGTTCACAAAAGAATTGGAAACAAGGTTGAGAAAGAAAGGTTAAAGCAGGACAGTTTTCAATTTCATCAAACGATTTCCATGAAAGCGCGTAATTTATCACCTTTCCTCTATCTACTTATTTTCGGTCATGTAAAAAAATCTTTATAAATCACTGCGAAGAACTCATCCAACTTTCGAAAACTTGTGAATAACCTTCTTAAACTCGCACATTTAGCTTAAATAAATTTTGCGATATTTGGTTATTATCTCTTCCCAAAAAGAAAAGTTGTTTAATTCCTTCAAAATCTTTCTATGTATAAATGTACATATTTAATATGTTGGAAAGATTTAAATGTCTATGCTAACAGTGTTAAATTGCAGATTATTTGGGGAATGTTTCTATCATGTTTGTACCTTGTTGATAAGTCAAGGAAAGAGTGCCTTCAGGAGCTGAATGCTGAATAGCTGGCATGTCTGGTAATCAGCCGATCGAGAAAGAGTCGAACGCTTTGATTTACTATGGAGTCGAACGAACCTTTGATCGCTGAGTAGTGTTGACATCGACGTTGCCGGGAAGGAGGGAAAACGGCGAGATTTATTTATAGAAGTGGGATCGAGTTATAAAATAGTGTTGGAGAAGTGGATCGTCACTTTCTCACGACCAGGAGACCCAGTTCGCCTCACGATCTCAGAAAGTCTTGGAATCGAGACCGGCCGGCCTTCATCCCGTGAAGGTCCCGCTGCGGTAACAATGCAACCGGAACGTCTTTTCTTATCGAATCGCCTTCTTATTTGTCCCACCCGCAGACGGGACGTGTAATATCGCCGAAAAGTTGAGAGGATTTTTTTCCTCCCACTCGTTTCTTTGTCTTATGTAAGCCACGGTCGGGTCCAGCTACGAGATACGAACATCAAATTACCCGGGTTTCTTTTCGGCTCGGTAACTTTTCCTTCCTGAATATATTACAAATGTAGTAGTTGAATCGAAGCAATTAATAAATAAAAATTTTAAGAATTCTCCGAAATTATGATTGAAACCTTCCTGTAAATTAATTGATCTTTTTATGTAAGGGTCACGAGGATGATTCGGACACGCGACCTTCGGCTCAATACGCCGATGCTCTACCACTTATGTTATCGTGACTTCGATATACTCGGACGTCAACTCCCCATCTCAGCCTATCTTTCGAATTTTCTCTTCTTTTTGCCATTTTTCAAAAGATTCGATTCTCGACGACATGTGAAGTTGCCTCGAGTGGCAGTTAGTGAAGTTATCCTTCATTTTACTTATTAAATCCATTATACTTAATGGTCTACTAACCGAATTAGTGCTTTCCATTATGTAATCTTTTTCTCCAAGGTTTTGGTTGAAAAGAAAAAGCTAGCTCGAAAAATGGCAGAAAGGAAGAAAAATTCGAAAGGGAGCTAAGTTGAGATGGGAAGTTGGTGTCTGAGTGGATCGAAGCACGAAAGCTTAAGTGGTAGAGCAGCTGCCTATTTAGCCGACGGTCGTGGGCTCGAACCCGGCTCAATCTTGTTCATTTCAACCCAAACCATACCATTAATTGAAATAAGTAATTTGGTCGATAGACCCCTAAATATAATAGATTTCCTGTAAATGTTTAACAACCAAAACAAATTTTTATGACTCAACAGTTGTTCTTTGTTAAGTAATAAATTTGAATGCTTGCAAAAAAGGAGTATTCATGTAAACAAATATTAATGAACGTAGTTTGTTTAAGGGACTAAGCTGTTCTACTCATTACCATCTAATATTTCAAACGCGATTGTGCTTGGTGAACGTTTCCCTTGTTCAATATTTAAATACGATCATTTGATATGAAATTGCTGAACCGTTGTCGTGTTCGAAAACTTGAAACAACCATCGATATCCCGTGTGTACTTGTTTTCAGGAATGTACATTTGTAATACTTGCCATGTTCAGGGATGATGATAAAGCTTAATTGAAGGGGCTGAAACAAATTTTATGCGATTACCTACCTTAATTAAAATTTAAACTGTATCTGGATACGACTGTTAATCGTAGTAATAAACCCACTTATCCTGGAGCCCTAAGGTGCGGAAAACTACTCAGACTAATACAAGCTGACGTCTCACAAGGGAGCACTCTTGGTCCCATCATTTATACTGTTTACTTTCTTAATGTACAACAAACATGATCATAACCATCCTCCATAGGGATATTTCATGAAAACCCAATTTATTCTTAGAATTATGCAAGAAACCGGACAAAAATATAAAAAAATCAAATTAAACCCACATAATTTTGTATTTCATAAAAGTATATTATTTTAATGAATAATTATTGGTATTGTGAAAATAGCACGTTTTTTACGAGTATAAATATAATTTTCTCTTTAGGTAGTTTATCTGGTTGTTGATTTATTGTTAATAAAATTACAGATTTTCATTTGATGATAAAGAATGTTGCTATAAATTCTTTTCTATAAAATGTAAATAATATTTTCAATGGTTCAGGTCGACAGTTTTTCGAAGCGTATGTTGTTTTTTTACAAATAGTGATCCATGTATTCAGAAATGGGGTAATCTAATAATTTCTCGGCAGATGGGGATTCACGTTTGCGAATATTTGCGTCCAAACACATCAAAAACGGGTGGTATTGGAGCTTCTCGTCGAAAATTTGTTTTACCCATCCTCCAAACGGCTTGATTAAATTTTTTTATCAAAAAAAAGCGAGGGTAGGAATTCCTTCCATTGGACGTGGAATTCAGGCCGAGATCAAAAGCATTTGTAAAGGGGCCGGTAATCGCATGCTGGATTTTCTCTTTGTTCTCTCTCTCTCTCATGGCTGGGCCGGGAAGAGTTTTCGAGCTGTCCTATGGTGAAAGTGCCGGCTGACATCAGCTTTAATGACACCATGCTTTGAAAGTGAGTCCGGGAAATCTGGAGTTTATTTCAACAAGTATTTTATTTTTTATTCTATGGCGGGAATAATAAATATAAGCAATATGAAAGGGGGGGGGAGGAAGAAGACAACGTTTCCTCGTGCACGGCGTACTTGCGGTCGTTACTAATAGGCTCCTCTGCGTAACCAGAGTGCTATAAAATGATTAAAATATATACTTATTTTAACTGCCACTTATCATTCCACTTTAATATCTGCTAATTTCAGAACGATTTGAATAAAGCCTATTCCATTTTTGTTTTGCCGTTTTACTCGCAGACACCTTACTATGCATCAACCGTTCTACTGGTGGTTAGGACTGAGCCACCAACCAACCCATCTGCAGCCTTTCAAATTTTCCAATATCGTGTAATCAGGATTCGATTCCCGGCGAAATATGAAGTGGCCACGGGGAGTTGTTAGTGAAGTTATACTTCGTTTTAGGCAATAGACGACCAAATATAATACATTGAATAAAATTCTAAGTCGGTTTGATTATTGCATTCAGTTCATCGATTCCTTGCCATCTTCCACAACAAGGTGAAAGTATAGCAGATAGCAGATAGACAAAATTATATTAACTCGTTTTAAAAGTTCCTCACATGAAATAAACGTAAACCAGCACAATTTCGATCTAATTTATTCATTGTTCTTTTAATATTTTTTCACCAAAGAAAGCGAAACAAGGGCATGTAAATGGATTTTTCTCTTGTTACTTAATTGGCTTTATAAAGAAATTGGCTTCCCCCCCTTAAGTTGTATTTGATTTTTTGACTTTTATCATTTATTTGTAATCAGCTTGTTACAATTGTTTTGAAAGCACGGTTTTCGGCTGGAAGTTTGTTTTGAAACCAACAATAAAAAAAATTAAGCCCTGGAGGCCAGCGGCGCTCAGAATTGTTTCTATTTTCACCGGGGCCAATCAAAGTTTTTGGGTCGTGCTTCGTTCTATTCCCGTTGCGCCGGATTGACGGATGGCCCATAAACAAAAAGGCGGAATGTAAACCGGCGCTCTTTTTTTATTTTTTTCTACCCGGCTCCACTAAATTTGGAATACTCTAAAATTGGATCTAAAGCCGAAATCGGGCAGGAGCCGATTACACAAAGGGGTTAAAATCAAATCGGGCCACCGTCTTTGGTCGAATTACGATGGCCGGTTGATGCGGCTCCCCTATTCAAATGGATTTCCACAAATTCCCTTTAATTATTATAAACAATTAAAACACTTTTAGTATAAAATTGAAGTTTGTGAATAAAAATGTTATGATATGAAACTAAGCTATTGGTTTTCAGGAAAACATGAAAGTGAATGAGAGGTGAGTGAGTGAGTGAGAGAGAGAGAGAAAGAGAAAGAGAGAGAGAGAGAGAGAGAGAGAGAGAGAGAGAGAGAGAGAGTAAGAAAGGGAAAGAAATTGTATGAATAAGGTTTTATTTTCAATCAACATGGATTGAACAAGGAAGGGAGAGGGAGGGAACGTGATAGGTTTGTAGGTAGGTAGATGGATAGATAGATAATTGATTGAAGGGTAAGTGACCAGTCAGGAAGAGAAACAGATAAAGAGAGAAAGAGAAAGTGGTAGATAAGAGAAATAAGAAGCGAGCTTGGAAGAGACAGAAAAATGTAGTGAAACCGTGAATGATTGAATGATAGGGAACAGGCAGAAATAAAGAGAGATAAACAGGAGAGGGAGAGAGAAAGAGAGGAAAAAAGATGTGACAGATAGAATATAACAACTAAACAAGAAGAGAGACCGAATGGAGAGAGTAAGTGATTGAGGAAGTAAGTGAGAGAAGATCAAAATGATAACCAGAAAGAGAAGGATAAAAAAAAGCTATGTCTGAAAGAGAGCGTGGGTGTGAGTAAGCTAGTGTAAAAGAGACAAAGAGAAACCTACAGCCAGACAAAGAGCGTGGGAGTGTGAGGAAAAGAGTCAGCCAGAAATCAAGACTGACAAAGAAAGAGTGTATACGGCGAGAGAGAGGCAGGCATACAAAGGTGATAAAGACACCACCTCGGGTAGAATAGTCACGACACACCTGTGAGACCTGTTAAGAAATGTGTTAGTTTTAGTCCCATATTTAAGTTAACTCTACAATCATTATAAGTATTTATTAGTTCAGTTTATATTTCTGTATTATTAGCCCATCCGTTATGCTTTTTATTATCGCTATAAATATTTAGTCCACGTCGTTGAATCATTTGGAAGTTATTTATTATAGCATTTAATTTAAATAAACCTTTGTTTAAACTTAATCGTATTATAGAGCTTAGCTTTGTTGGGAAGTTTCATCTTCTTTTGGAAGCTTTTCAAAGCTCCTTCCGAGAATAATGTGAAATTTACCATATGCAACTCGTTTTCTAAGCGCTTTGTTTTTATTTCAAGTAAGGATGAAAGGCTGCAGAGTTCATTGTGCAGGAAAGTAAGTCGTTGCAAATATCATCTTCTCGTTAAGCCCTCAGGCCGCATCGGCCATAGGTCCGGCTCGGATGAGATCACCGTCCAATTCGAGAGACGGGGTTTTATATTCGGTTGAGAAGGTGTTCATGGCGATGGGCCTCGCTTATCGGCAATGGCGCGTTATCTGTATTGACTTTAACGTTCTGAAAAACAGGAACACTCCCTTAGCACAGCTGTTATTGATCTCAGCCGGTGCTATTAAAATTGTTTAATTTGCCTTGGGATTAGCGCGACGTGCATACTCGAAATGATTAGATAACGTCACCTCGAGGTCTTATACACTCTTGAGTACCTTCCGTAGACATTTTTAATATTACCTGGCAAACTACCGGTTAAATTGTGTTTTTGTAAATTGCAATATTTGAGTTAATAAACATGGCAAACATTTAGACATAATATATGCTGCTTTGGACGGTCAACCTAAAACTGGCCACCGTGTGCGTGGTATCACATAACCCCCATCAAACCGTGAAAATTTTATATATTTCAATTCTTTCATTAATCCATTATCCAACAATTTATAAGCTCGAAGATGGAATTTAAGTTGTAACGTTGAATAAATAAACTACATTTTCTATGACATATTTTGTCAGTCTTGTTACTTGAATCTAAGTTGTCTGACAGATTTGAATTGTTCATATAATCACTTTCTTTCTTCCACAAAGCCGAGCCAAAGAAAATCAATAGAATTCAAAATATAACATAGAGGAAATATTGATTCATGTCTAACCTACTTTAAAAACATTTGACCAATTATTGTAATTAATTTTGGTTCACGATTTTTCTACTATTTCTGAGTTGTACGTTAATAAAATCAAATTCCCTAATTAAAAAAAAAAAAAACTAAAGGCTTTTAATGCTTCAAAGTAAAAAGTGGTTAGTGAATTGCCAAATGCAAATGCTAAAAATTCAGATTTAGAATCTTTCAGCGAAATCCCTACTAGATATCAATCGAAAGCAAGATGAAATAGCATGTTGGATTGTTACACTTCACAAGCTCGTTATTTCTATGCCTTAAAAAGGTCGAGTGTGGTTTAGGCCGCAAGACAAGGATGCGGGAAAGAAACATAATTCTTCGACAAACTCAGTAAAAAAAGTCCTGTGGTATAGCGAGATTACCTAACCAACCGTTTACATCAAGGTTTATTTATAACGGTTGGATGTGGGACTGCCTTGGGGTTTGAACGTGATTCTGGAATAGCTGCCGGTCATAAATCCGGCCGATACAATTAGGATGAGATTGCGCAAGCGATCGATCTTCCGTTTCCACAAACGTATGTTTTGGTGATGGACATGTCGCCTTGACTTGTACAAGATCGCCAAAGTTTTTATTACGTTCGGAAAGGCCTTTCGATCGAGTTTGGCACCCCGACATTTTCTACAAAATAAAACTTCTGGGACACGTACTACTGAACAATACATTTACAGTCATTTAATGTAAAGAATTGACAGGTAGCGTCTGAGTGCTTCTTTAATTTATGTGCCAGAGTTTCCAACATTTCACTTCTTAATACGCGAAAAATTGGTTAAGAATAAAGCGTCAGTTTATGGAAATGTTTTCCAGGACAGAAGAATGCAAAAATGTTCATTAAAAGGGGTAGAAGTTAACAGTACAACCTATGACGTGTTAGAAAGAGTATGGTAAAGAGTAGGCCTGCTGATTAGTGTGCAACCTTCTCCAGCATGCCAAATGTTACAAACGTAGATCCTCTTGACAATGAATTAAAAAGAAGTCTACCAGCACAGACTCAAACGTTCAACACAGAAGCATACACCTGAGCTACTACACCCAGGAAGTATTGCCACTTGACTGACAGTAAGTTTGCTGAGTGCACACTGCAGACTCTGGAGTCGTGCAGGTATTGCCTGGAAGAAGAAGCAGCAGCGGAACATTCCCCTGTACTTCCTACTCCTGACCATTGATCGAATGTAGGTTTATCATCTCACAGTCTCCAAAGAAAAATGTAGGAAATCAAAACTTATATTTGATCTTGATATTTAGTTCGGTCTCTTTTAGGAAGATGAGATAATATGTTACTGTAAAGACCTGCAACATATAGTGACTAATAAGTTTCATTATCTTTGGCAAAACCCATTTTTCCATTCATTTTGAGCCGATAAGTTAACAGAACTGCAGTAATGCAAAGACTTTTAAACTCAAAAGTCCATTACATTTTACTACAAAGTAAATTATCGATTATCTTTAATCATTTGACTTCGCCAAATACCTGAAGCACAACCGAATACGTCACTCCTTCCTTACATATAGAATTTGCCGTGTACATTCTGAACATTTTACACCAGTAACATCATTCCCTAATGTAAAATCTGAATTCCAGCACTTTCCTAATTTACTAGTCTGACGTTCCAACATTTCCGAAAGAACATATGCTATATTCGCAGCATAAACAGATCACACCTTAGATAGTTGAAACACAGTAAACACCCTCAATGTCACTTTTACCATAGAGATAAAACAGGTAACCAACAATGCTACCTGACCTGAAACGGTTATTGCTTAATTTCACCCTTTAGAGGAATTTTGGGGGGCTATCTGATACCTCTAAACAATGAGGTGGTTCCACACATGATCAGGTGCGGAAAAATTCCTACTAAACGACTTTTAGGAAGGTTCAGAACTCTAAAATACTACGGATTGTTATGCTAATGGCAGTCTATTAGTAACCGGATGTTTAAGCAAGCCTTTTCAGAGTAGGTGCAGCATAATTTAGACTTACGTATCATATCAAGGTTCTTTGGTATGTTAAAAACTAAAAGGTGCTAACACCAACCTTGACGTCCTTCTGCTAAAAGATTCAGCATATCCCCTTAAAATTTTATGGTTGAATAATGCGGTTCCATACACCTCTCTTCTGCAGAGTAAAAAGAAAAAGACCGTCTTTCTTCTCCGTGCAGTAAAAATTAATGTTTTGTACTAGTGCAATTTAAAATTGTTTGATCACAGTTATAATCAATATTATATAAATTCTGAAGGACTGTCGTCAGTTATGTGCTATTAAGAAATTGTAAAAACCAAAAAGGTAATGGATATAAAACATTGTCACATAACAAAATAGAAATTCTATGCCAGAAAATTAGCATTCAGAGTTGTGTGCGTTAAGAAAAAGCCAAGGATTGTCGCCGGACTATTGTTAATAATAGCTGTCACCTGAGTCGGTTTCAGCGTCTGATCTGATTGGTGGGCAAGGTACGGTGGACGGAGTGCATTTCTCATCCGATTTACTTTCTGACCAACGTCGAGCAGCTGTCTCCCGCCTCCCTTCCTGTTTTGGCCACCCGCTTCGTCTGGCAGTGTGCATCCGTGAACGGTTTCAGACCCCAAATTGGACGAGATCACTGCCTAGGAAAACGAAATCATTTTCCCCTCGGCAAATTCCATAATGCTTTTGCCACACGAGCCCGATGCGTGGAAGAAGAGATGAAAGCTTGTCGACAGAGTCTGTACGGGCCATTACCGTGTGCGTGGCCATGGGGCGCGAGGGGAGACCCTTATCTTCTTCTCCCGGCCCTACAACTAAGCCAATCTCGTCCCCAACTCGGCTCATTGCCCTCTTTTACTTCCCTCTCCCATAGAGACAACAATTTCAGCCTGAACAGCAGAAAATCTACCGATACAGAAATAAGGAACGCAGCCGTGCCAGAAAAGGGGTAAAGAATGGTGATATTACGTGAAATATCCACTTGTCGTACAGTTTCTCAACTAGACATTTGTCTTTATAAGTAGTAGCAATTTTAGTTACTTGAAAAATAAAACAACTTAAAATTATTTTTAAAACTTTATTTATCAATTTAGTTTATATTTGCTTGAATACACCCACCGCAACTCTACTATTTCTATCTCCAGCATATTGGCTGCGGAAGGCTTAGGTTAGTCTGTTGACCACGTCAGGAAACTGATGTTTCTCCCCACCTAGCACCAGATCAAAACTAGATTGAAAATTTCTAACTATTTGCATAAGTATTTGTTTTGGTTTTTCTTCCACGTCCAGCCAATGCTCAGATCCCCTTCGGGTTTTGTTTATACTCACTTATAGAATTTGGGATAAATGACATGTTCTAGACAAATTAAAGTCGTCAGAGACATTTAACGCTCTTCTCTGTTCACCGTCTTTACTTCAATATAAAGTATGCAATTACAATTGACCAATTATATTTGTATCTTTTTTCGTTTTTCGGATTTGTGTGGACATGCGTTGAGAGATGTTTTACAATATCCGACTAGCAAAGTTTCCCTTCATTTCCTAAAAGGCCACCAAAAAACCAGATGCTTTAGCTTTTGGATGGTAGCCAAAGATGATACACGTTCCCACAAGGCGAGCGTTGTGTTTTTGTTGTTTTTTTAAACATTTTGTATTTGGTATGACCTGCTTTATGTATCACCAGTTGGTAAAAATTGGTTGGACTAAACCGGCCATAACTTTCCTAACTGTAATCATCACAACGTAGTATTGAATTGCTGCAGTAGTAATTTCGTAACAAATTCACAGATTCACAAAGAGTAGACAAATTCACAAAGAGTTGTGTTAATTTGTTTTTATTAACTGTTAATTTTCCAATTTATTCATCTAAATATTAGTCTTTCGCTTACTTGCGATATTATTTCATTCATTTAATTCATATTAATTGAATGCGTACATATGTATTGTTTGTAAAACTCGGGCTGGTAATGCTATAATCAATGGAATTTAGGTAATAAAACCATTTGCTTTTGCTTCTTCTCCCTTTGTTTTTTAATACAAATTAATACAAAGTTGTCGTGCACTGTGCACAGAATGCAGAATGAAAAACCTAGTAGACGAAGTGACCTAAGAAAGAAAGTAGTGATATAAACATTCAATAGGTTTTTATCACTACTTTCTTTCTTAGGTCACCTTCACTGTAATGATTTATTATAATGAAAACTTAATTTTTATATTCTATGTGAGTTGTCGTGTGCAAGCGAACGTTAAATTAATGCCGAACATTTCACTATTTATTTTGCAAAGTGATGCGCATTTGTGTGTAAAACTAGGCTCTCGAAGACCAATCGATATTTCATAAATACTAAGTCAAGTTTTGAACTTTCTGAGATTTTCGTTCTGAGTCTTTTTGATATTACTTTGTACACAGTGTAAAATCGCATCTAAAAACAGCCTTGCCCTCCACTGTACATTGACAAAGCAGAGATATCTATTTCCATAAGTCAAATACTTACTTAAGTACCTAGACAGCAAACTGGTATGGAATGCTCACACAGGAGTTAAGAGTCAGTAATATAACACAAGATTTGGACGATTACGAACACATCCAGGACCAAAATCCGTCAACACTAAACCAGTCTTATGTAAGACTACTACGACCACTTTAGACATACAGAGTGGAGATGGAATTTCGCCAGCCATCTAATAACTGCACTTCTTTCCAGTACTTCCAATCAAAAGTCCTAGGGCTAAATTGTGAACTCTCCTTACTACGACACTAACCTCACCATCATAACGTACTACGTTTCCCACTGGAGGTCGCAATGTCTTTTACATTGAAGTTCTTTCGCACCTAGCACATAAGCCTTATCACACGTTTGGATTCTAAAGTTAGGTGCGACTCTCCTCCGCGCACGGAAAATCTGCTTATTACTTGCCTCGCAAATTCATAGTCAGGATGACTTCTCCCGCTTGCCGCTTCCGGGTCCCGAGGGGGTGGGTTAAAATCGGGTACTTAACCAGTTCCAAGAAGACAGCTCTATCTCTTTGAGTGTAGGAGCTCCCCTAGCGTCGAAATCTCTGTGGCCGCGGTTTCGATTTAAGTGGAATCTCTAACCACCCCTTAGAGGAGACCATGCCTTCGGTAAAGGCAACCGAGAGAGCCACCACCGAAAAACATCCGCCCCGACCCGTAAGTACTCACGCATTCGAGGGACTCCGTCAGCTTAATCTTAGCTCCTCGATGGCTATTCGCTTCGGCGGTCCGATTCGTCTGATTCCCGCGGGACATTCGGACGACATAGGCAAGTACTATGGTCCACACTAAGTTTTCCTAACACTGCTGTTCTACCCCCTTTAATATCCCGAGAACCCGCCACATCGTCATCGATTTTGAGAAATCCTTGCCCCTTAATCCCTCACACTTAATGCCATCTTTGGCTGGTTTCTCATCTTTCCTCCGGGTGTCAGCGCTGGTGAGGGTCACACGTATGTAATATGTACTAAAGTGTGCTGGCTACATGTAAAAAGAACTGTGTCATTTTCAGTGAAGAACTATTTTAAGATTGACATAAAAGTCCAACAGCCACCGTCAGCTTTAAGCATGTCGTCTGAAGATGGAAAAGTTGGAATAAGTGAATTTCATCGAAGGTTTAACGGTGTTGTGTCATTATCAAGAAGGGTAAAAATTGAAGATTTAGATATCTTTCACGTCGCTAGGCCGTTGATACACGCTTACGGGAAAAGCAGTGGTAACTTTGTTGTTATCTAAAAACCAAGAATTTTGTCTCAAACTGAGCCGAATGGTATTGAACGGAAAACGGGAAAATTGAAACCAGATGTGAAATAATGTACGGTTTTGGCAGTGAAAAAAATGCAATATTATTTTAACGTCCATTAATAAATTAAATATGTAAATTACAACTGAATCGAATTTTGCTTCACCGGAAACTGTTTTCTTTTCATTCTTGACCCACTCTTTACATTTTAATTACCGTCTTAGCCTGATACATGAAACAATCGGCGGCGTGGGCTGTTGTAAAAGTAAATGTTTAATTCATCAATAAAGGGCGACAATGCAAGGTTTTTAATGTATAGAAGGTAGAAAAAATATCGTTTTCCAAGAGGCCCGAAGGCAAACGTTCGAACAAATTGAGATCTTATAAAATACTCAGATTTTATCCGCCGAATATGGGCTTAAATATGTTCAATCCGATGAATATTTTAATGAATTATTGTAACTAAAGTCACGCGAAGACAAGCAACATGGATTTCGTAATATACCCGTCGTAATCTATAACCACAAATGATGACTGAATTTCATTGGTAAATGGTCACTTCAAACAAATCCTCCAACAAAAATCTATACATAATTACCATTAATGTACAGAAATTGTTTAGTGGTTGGGCTTAGCTTGTCTTTCATTGAAAACCTAATTTGTTCAAGACTGTCAAAAGTCAATGTAAAACTTAAGTAATGGATTTTTACAATTTTATTTCGCAATAAATTAAATAGAAAGATAAATAAAATTTTCCCTGAATTGCGTATTTAAATGGGTGACTTAAAGCGTTAAATGTTGAAGTTTGTGTGTAAACCCGGTAAATCTAAAGAAAAGCGGGCCTGGTTTTCCGAAAAAGGGATAGGGAGGAAAATAAACATAAATTCCACCGTAGAAAAGGGCCAATATCGTGTTTTCTTTTAAAACTGCAGTGGCAATAAAGTCGGATGTAAGGTCTTAGGAAGGGAACCGTGGAAACATACTTTCCAATAAAGGCAGACTCCGGGGGATGATTACATCATGGATTTGCGAGCCGAGGCCGGTCTAAGAACCGTCGGGGGTGTTTTGTGCTCTGGTGAAGGTTCCTCCGCTATAGGGTGGGTTTTGGTTATTTATAAGGCTAGAGAAGACCTACCCATGGGAAATAAGCCGCAGAAACAGATTAAACTATCTGCCGAGGGGCCAGGAGGGTAAGCTGGTATCGTTGCCCTTCGGCCACTCTAAACTCACCCCCATGAAACAATCAATCCGGGAAGGGTCTCCGTCTGACACATTAAATACACGGTAGCGACAAATCGCTCTTGGCAGCCTCGACGTGACGTACGCTCTTCCAGGACAGCTCCAGCTTCAATCAATTTCAGGATCAATCTACAGGCTAGGGATGAAACGTACCGTCACACTATCGTCCAAGGTTTCAGATAAAGGCCATTTCTGAAAGAGAATCTAGACGATTTTCATCGATGACAATAATTTACACCCTATTCTCCTCCCTGTTTTTATAAATAAAACATGTCTCAATATAGGATATAAGGCAGATCCATCATAAAAAGAAATCTTAATAGGAAATTGGTCTTTTAACCTTCAAGAAATAGTTTACCATATATTGGACTACATCAGCAACAAAATCTACATGTAATCCGCACAATCGATGAACATGGTATGACTCGTCAAATAAAAATTCTAAAGAAACTATTGAACACACGGTTTTAACTGACATAAAGAAAAATTGGGCCTTCCGACCAAAACTAGATTCAAATAGTCCACGCTTCATGCAACGGCGTTAACAATCTACTAACCTCAACTATTTTCATATAAAATCATTACTACAAGTCATCTGAGGTCTTTGTCTCTTTCTTCTTCGTTCCCCAGGGAAGCATACTTTCTTCCTTCCTTTTCACCGCAGAAAAATGCAACGAGGACCCTTCAAACCCTGGTGTGTTTTAGCGTTTATACCTAGACCTCGTAGCTGTTAATAGAGAAACATGGAAAACCACAAAACCTCTGTGGACATAACAACCCTTCTTCCATTGGCCTTCACTTTAACATAAACATACACTTCCGGGTCATTGAAGCATCACTTTCTCTGCGTTTCAGCAAGTTATTTCAAGATCAAATAAGACCTCCAGAGCAAAACTTACAATATAGGTATAGATTGAAGTACCTGAATAACTCAGTTATCTCTCCTTCATATAATAAACTTTACTGTACAGACTACTGACTGCCAACCAAATTACTTATTAGCTGTTGTAGTATGTGTTGTATTTTATATTCTTAATTTTTATTATTACTTTTTTTTACCTTTCCTACTCTTCTTTCTGTAAAAGACCTTCCACTCCCAAGAAGCAGGCACAGGTTGAATACAAAAGCTCCCACCTGCTTATCTTGCTTAATGACTTTATGCATTTAAAAAAAAGGAATCGTTCTATTAATTTATTGTAGATTTCTCCTTGAGGACTGGTGGTTAGGATGTTTGGGCGTGATTCTACACCCTGGAGCACGTTAGACCGGCGAAATTTGCGATAATAAGTGGACCACGGATGAGAAAATACTAGACTAAATTGATTCTTATATTCATTTCGCTTTCTTTTATTTGTGTTTTTCTTGAATTATGTCCCTCGAGTGAGTTGATATTGAATATCCCGTCAGATAATTAATGGACGTGCCATCTTTAATAATCATTGTGCTAAACCAAAATCGCAATGTAATGTTTTATTCGCAATAAAATTTGATAATTCACGGACAAAAACTCAAACAGAATAAATAATCAATAAACGACGATTTACTGGTTTTTCCATGCTTTAGTTTTCTTATCGCTTTTGTGATTTGGCGAGAAATCAGTACTCATGACGATAACAACTGTAAAAGAAGAGTTGAATCATTTTTCAGGAAAAGAGCCCTCCGTGGCTATTTATTCCGCCCTGGAAGCACCTTGTTTTTGTAGATTCCCGATTATGCGGTATGAATTTCAAAGTCCAGCCGGGTGCGAGCTTTCGCAGGCGCTCCGGGCCCGACGGCGGCCCGAAATGGGGCCGCTTATCTTCGCTTCTGAAGTCGAAATGATGAATGGCCGCAGACCGGTGCTATCTCTTCAGAGAGGGTACACCCATAAGTTACGGGTCCACGCCTCCCTCATCAGAAAAACTGCTTCGCCTCACGAAATAAAATCGCATTTCCAGCGTCCGCCTGTTTCTTAGTTTATTTTCGGAATAGTTTACCGTTTTAAAACAAACGCTTTTTTTTCGTGGGAATGGGGAGGAGGGTTATCTGCTTCTTTTCAACTAGAATAAACAATTTCATGAGTGCGTCAATATAGGTTCGAATTAAACATTCCGTCGGCTGGAAAAAAATTAGTGAAATTTTTCTTGTAATTTCCCTTTCGGGGCAAAGCGTTCAAAGAACCCTTATCTCAATTCGACCGACATAACAGTTCTTTATTTTAGTTTATCAGACCTGACTCATCCCGCGTAATTACGTAATCCTATTTGCGTTTTAATTAGATAACTAGCCGTAGGACAAAAGTGTATTGTTTCTTTTTTATATTTCTAAGGTTTTAAGTTAGTTCATACATTTAAGAAAATTCATATAAAATGTACCTCATTCTTTCTGAGTTTACATTATACAACTACCAGGAAATTATGGGAATTGGAAGATTTTCCGGAAGTAAGGCAGAATTATATAAATTTACTTGTCAATTTTCAGTACCGTTTTAGTGTAAATATTAGGATTATTCTGGCAAATTGTGCTAATCGATTAGAAATCCAATTTTTGAACATATTGCACAATTGACCCAAGCAAAGTGTGAGGGTCTGCTTATCTAGCAGCGCATTATTTACACAGTAATTTAAGATTTAATTCCTTATATCGGAAAAAGAAGCAAAAAACCATTAGTTTCGGAAAAAGTTATATTAAGAAGGGATAAAAATTGGTCGAAACAGGAAAAAATTCAGTTTTGTTAAATGAAACAATTGATCGTACAATTTCCATCGAGTCACTTTTAAACAATTGATATATCAAACTTTTCATTTTTTCTTACTTAGGGTATTAAACAAATTAAATTGATCAATTTAAATAACTAACATTCATAAACATAATGGGAAGGGTGAAAAAATACTCTTTTTAGACAAGTTAGCACATTTAGCAGACTCTTTTCTGGCAAATTGGAAAATGTCTGTACATTTGAATTTGAAGGAATAACGTTGCACCATTTATAAAACTCGTTGTTCTCAGAAAATAGTAACAGTGCCTGCATTTAGTTACAACTCGAGAAGAAATATCGTTTCACGATTCACAAAAAATACTCTTTTTGGGGGGAAAGTAGATGACGAGATGAAACGTACTTTTCGCGGAAATGTGTAAGAGTGTTTACAATGAGTTAAAACATTTATTTTCCTCGGAAAAGAGTAAAGACGTCTGCACTTTATTTAGAAAGGAATGGTAAGAATGTTGGGCCATTAATAAAAATATACCGTTTTTATCTCAGATAAGATTAAGATTGCAATTTAATTAGAAACACCATAATGGAATACACTTAGTTGTATCATTGATAAAAAAAATTTTCTCTAAATCAGTTAGAATGTTTGCAGTAAGATAGAACACTCCTTATTTTTTGCAAAACGTTGGAGTGGGATAAATCACCCCCTCTTCTGAAATAAAATTAAAAGTTTTGCAATTTAATTAAAAACGACAAGTTTTAAATATCGTTCCTCCATTCATATAAATCTTTCTGTTAAAATATTCGCATTAAGATAGAAAACTTTTTTTCTCTTTGCTGGTTTTGTATTTTTAAAAATAGAGATATACTTTGGTCAAAATAGCAGTGTATTTATGGAAAAATGCTAATCAATACTTTCCAAAAGGATAGTTCCTACTCACAGTAAGTTGTTCTGCAACGTTCCGGATTTCGAGCCTCTTAGCTCATCATCAGGCTGAAGGACTTCTACAACCACGTCTCTCGACGTGCATTACCAAAGTAGTGAGATGCAGAACAACTTACCGTGAGTAGGAACTATCCTTTTGGAAAGTATTGAATACCACACTCACCCCACCATTTCTTTTAAAATGCTAATCACGTTAATTGCGTTAAAGTCTAGCAATTTATCACACTTGGGTGCTATTTCGGATATTAAGAAAAGGCAAAAGGATCAAAGTGTGATCAAAGTAGGATAAAATTCCGTAAAAAGGATTTCAAACTAGACACTTTCAGAGCGTCTAGCAAAACTGCCTTTTAAGCATTTTTGCTAGACACTTTCAGAGCGTCTAGCAAAACTGCCTTTTAAGCATTTTTGCTATTTAAAAAAATTGGTTAGTCGTTATTATTCTCCAACTCAATAGTAAACCTGTGAATAATCTTCCTGACCCATTAGCAGAGGTAAATTTTGAACGGTTGTCGACTAGTTTAATAGAACAATAGCATTTTACATGACAAAACGGTTGCGTCTGATTATAAATTCGAGTTTCAGCACTTTCTTCAGAAATATTTGTTTTTTCGGTCGAGGACTGTCTTACTCAACTCCAGACCATATTAAGAAACTCAGAACAATAGCTCAACTAAGATTATCTTGAAAACGACAAACTAGAATCTTTCATAAATTCTCCGCTCACTTTTTTAAACCCTGCTGTATTTGAAAGTTGACAAAATATGTACGAATTTCTTACATTTTCATTTCCAAAAGCTTGTCTTGGCAATTTGTTACAACTGTAATGGTTAAGTACCGCTTTACTTGGCTTACTTTAGTTGTTTATACCCGACACTTCAAAGTTCCTATGTTTAACATTGTTTGAAATTGTGCAAACTTTAAAGAGAATACTGTGCATGTTATTTTTTCTTAACTTCCAGAAACTCTTACTGTTGTCGTTATTTGAATTCGCTGTTCTGTCATGTTCTTTATACATTTAACAACTGTAAGTTAAACTTTTGCTATAATAAATGTTATCTAGAGATCATTCAGTTAATTAAAGATAATTGCTTGGGTCTAATTCTTTACCTTTTTCACCTATCTTAAAACGTCCATTAAGGTAGACAAGAATGAAGCGTTGTTATGGAGGTAACTAATTGTTTCAATGATGTACTTAAAGATTTAAGTCTGCGGCCATGGTATTCGTTCCGAATCGCAAAACGAATCGATTTTTACGTCACCTTTGAGTGTATTTACCGACCAGAGTAGTTTTCGTGCCAGCTCGGGTTTCGGGGGTTCTAATTCGCCCAGAAAGGAAGCCGACTTTTTGTTGGGATGCAGACGAAAGTGAGATATCATCCATTTCAGAGAGGTGACTCTGTTTTCACTGTGGGGGATTGGTTTTTAATTAGATTTCGGTTTTACAATGGACCAAGGCCGAGACAATTTGTAATCAGTATCGAATCGTACCGTCCCGTTTAATTTCGGGTCTTCGGCGGCGTCCTATCATCTGAGTCGTATAGGGTCAGAAGGTAGTACGTGAGTGGTTGGACCTACACTCGATTTCGACCTTTATCGGATGGTGATGGAAAATAAGCGATATTGGAATATGCATTAGTTTTGATTAGTAGCTAACGTAATGGAATGCAATAATGCTCTATGATATTAGTTTTTACCTTACCTTTTTACCGTTGGACAACAAATTAAAAAGTACTCACAATTATACTACAAGTATAAACATTTACATTCAACATTATTGTTTAAAGTCTACTGTTTTTTCCCCGTAAAATTACCTCGGTTTAATTTAACATTAACATTCTTTACTTCAAATTAGCCCTTTTTAATTGCAAATTAACCTTTGTTACCTTCGAATTAACCATTTATCCAACAAAAAACCTACGAGGTATAAGATTGTAGAATAAAATTCCACACATTTGCTTTTTTTGAAAATAAGGAATAATCGGGCTCTTCAAAACCATATGAAAAATAATTAAAATTAAAATGATATAAAATATAACATTAAAATAAAGAATTCTCATTTAGTTTAAGAATTTTTATAATTTGAAATTAAAAAAAGTTGTTTGAACTTAAAAAGCGTTCATTAAAAAATTAAAACAGATTAATTGAAGCTCAAAAGGATCTTTACAATTAAAATCGACTGCTTTGGTCCGTAATAGGGTTACTTTGAAATTAAAAAAGGTATATTTGACGGAAAATATCTAAATCTATGCATATGATATTATGTCTACGAGTATTTATTTTGTTAGTTGGTCGTTACCAATCATCCTGATATTACAATGCTTGCTGGTGTTAGTTCAGATAGGAGGTTGGTTCGCTGAAGATAGCAACACCCTGAGGATTGACTCACTGACGACGTGTTTCAGCATTTTACAATCGTGGGTGATTGGTCTTTTGAATATCGAAACATCTAGGATGTGTAGACCTGGATGGCTCTTTCTGCATTTCAATATCTTAAGTGGTAGGACTATTGATGGCGCCATTAATAGTCAATCATAAGCAGACAAAGATAGCGCCATTTATTTCAACATCTTTAGTAAGTCTGTTGAACAAGGAAGTTTCTACGATATGAAGACGAGTATACCTCTTTGGCGTTTCACCATCTAAGGAGTGCTACTGTTGAATATTGAAGCACTAAGAATAAACAGCTTAAAATGCAGCATTTCCGGATTTCACCAATTTGATTGTTGTAATCAACGAAGTAAAGAAAAAGAAAAAGACGGATTAAGGTGATTGGAAATAATGCCATCACTCTATAAAACTGTATCTATA
The DNA here is from genome assembly GCA_039619505.1 of Cimex hemipterus. Taxonomy (NCBI): domain Eukaryota; kingdom Metazoa; phylum Arthropoda; class Insecta; order Hemiptera; family Cimicidae; genus Cimex; species Cimex hemipterus. The sequence continues at coordinate 2,167,859 of CM077099.1, read as the reverse complement.
ATTTATTTTGTAGTTTGGGCGGTTCGGGTTATCCTCGTCAACCTCGCTGAACTGTCTAGTGTTTCAACGTTCCCCGTGGTAGGCTTGTTTTGGTTTTCCATTAATTCTAGTTCTTGTCCATTTTCATTCATCACCGACAATTCTAATGTTTGGTTTATTTCTCCAAGAGCCCCTCGGAACAGCGGCAGCTATAATTAATAAACGGACCAAGTTGATCGGAAACGATGAACATTCTACTTACCTCATCAAGAAATGTCGTTCTATTTTGCAACAAAGTTTACGTAGTTTCAAGGTGATTACTGTACCATATGACTATATTTTCATAAGGTCTCAGGTTGCAGAGCATATCTCCGCTCTCAATAGAAGGATTTTAACATAAATTGCTCAAGGAATTAAAGATTTGTTGAGAAATATTTATCAGGACGTACAAAAAACTCTTCCTATTGTGTTAGAAATACGTTATGGAATGTTTTAATATGCACGGTTCCTTTCTACGATTTTCTCGAATCAAACTATTATATATTCATATATACAGAACAATTTTCCCCTGATTTTGGAAAAATTCCCGCAGGGTCAGTGATTAATTTTGATAATGGCGTAATAAGGTGCGTAAAGACAGATTAAATCAAAATCAGATAATCGGAAAAAGTGGTACATTTTGAGATTTGTTGCAATGGTTCGACGAGATATTCCCGTCCAGGTTTCTTCTCGGAGCAGGGCCCACTTCCGGTCAGTTATTAATGATCTCCTCCTGGTATTTTTGTAAAGGGAAGACTAATTGCGTCCGTCGAACAAAAAGGGGTCACGAGTGTTTGCAAGGGGATGTAGTCATCAATAGAATGCTAGTTGGTTTTAAAGAAGGAGTTACCCAAGCGAAACCCGGCTGACCCCAAAGGTTTAATGATGCTTTGCTCTCATTAGGGTCACTTTTTTTCCAATTGTACATCAGAACTGGGTGAAATCACACTTAGATGGTCATAATCACTACTTGTAAATTTTTAGAACATTACTGTAAAAAAATGTTAAAATTATCAATCAATTAAAAGAAAAGTTTACGACTCATTTTTAATTTATATGTTTGTGCCAATTACTACGTTTAAGTAAATTGGATGACATTTTAAAATAAATAAGAAAAAAAAGAGGACCTACTCACTCCTAGATACACCATTATATTACGGTTAATCACTTTCACTGTCACTTAGCGGGTCGCGAGGCCAGTGACGTCGAGAATATTTATCTGGAAGGGCACGGGATGAAATTTTCAATCATGAGGATTTCTATGTCTGAATAATTGTTTGTGCAACTTTCTGTAGCTGTTTTGGCGACTTCAAGGCCTAGGGAATATTAATATCATGTGAATGTTATGATTGGATACGTTTGAAGGGACATTAATGATAGTTCGAAGGATATTGGATCGTAGGGATTGACTCCATTAGAAGTTGAAACGTATTCTTCAGCACACGATTGTTATTTATTTATTTATTTTTATTTTTTTTTTCCTTTTTTGTACTTTGTTAACGGGACTCCATCAAGGTTGGACATGGAAGTTAAGTAGCTGGAAAACTAAAAGATTCATTGACATTAAATTTTGGTTGTGTCAAACCACAAAGTTCGATGCCGTATATGTGTTTCAAAATAGTAATATTAATGAGTCGTTTGTTTTGTAGAGTCAGTTTGGGTCGTTGGTCCATCAATCTTTTAAGACGTCTGAAGCGTCTTTTTAGTTCATGTCTTTTGGGTCTTGTGTTTGGTTTCCATGCCGTTCGTTTGTCAATGTATAGCCCAAATTAGCCCCCTTAGCTGGTGCGAGAGGGATATTATTGTAATAGATAGGAGCAGTGCTTATTCTAGGAAGAGTAACAGTGAATTTTCACATTTTTGTATGTCCATTGACATTTTCAACCGCTTGGACCTCTGCTCGAGGGATCTGAATTATCAGGTTTCTGGTTGAGCTGACATAATCTTTATAATAATAAAGTGACTGTATCATCCGCATACGTGGTGAGTTGCAGGAAAAGTAGGAATGTCTGAAGTTTATACTATGTAGTGAATGGGTCCTAAGATACTTCCTTGTGCATCTGTGGGATAACCGGATAGAGAGGGGCTAGGGATGACTTGAAAGTATATGTTGGTTAGGTAGGAGTTTAGCGTTAGGTAAATGGTAAATGAGGGGATTTTCATAAGCTTCTAGGACAGCCCCAAGCGCCATAGCCGCTTTACATCTAGGAATACGTCGAAGCAGAACTTACTTTGGTCGAGAGCAGTAGTGATGATATGTACAATGGCACTTTTTAACAGGGAACAACAAGGCCTGAATTTTATGATGCAAAATTACTTTTAACATAAATCGTTAAAACTGAGGTAATAATGACAAATAGTGAATTCGTATAGTGACTGAGTTGATTTTTAAATGAAGCTATCTTGTTTCTTTCCACTTGCTTTATTGACAAAAATGTATACATTTAAGTTTTTGTATATTTACAGGCGTGCACCAATCGAATATAATAAACAAACCTTTTACAGTAAAAGTCCCCCTCTCTCTCTCTCCCCCCCTCCCTCTCCCTCTCTCTCTCTCTCTCCCTCTCT
>CM077099.1:2049943-2164873 GCA_039619505.1 Cimex hemipterus | reverse complement strand
TCTCTCTCTCTCTCTCTCTCTCTCTCTCTCTCTCTCTCTCTCTCTCTCTCCCTCTCCCTCTTTTTCCGGTATTTTTTTCGAAATATTCAAATGTAGAAATGCGTCAGACCATACAAGCAAGTACATGCGAACCATTATGAAAAGTTCAAACGTTCAGGTTCACCACGCCCAGACCTTAGCCAGATGTCGCACAATTCTTTCTTTGCAATTAAACGTATAAACCATCAAAACGTAATGCTAAAAAATGAATCATGAGATTTCTTATTGTGTTTGAGGAGATAAAATTGTATTTTGGTCGTTTCCCACACCAGGTTGATAGGAAACGACCAAAATACAGTTTTATATCCTCAAACACAATAAGAAATCTCATGATTCATTTTTTAGCATTACGTTTTGATGGTTTATACGTTTAATTGTGCCATTTGAGGTGTTTTGTTTATGATTTGCTATTCTAATAAGTACACGGCAGTTTTAGTCCCGAAAATGCGCTGCAGTACCAGCGGATTTAAAATGCTAAGTCATGAAAATAGATCATAGATCGTCAAGCCGTGCCAACAAATTTAATTCCTAAGCTGCTGCTTCTCGGTACAAACTTGTAGCAGCTGGGTAACCATGAAAAATCCTACGAAAATCCTAAGGGTGAATTCACCGGATAGTTTTTTTGTGTGTATATTCTCTAGATTTGTTAATGAGATGGTCCTATGTTGACCCTCATCGCACACCCGAGGGACCTCACGACCGGTCAGAATTGAGAAGAGATGTACAAGGTTGGGGAGAAAAAAGAAAGAGATCTGTATTATTTATCACTTCTTTCATATTAATGAACACCATTATGCTTTTAACTGATCCGGCCCCTTTTTATCATTCAAATAGACTTTTTTCGGATAGTCAAAGCTCAATTATAGGTAGAATAATATTTCATGTTTAGAAGGTTGTAAGTTTCTACTTATCATAAATCGTAATATTCGAGATAAGTAAAGTATATGGAAAAAACATTAAAGAAATTGTAGAAGGCTTGGAACATGAGATCCTCATGTTTCGTCATTGTAATTCAAGCTGTTAATTAAGGGAAATACAACTTTCTGGAATATATTCACCTACTGACCAGGGACATGAAGGTTTTTATACGAAAGTAAGATGGCCCAATTAAATGTAATGAAACGTTAACTGGCCTGGACAACAATAGTCGAGTAATAAAGGGCAAAAAGCCTTATAAACTAGAAATGAAATAACACGGGCGTAAAGAGGCGTAATGGGCCCGGATGGGGCGAGGATAATAAAAAGGCAGTGAGTTACGGCCGGTGGTTAAATTTTACACCGACCCGTTTCTAGTTGCGAAAATCTATTACCAAACTGCGTGAAGTGAATCTCCCCGCCCTTGGTCCAAAGCAAGGATCAAATTGTAAAATGCATTTGCCGAGGGACGTGACTCAGAGCCCGCAGCAGGTTTCACAACTTTCGACCCCGAGGATTTATCTCCGGGTTTTGAGGTCAGCCTGTGTGGGCGGGTCGGTTGCAAATCCAGTTTGGTCTTTGAGAACTAAAGCCATTTTTGGTTTACCTTTCTTAATAAATGGTCTATCTATCTTAATCCATCAATATTTCTCGGACGACGTACGGCCGGTGTAATTGTAAAGATGAATAATTCGAAATGTTGAAAAAACAAACTTTTGAACTGGTTTCTTTAAAATCCAATTATTGGTTCTGCGGTTCCTGTGTAATTGGTCGTCGTGTTGGCAGATGGGTTGGTGTATGACAAAATGGCCTTTGATCGTTCAGTGAACTAATCGGCTCACCCCCCCTTTCATCGGACATTGTTTAATTACCTAACTAAAATTTAATAAGGAATTTCCGAAGTACACCCATCCAATCTATCGATCGAGATTTAGAATGTAAAACAGAGGGGGATTGGAATTTTTATTTGAACACTTTTCAGGTAAAGGTGTGCGGGGAAGGAACGGGCATTCAAGGTGTAGAACGACGGCTGGGGGCGGGCGTGTTATGCTAATATGTTCCATGCCAACTTCATAGCAGGAGGGAGCGTGTGGGAATTTCTGGGGGAGCAACTAGTTGTAATGAGGATGGGGAGCCCTTCAAACCGCCCCCTCATCACCCGCGGATCGTAACGTCACCCCCGCCCGTGGGGTGAACTCGTAAAACTAGTTTATTAAACTGGCTTCCCTCCTGATTATTCCACCTGCTGCATTGCCGATTGTCAACTGTTAAAATTTAAACCCCGGGGATGGCCCTCGACTCACCTGATACTTGAAGACGTTGAATACGCCGTTCGGTTTACAGGTTCGTGCTTAAAAGCCATAAAAAGAGTTAACAAAGCCTAATTTCACAAGGATGCGCTCATGAATTTTAATTACAAAGTTCTAATTTAGTAAAAGATAAAGTATACTACTACACAAAGAAACTACAATTTTTCTAGCGAGTAGTATTTGTTGTCATTCATTATGATGACGGGTGAGATGAATAAGGATGAGTAAGGTGTATTCTTCAGCCTATAGTTTGCTTGTTTCCGACATCCTGGCTTATCTAATTGATCATTGGGCACACCTCACGGTCTACAAAAAGAAGCAATGAATGATCAAGGTGCCCAGCAAGGTCCGTCCTGACGTTCAAATATTTAATAGCGTCTAGGCCTGCCTTTCCTGGGCTGCCAGACACAAGGATGTTGGAAAACATCTAAACCATCTCGTTCATTTTGTGGCTCTTAATGGGCGGTTCGGTCGTTTCGAACATCCTGCTTTGTCTATACTCGATGATTTGGCCATTCATGGTCCACAGAAAGAAGGAATGAATGGGCAGATGCTTGTTGATGCCAGCAAGATCCAGCCTGAAGTTTTGTTGGTCTGTAAACTCTTTCGTTCCTTTTATGGCTATTAAGGCCTAAGGCCTAAGGATTGGTCGTTTCCAATTATAATGGTCTTTCTTCTTGCATGTTGGGAACGTGAAATAATTATAATAATAATTGTGACCTTCTTTAAGTCTGTGAGGTAATCAACTTGAAGTTCGGTCGTTTTCGTCCACCTTAGTCATTCGCCTCGTGATCTAATGGGCCAGTTATCACGGTAAAGGCTAAGAAATAATGAATTGCCAATTACTTGTTGAGGTTAGGAAGGTAATGAACCTGTACTTTGTTCGTTTTTTTTAATCTTGGTCCGCCATTCTTCGTTCATTGCTGTGCCAGACACAACGAAGATCGGAATCATCTAACTTAGCTAGTGTGTTTTGTGATATCTTTTGTTATTTTCTGGAAGGTATGGTTTGATCGTTCCTAAACATCATAGTTCGCATCGATATGCGGGATATTACCGTAATTAAATAGAAAAAATGAATAATAAGGTTTCTTCACATTTGCGGTATGAACCTATAAATTAGTTCGTTTCAGAACACCTGGTCTGTCCATCCTGAATGGCACACGTCACGCTATAGGCAAAGAAATATCAACTTTGTTGTTGATGTAAGGTGATTAAATGAAGCATGTAGTTTGGTAATTTTTGATCATCTTGGCTTTTCCTTAGTGGTCTTTAGTGCACTGGTCTAGGCAAGGAGTGGTGGACGTGAGGTGTGGTCGTTTTCTATGCCAGCAGGACATGACTAAATGACACTAACAACCGCCCTCTTGTTAACGTTTTAAAAAACGGCGCATCTACTCTGCGATTTCATACCTCTTCTTCAACCATCCAATCAAATTCAAATTGCTGTACTTTGAATAAAAAGTAAGAACAAAACGAGGTGAGTTACGTAATCAACGGTTTTCAACGAGGGCATTTTGGCTTTTAGAGAATGCTTTTTAGAAAGAGACGTAAAACAACGCTTTTCCGTGGGCGGAGGCCTTGATTAATGTAATTAGCCCATCTTTGTTAATATGTCAAGCAGAACAAATTACTCCTGCGGTCCCACCCAACACCAACCACGCCGCCAACCCTGATTAATACCGTTTTGACTGGAAAATTACGCTGACCAACTACGGATGCATACCAGAAATGGTGAAACACTCCAAATTTGTCTAAATATGACAATAATGTGTATTTAAATAATATCTTTGAGTGAGTGTTAATTAAGAATTAAATTGCAAAGCATAGAAAACGTTAAGATAGATACTGCCCGTGGTTTTCGCCGTCTATTTTAGACAATAACGGCAATTCGTTTATATTTGATAAAAAATGTTTAAAAAAAGAGCAAAATCGGCAAAATTATGTTGACCAACCGATTTGAAATGCCGAAGTGCCAAAACGTTTCTGACAGGAAAAACCAGCGAGAATAGACAGGATGAAGGGAGATGTTCGAGTTACAGATCATCACCTCGCAGACCTCAACGCGACATTTCACAATAAGCAACAAATAATACGAACAATTTTGAGATATTGATTGTAACTTCTGCTTATTTTATCGGTTTGCTTTTTTTTCTTATATGAAAAACTTCGCCCACGTTCAGCTGTTATAGGTTCACCTTGGCATCAAGATCTTGTTTTTGAATAGCCTCTAAAAGGTAGACCACTTTTGTGATGAAAATTGGGAAATAAACCGATTTTTTAAAATATTTTATTACAGACTGCAATTCTGGATTATGATATGTAATTTGATGAAAATAGATATATTTACAGTTACTTACATAATTAGATTGATGGGAGCAAATGATCAATATTATTCTACCTATTCTATATATATATATATATTCTATTTCATCGAAGAATTTGATTTGAAGAACTCATAGAGGATGCCGCGAGGTCATTTCCTCTTGAGACCGCTTATAGGATTGTACAGGTGGGTTCTAGTGGATAGGGCTTAGGTGAGACTATTGGGGCAATTTGGATAACTAAATAAATTTAATTTTAAGGTTGTTTTGGAATAGTCAGATAGTATCGGAACTGTAATATGGAGCATTAATAATCGATGTCTAAACAAGACTCTAAACCGTATTTCTAAATCGGTAGTAATAACGTTTTGTAAATTATGAGTTTACTTTTTCGTCGATAGCTTTGATCATTGCCCTACAAGTTTATAGTGTAAACCGTATCGTCTGTTAAGTCTTGTCGTTTCAGTCCCAAATGCTGATTCCAAGTTACGCGTGAGTCTGGGTGTAAAACTCAAGGTAACGACCACGAGACGTACTTGCTTTCATTTATCTTCATTTTACATGGTAATCCGCTATAAATATGGTGTGTCAATGCAAACCTTCCAAAGCAATCGCAGGATCGGGATAGAGGTGAAACTTCAAAGGAGGAGTGGTAGTTTCAATGGGAACATTTTTATGTAAAGGATATAGAGGTCCAAGCACACTGTCCTACCGTACTCCCGCGGCCATTGTTCGCAGTAATCTGATCGGTCAAAAATGAATAATAATAAAATAAAAATATAGGAAATAGAAGAAATAAAAGTACGTCTATAAAGAACCATTTTCGCCAAGATAAAAAAGGATGCAGATATCTTCGATACTCTACAAGTACCTCGATTTCGTGAATTCGTCTTGATTTATTTTTCGAAATATGAAAAAAAAACTGTTGTGCAGTTTTGATATAATGTATAACAAAAGAAAATTGGCTTATTTCTTACTCATAGTGATGCTAAAACAAAGGGTATTCACGATGTTTGTAAGTTGTTAACTCGAATATAAAAATTTCCAGTAAGATCGTGAACTCCCCCTTCTTTTCTTCGCATGATAAACGTTAATTTTTTTCCCCAACGTTCCGCGTGGCAATTGGTAGAACCAAAAATAAAGCTGTAACACTACTTGAAGGCTTGTTGTTGTTTGTTTCGATTTTCTTTTGAGTTAAATTGTAAGATGCCAGAAGTTCAGAAGTTAATAAAAAAGGAAAATTAATTAATTCTTTCATAAAAAATGCTATTTATGCACTGTAAAAGTACCAACAAATGACACTCTTCAATCCGTGACAGCCTGCTACTTTATAGGCTAGAGAATGTTTCTATTGCGAACCAGCCTATAGGACAGGTCAACAATTAACAAAAGAAATGTATTGGTTTGATTTAATTAATGCGTATTGAAGAATTAATGTACGTGTAAACAAAATACAACTGTTAAATTCATGGCTGCCATGTTGGTCACATACGCTCTAACGGATAGCAGCGTGACTACATTTTAGACCTAACATCTTGCATTGGCTCTGGTTTGTTAGATAGAGAAATGTTAACTAGTCTTTTCTTACAAGTCTACGTCTTCATTTTTCTCGATCTAACACGACCTAACAGAGTTAACAGTGTTTACACAAAGATCGTGAATACCCCTAGTCGTTATTTGAACTGATCCACATTGATCACTTTATTGGGTTGGTCGAATCACGCTGTTAGCAGTTTTGTTCCTAAGCTGCAACATATATACTTTGTCAATATAGTATACTTAAGTTATGGAAAAAGCCTATATAAGGGAAGAAGATAAAGTCTCCTTTCAAAGACGTCGTAAAACTTCCAAAAATAGTGTCGTCCAAAATAATCCGCTCTGTTGAAGACAAAAACGTCTTACAGCCGAAAATATTTGTTTTATACATTACATCGACCTTGAAAATTTAATTAGTTACAATTTCAGCCTTCAAAGCTTAAAAGAATGAAATCAATTACGTTTCTATTCCGACAGCCGGAATTTTTTAAACTTTCTCGGTGGAAAAGGTTCTTTAAGAGAGAAAGATAAGAAACAACTTCCACGATATTTTTGAAACAAGACAATGTTTGTTTATTTCTTGAATCTCTGAAAGAAATGTTGTTCCCAAAGCTGGGCAGATCTATCTGATTAATCTAGAAATAGATTGGGAACAAAAGGTTACGGCGGTTTTGTTATTTCTGGTGTAAAACAAAGGGAAAGGAGTCTCTCTTAGTTTAATTTTATTGACGTTTATAATTTTTATTTTTTTCGATGAAGAACAGTTTGCGTTCATTTCTTATTGTGTTCATGGATTTTTTCAAAGACTTAATTTGTATTTATATTTATAATTTGTGTGTTTTGTATTTAATTTTCATGTGATTTTTTTGTTAACATATTTCCTGTTTTCTTTTTAAATTAAATTTCCAAAAATTTGTTGAAAGGTATTTTTTTCCATTTTTTGATTGTTGCTTATCTGGGTGAAATCGTTTTTCCAGTTAATTCCCCCAATTTAACTTTTCATATTATCATATTTGTATTATATAAGATGGATTTCATTAAAAACTTATTGTCTTTTTATATTTATAATTTGTTTTTGTTTATCTTTTACTTTTCCATGTGATAGTGTTATAAATGTCCTGCTTTATTATTAGATGAAATTTTTTTGGTCTTTAGGAAATTGACTCACCAGCAGGATCTGTTTAAGATGCACTTTTCTATTTTTTGATTCTTGATTTTCCTGAGAAAAAGAAAACACTCTGGATAATCAAGCATCTCAAGAGATGTACAACAAATTCTGATGATGATTGTAAAGTCCGGAAACGCTGGAAAATTTAAGGCAGAAATATGTAGTATGTAATAATATTTAAAAAAATTTAAAAAACACAAATTATTAACAAATTTTATGTTATTTAGGAACTTCATATTTTATAATTTGCTTTACGTTACAGAATTGCTTGAACGTTATGAATTTAAGTAACAGTAAAATGGGCTTTTAGTCTAAGCTCATGTACAAGACGGCATTACTTCCACCTTTACGACCAGGTTGTCGAGGGTGGACCTCCCCCTTATGCAAATAAATTGTATTTCAAGTATTTTTTTTACGTTTTCTTTCTTTTAGATTCTTACCAGAGGGTATCAACGATATTCTTTTGATACTAAAATTTATTACGGTATCATTTATTCCTTAGAACCATTGTTTGAACTAGCATTTATGGAAGAATAATGAACAAGTCAACCAGCTTTTTTGATATTTTTGTCTGAAATTTGGTCATTCACAAAAAATATTTATTTTAATTTTATTAACAAAAGTTTAATACACATACCTGCGGAATAATAACAAATAATCCACCATCAGCTTGGGCCACGAACTATTTATTTTATTGGGCGTTTATTGCTGACATAACGTTAATGGTTTATAAGAGGAGGTGTCGAATTATTTATAGAGTAATCAGAAAAACTTAATCGATGTAACGTGTCGATGGCGCGTATCCATGGAAGGGAAGAAAGCGTCAGGATAACAAAGCATTTCACCAAATCGTTTGCCACCGTAAACAGATCAATAACCAATTAAACGTCATAGCCGCCCGGCCCTCCGCCAGTCAAAGAAGGGGCATAATTTTGTACGAAATTCGACCGATTTTGAATAATAACCGTTCCGGTGGGCTATTCGGAATTTCGTTTGTTCGCGCCACCTGACAAATACAAATTGGAGGCGGCTGTGATTTATTAGATTTGTCTTCTGAAACTCGAGCAAGGGCCTTGTTTAAATGGTCGACAAATATCTCCGATGGATTTATTAACATAATAAACGACAATTGATTGTAAACGTTTTTGATACAGATTAACAAATAAAACCTGAAAAATGAATTTTTTTATTTAAAAAAAAAAAAAACATCTTTACCATAAAAACCGAGCTGGATTTTATTTGATGGCTTTTTTCAATTTTAAAATAACCCATTTTGTTTGTGTTGATCATTGGTTCCAGGTTTTTATTAATTATAAACAGACATGCCATCACAGTATACCCTATCTCGCCAGAAAAAATAAAAATCGCCTCTGAACTTTTAAGAGATTTCCGATTAAATATGAAAGCTTTAAAAGAATAAACCAATTACTAATGTAGAGTAGATCTTACAGTGGTTTAGATCCCTATAAAATGTACGTTGTGGCGCAAACGTGACCCCCGCAATTGAATTAAAAATTGGAGATGTAAATTAAAACTAAGAGTTTGAGTTTTTTTGTTGTTTTTTTTGTCAGTTATAATGACATAAATTTTCAATCTTTGTAAAGATAGGTTGAAAACGAAGAGGTTCCTTTCTAACTGTTTTAATTACGTTTAATTTGGATAGAATTAAGGATAGTTATGAATTTTTAAGGGAGAAACTCGACACGTTAGGACAAACTTGCCTCCAACCAACTCTAAAATATTTATTTTTAAATTACTATAAAAATTCGTATTTAAGAGTTTTAAAATAGTGATGCTTAAAGCGAATTAATATTGTTTTTCGTTCTAGTTTACTGGGTTTTTTCGGTAGTATGATTTTTTATACATCGAATCCCATTATTATCTGCAAGCTATATTCTTATCCGAGGTAAAATAACAAATCAAGAAGTAGATAAACTTATAATTCAGGACAAAATAAACAGACAACTATTATTAGTTTTTTAAGTTTTTTTATTGAGTAAATTACTTTTTCTTCGTCTTCTCCTTGAGCCCATTCGGGCTGCTGTCTAATACTTTGATTAGTAACAATACTTACACAACATCATCAAACAAAGTTTAATAAAAATTAGTAATGCCATGTTGGTTGCTTCCTCTCTGTACTATGTTAAAAAATAAGAAAATTGGTGGAAGATAAGAAAATTATTGTGTATTCGACTGAACATGATATGTAGCCTCTTTGATGCTAATTTTAACGTGAGTACTACAATGTCGCCTTTATAGTTGAGTTATCAAAAACGTATTTTTACAAGGCGATAAAAGTTTATGGCCAGGGGATTGCTACGGGGCCGTAAAATGTGAAAAATATAAAGATACAATGGAGTTGGAGACTTTTTTTTTGATAATGTTAATGCTGATGTTATTTTGCAAGCGTTGACAGAGAGGAGCATTCGAACCCGGCGAAAAAAGTAGGTTTACTTGAAAACCATTTTAAATAATAATCTCCCGGGGGCTTAGAAACTTGGCCTTTTCTTATATTTTGATGACTCTTTGAGAAAAGCCCTTTATTTCGGGGTAGGAGGGTGGAACGCGCGAGTCAGCGTAAAGCCATCTCCTGGGCTAATTTCCATAATTCCTCCTCTCGTATCCCGGTTGACTAATTATCGGAAGTTGGCAAACTTGCGGGGTTCTTTTTCAAATCCCTATCTCCCTTCCTTCTTTTTTTATTAATTAAGAAACGGGCTCTGTTTGTCTAGCTTGATTAATCAATATAAATCGAGAGGCTCGACGGAAGGACCGAATACTAATTACGACGGGACCATCTCAATCTCATCCGGGGATGCAGAAAAATGATCCTTAGTCCAATTACCAGTCTTAATAGATTTGACATAGACCGTATGTTTCAGTTTGATATTTCGAAGGCATTGATGTAACGGGCTATATAAATTATAGTGAAAGTGTAGCTCGATTGTGGAAATTAGGTCGTATAGCTTATTCAAGAAGCCGACATGCACGAACCTAATGGGTGAGAATTTTAATTTCAAAAACTTCCCATGCTCTATGGGGTTCCTCAGTTCAACAAAAGTTTTTTCAATATAGTGAACTTCGTTAGTTCTGAATAAATATTAAGGAAGTGGGTTCCTCTTCTCCACTAATTGTCGAGGTCCGACGGCTACGACCTTCGCAAGGATTATGCTATTAACCGTCTCCATGCCGTGAAATTAGATCACGCTCCCGGCCAATAGCAGACTGAAATAAAATTTTAAAGAAGCTTTCATCATAGACAATCGGTAGTTACTAATATTTAGTATTGGAAGCCTATTACGGCATATTTATTGATTTTCTAAGAGGAGTGATTTTTTAGGCTTCGTAATTTTGGACTTTGCTTATATTGCCTTATAAATATCACAATCTTTCAAATTTGCGACTTCCTCGTGTATAAAAAAAAGTGTATGAGACTTGTTTCGCCCACTGCCTCGCAAAGACCCCGAGGGCATCCTGAGGTCAAGTCTGCAAGGCGACTCACATCTGCAGGCTTTCTCCTTGGAGGAAAAAGGTACTAAATCAATGCCGAGATAATTGTTCAACTGACTGATTTATGCAGCAATTGCGAAAATTGTTATGCTTCTCTATTAAGAAATAAGGGTGGATAAAGGAATAAATATAGTTGATTTTCCGTAGAAATACTTATTTAGTACTTTAAATTAATTAATTTTTTATTTACGGTTTTGGTTGAAATGAAAACGTCAGTGCTTCGAGCGGGATTGGAATCCACGACCTTCGGATACGCCGCTGCTCTACCACTTGAGCTATCGTGACTTTGATCCAGTAGAACACCAACTCCTCATCTCAACTTACACCCTTTCGAATTTTGCCTCCTTTTTGTGAATTTTCAATAGATCATCAATGTAATTTAGTAAGTTAACTGCAGAAGTATCGATCGTTTTTTTGGACATTAAGGCTTGTAGAATGAAGATTTCTACAGTTAAATTAATTTTATAAATTTTGAAGCTATCTTGTTTTGGCTGAATTTCGATTGTCAAAATATCACCACCTTCACACTACTGGGCTAAGTATTTCGTACCTTTTCCGAGGTTTATCTCCTACCAAAATTTAAAAATCTGCAACACAAAAAAGTGCAAGGTCAGAAGTTAAAATAAAATCATATTTGTTCCCACTTGCTGTAACTTTTTTTCATATTTTATTTTCTCAACTTGGGCATTAATTTAATAATTGATTTAAACTTATACGTTTATGCATTATCTTTGTGATATTTCCAATCCTGAACAATTACTATACTTCTTTGTTAATGCCTAAATGGAATGTGAAAAGTATAATTTTATACCTTTAATCAAGCTTTTATTCTCTTCGTTCGAGACATACTCAAACGGGTATGTTGATAATCCGTGGCAGGGTGGATCAGATTGCAGTTAAAATATGTAATTACCGGTAGAAATACCTGTGGGGAATTAGGGGAATCAAATAGCTAAATTTTCTTTGATGTTCAATTGAATCAGTAAATCGATCCATCCCGGCTTGTAAGCTCTTCCTTGTTCCTCTTGTTCGAGCGCCATTAAGGATACAGCACGCCGTCCTTGATAAGGTCTTTGACGTTTTTCTACATCACGCTCGGGAAAATTCAGTTTGAAAATTAGTTTAGAATTTTATCGAAAAAGCACTAGAGAACTGTCCTGAACCGAGAAACTGGACACTCTTCCATAATAACATCCATTGATTGTAAAACTGGTACTTTTGGCGGCCGACATTTGAATGCTTATTCCCTTATATAATAACACTTTTTTCAGTTCAAATCAACTGTCATATTATCCTTTTTGATTTTGTTAAATCGGTAAGAGCTGATAGTGTAAAACCTTGTTCGTGAAAAATTGTTTCCTTTTGTCTTCCTTAAAATATCAACCATTTGGTTGTTAGTCGTGTTCTCTCAATCTATTTACTATTCAGACGTAATGATAAATTGTTCCTAGTTTGGAAAGACAAATTATATCTGTCCTGGTAGAATCTTTACCCGCATCCTGTTAAGCCTTCTCTTATTGTTCGGGTTCGCCCATTTAGTATGACGATATCGTACTACCTAAGGCTATATAAAGTGTGCACTTTTCGTAGAGGGTTCTGTTTTGAGAAAGGGCCATGTAAAAGACAGGGTCGGAAGTTTATTAGAGTTGTATTTACATTGGGATGAGGATGTGAGTGGACTGAAGCAACGAAGCGTGTCATTACCTCACCAGGGGGTGGGCCCGGAACGACGGCGTGCCGGGGGCGGTTGCCAAGGGTTGCGCCCAGGTGCAACGGAGGGAGGTTTTGTGATTCCGACCCGCCGTCCCAAGAAGGGATGTTCCGCAAACTCCATTTAGTGTATCGGATTTTCATCAATGACATCATACTCCTAGCTCATCCACCCGTGCCACAGGGTAAACTCCCTTCCGGAGGATTTCTCTCGGTTTTCTTCTTAAATAATATCTGTAAAATATGGCTGAAAAAAGAAGCCATGAATCTGTAATGAGCTCCTCAAAGCATTTACATTGTTTTCTTTTATGAATTTCTTTTTTCAAAAAAATCGTTGACATCGCATCAACTTTTAAGTTGTAGATCTGCCTTTATGTGTCATTTCCTTATAATTTATAACGATCCCTTAATTATCCCGAAAATCCGAAGTAACTCTGCAGCAATGCGTAATAAAATTTTCAGAGGCTTTTGCAGAAGGTTTTACGCATCGTCCTTCTGACTGGGAGTTCTGCAGTCGCCCGTTTTCACTTGGGGAGACAGAGCACGTACACTTGTGCATCAGTATGCCATGTTCGACTCCAATCAAGGGGAGGCCGTCTGAAAATACCCACTCCATGGGCTGACCCACTCGTCTAGTTGATAACATTCCATGTGAAAATACCTCGGACTCTGCTCGCTCTGCTAAAATCGCAGCGCTTCCGTCGATCCCCCGGAAAATCGAAAAATCTATCCTGAAGATTTTTTTACTAATCGTAGGATAACGATTTAATTATCCTGTCTTACAATTAGTGTTGCTTTCTGGCGAAAGCCGTTTCCAAGTTCCGCGTACAACGTTTATAAGGCGTTTACGACCAAATAGAACTCGGTAACGAGCACTTTCGATTTCCCCGCAACATCTATTATATCTTTAGGTTTAACAACCCGGTTTACGACTACTCGGAATCACAAAGAGAGCCATGGAAATCCTTTTTTTTCGATTACGCAAATCACACCCCCTTTGGTCACTTTCCGCTCAAATGCAGCTAAAACGGGTCGATAATTGTGACGTACTACCTTGAAATAGAACACCTGGAAACTTATTGATGCTACCCGTTCGTTCGATTTATCTATCCTGGCCGACAACGAGAATATATAACATTTATTTAATTTTTTTTAAATGATTGTAGATTCTATGAAGTTGATTATTATTATTTTTTCTTCTTCCTAAATGGTTTTTGATTCATTTGAAAAAGTTTAGGGATAGGATATGGTATTAAGGATAAAACATGCAGCCACAAGGCCTTCTGAACCTCGACCAGAATCGATCTATTGTGCCCCCGTGCTTTTTTATAACTCACTGTCCAGCTCGGGTTGTTAAACAGCCTCCACAGCTTTTCACAGAGGAAAGAGAGCCTTAGTGTAGGATCTTGCTTGTAGTTTTTCATGTCCTAATTGCACAAACCTGTATCCACGTAGACCTTCAACAGAAACAAACTATTCTGCGGTCTCCTTCTCTTGCCGGCAGTATTTGCGCAGTGTTTCTTCTGCCTGTACTCCTATCCGGTTCATGTACTTTCTGACAGTGGGAATGTCCTATAAGCAGTTCAACCAGAATCTTGGTTCGGTTGCGATTGTCTCCGATTAATTTTTTTGTACGTTTTGCGGATGGCCCTTCTATGAATCTCTTCGCGTGTCTCATGCCTGGGTTATTGTTCCACCAGGTTTTCGACTCATTAAGAATCCATTTTAAAATGTATCCTATTTAATAAGATTAATTTTCAAAAACATTTACTCTTTTTTTGTTAGTTGCATGGGCGCTACTTCTGAAGATTATTTTCGCGCATTTTTGATTCAAAATTTAAATATATAAACCTCAGGAATTGCTGCAAGATCACAAAATCAATCGGTATTATACTACTAAATAAACAGTTTAATTGCATACTTCTGAGCTTGAGTTCATCTTCCTTTAATATGCATCACCTACTTAATAAATACAACTTTACTCTAAACCAATTTCTACTTTTTTGATGCCCACGTTCCATTTGTTAAACCATTAAAAAAATGTGTAATCATTTGAGATCTGCACACTCTAAAGTAGGAAGAACCGAGACTTAAATGTAGCGAGAGGGCGACATTCCCCTGGAGGTCTCGGTGACGTCCGAAAGGTATTTCCAATTTGGGCGGGCGTGTTTTGTGCGGCCGGCTACAATCGGAAATCCTTTTTACGGCAGTATGAGCCCCGAGAATATGGGGGCCGAATGCAAGTCCACTCGTTCGTAACGCCCGCCCATTGTTGTCCGATTCCTATCTGATCCCACGATCGGGACAATGCCGCTGACGTACGGCCGGTCACGACCGAATTCCGCCACCGCGAATCAGATAGCCGTAGTCCGTTTCTTCTTTAGCCAGTTTCACTGATTATCTAACGATTATTGCCTTTATTACGCATGCTTTGAAACCGTGTCAAGGTGAAACCCTCTTAACTTCAGACCTCACTTTTCCTATACCACATTCATTATTCACAAAATTTGAAATTCGCTTTAAAACAAAATCTTTAGCTTGTGCACATTCAGTGAAGGATCTTGTTAAATATAACAGAAGACGGTATTATCAATTGCCATAGACGTCTCGAGAGTCATCCACTGATAAATTAATAGCGAGATATCTTCTTGAGGTTTGTAGGGTAATAAATATCTTGCTTGGTCGTTTTCGACCTGTCAAGGTCATATAATTAGAAGGTTACTCATGAGCCAATGAAATCCCAATTAATGAGCACAGCTCAAGAGCCACCGCCAAGGACAAATCAACAGTGATAGCTGGTATGTTAATAGCTCATATGTTGAGAAGCAAAATCGTCCTTGTAAAGGCCCAATCTAGTAAGCACAATTGAAGAGTCACTGCCAAGATCAAATAAATAACCTGAAAGTAGATAGCTTATATTTTGAGAAGCAAGATCCTCCTTGATGCACACAGGCTAGCCACCTCAACAACAAATTTCCAATTTAAGGAGTAGCTTCATAGAATCAAATCAATAAAGCCTGCTTCACATTTTTGGTTTTATAAGTTGTTCCGGTATTTGACACTCATTATGAATGGTTTGTTGTAGTTACTGATTATTATACACTAGACTTTCAATCTCTCTGCAAACCCGTAGAACAAATCTCACCAATTTCCAAATTGGTCGGATTTACTAGCTCGTACCTTGTGCTACAATACGTCAGAACGAAGACCATCCCCGCTCTTCTCTAACCACTTTAACTTGCGACAGGCCAAGGTTTCCACTAACGGGAAAACAGCGAGTAACAGTTATTGAGTAAACAAAACTGGCAGGCCACAGTAGTCTAGATGGATTTAGAGCAAAAATGATTTTTAACCAGCAAATGTACAATCTAAGCTGCGTGTTCATCACCACGAATCATCTTGTTCTGTCTATCTTCAGTTAGGCGTTTGTCTTTTTTCGTGATTGCAACAAGATCTTGCAGACGTTAGACATGATCGCATCCAAATATTGTGCGA
The DNA here is from genome assembly GCA_039619505.1 of Cimex hemipterus. Lineage (NCBI taxonomy): Eukaryota > Metazoa > Arthropoda > Insecta > Hemiptera > Cimicidae > Cimex > Cimex hemipterus. The sequence continues at coordinate 2,148,866 of CM077099.1, read as the reverse complement.
TTTCTTTTTTGATGAGATTCCAATTCCATCATCTCTTCTACAGTTGCAGTTTTTCACGGATAATCTTTACATTTTAGAATAGATATTTTAGCATTTATAACCACTAGCTACAGTATAATCGGCTTTAACTCTATAGGAAATGAGCGTAACCAATAATCGTGTGATCGACAATTTTAAAGTGAAAGAAAACCCCTATTGCTCTCAGAAAATAGAGCTGCAGGGCAGCCAAGCTACGAAAGATTTTTTCAACGTCTGCCCCGTCGCCCGTTAGTTCTCACGGAGAACTGTAGTAAAAAGTATTCCGAGATTGGCAACCGTCGCATTATCTTGCTTCTGACTTTTTGATTACTCCTCCGGCTTAATTCGGAAAGACGGAAAAGATATATAAAAAATTCGGGTAGTGACTCATAGTCAGTCCTAGATAGGGATCTATGATGGAAATGCCCCTCGCATGACATGACCTAATATCCGATACCCCGCCGCTATTCACAGCGCCCGCAATATTGTCCGTAATAAGAACTCACGAATCCTTTATTACAGACTTCTAGGGTAAATTGCTCTCACAAAATTACACAAAGCTGTTTCAGAAACACGATAGCGTATTACACGAAGAACATTGGATATTCACAATTTTTATGAAAGTTTAAATAATTAAGGTGCGACCGAATTCTCTTTTGACGAGTTAGCGAGTTGATTTTTTGAAATATTCATGACCCTTGCTTAATGGAAAATATGTTTATCTGTGTCGCTGCCCGTCGGGCTAAGACGATAGTTGAATAATTAAAATAGGGATAATATTGAATAATTGAGGAAAGGCGCCGTTGCATAACTATCAATAATGATCACTTAAAAGGCCTCCTTCCTACTAAGGCGACCATTCGCTTAAACGTCTACGTTAATTTCTTCGTTAATTATTACTCGCTGTTAAATTGATGGAACGAACATTTAGGCCCGAGGGGCGATGTCATCCGAGGCAAATTGGACTAAAATGCACAGGCACTTTATAAACATGACGTCTCTCTTCTTTGACTGCATGGCAAAAGTTTCTTAAAAGGACTCAGATCGTTGAACGTTCAGACTCGATCGGGATGATCATTGTTGCTTGTCAAAACGCTAATTACGTACGGCTACATGGCGATGCGTTTTAGGCGAGAACAAGGGTTTCCAGAGACTTTCAGCGGAATTAGTTCCAGGGCTTGTCAGCCTTGTTCGGTCAATCGTGAAAATCCTTTGTCCCATTGTTCTCCCGTCCGGCGTGAAGGCATCCCGATCTTGACCCGCGCGAATAAGTCCGGAGGCGGGCCGGCTCTTTCGCCGGCCCGTTCCGTAAATAATCTGAATAACGCCATGAATCCCAAATGAGCCATTCTTCTCCGGTTCGGTCGTGGGAGTCGCTCGGTTTGGTGACGGGCGTTATCAAAGGTTGACATTTCCCCTGGTTCCCGCCCTTGAACCGACATCGACGCCACTAATTCCTGTAAATTTTCGACTCCTACATTTAAGCCTGGAACCCACGGATTTCGATTTTTATGGTTGGAAGAGTGGAATTATCATGTGAAATGACACACGCCCGTCCTTGGAGGAACACATCTCCTTATAAACTCTTCCTTCTCTCCCGTCCGAAGACTTCTCGTTCCCGGAAAGAAATGACATATGTTTCATTCACTTTCTGCTGGTGTACTGACTGATAATACTTAAGACTATTGAAGCATCTTATAAACCAAAAGTTACAAGCCAAAAATTCGAAATGGTTAGGAGATAGGTATTGCAGTAACTGCGCACTGTAACAATGACTCAGCAACCAACATTTTAAGCTAAAGTTTAAGAAACTCGCTTCTAAATCAAAACCGTTAAGGTCATTATAGCACTTTCAGAGTTTTTTTTTTTTTTTTTTTTTTTTTTTTTTTTTTTTTTTTTTTTTTTTGTGCTAAATGTGCTAACGCTTTATAAAGGTTATTTAAGGGTGTCGAATATATTTTGTGAGTTGTAGTCACTTATTAGTCACATTAGACAACAACCAACATTTATCCCTCTAAAATGTCTTGTTTTTACCCTTCTATTACTATCTTTTTTAAACCTTCTTTTTTTCTTCTAACATCTTCAAAAAAAGCACTAGCAAATTCCAAGCCCTGGTAGTTTGAGTGTGCTGGTAGATATTAAAATTCTAACTCAATATTAAGCAACAATCAGAACGGACATTCTAGATTGTTTTAATCGTTTGTTGATACCATAAACCTAAATTTAAAAATGGGTTAATATTTTTCCAGTATTTAAATTTTGTCATGATTTAAAATTGTGATCAATAATAATTAACTTCTATCTATAACATCCGTCGAAAAACGTCTCGAATTTTACATGATTAACATGAATATCTCTATCGTTTTAAAATATTAGTTATAGGTAGCGCTTCACAGCATGTAACCAAACCTCAGGTTCATTGAACAATGCACCAATGGGGGCATGTAGTTGGTCGTTGCAGATAATCTTGGTATTTGGGAGACCCAAATTGAGAGCATAGGAAGATGGAAATGATCAGTACCACCAAATTACAGTTTCATTATACAATGTACCAAAGAGGTTATGTAATTAGTAGTTTTTGATCGCCCTAGAGTAAGATAGTTGAAAAGATAAGCACATGAGTATTATCAGAAGCCACCAAACTACAAGTTCAAGAAACAATGTACCAAAAAACCCATTTAGTTAGTCATTTCTGGAACTTCCTTTTTCTTTGGATTTGTTACCAAATCCCGAACCGTGTTAATGTTGAGTATGCTATTAGTTCAGAAATGTAAATTTCATCCTACGAACAGACTCTTATAAAAGTCTTCATCCTTTATGGCTAGTAATTTAAATCTAAAATGTAAATAGCATTAGATATTTTTCAAGTATTCAACTTTTCCACGGTATAAAATCGTATCGAATAATAATTATTTCGGAAGAGTCAAGGAATGTACAAAATTGGCACAGTGGTCAACAGACCTCATCTGTCGAAAAACGTCACAAAAAAAGAATCAAATTCCTACTTATTTCTTCCAATTCTTTCCTACTTCAAAATATTTGTCATTTAGTCGGATTGAAGTAACATGAGAGTACAATTGTATATTGTCTTCTCACAAATGTCATTAATGTCGTTAATAAACAATAAAATGATAGCACAAAACGAGGAAGAATCTCATTAATTAAATGTTGCTTAACCCTCCAAATAAATCGATTTTGAAGTCAGTTATGTGCCGTTTGTGGACGTGAACGGAATGACTAAGGATGGTGATTAACACAGATTCAAACAATTTACAGTAAAAGAGAATCCCCGAAGTGGATAAATGTGGTGGGTAAAAAAACCCGAGGCCCTTTTTGGTTTAAAAAAGTAACAATTGAAAAGCCGAAATATAAAGAGGTCCTTCCGCTTTAACTTACCCAAAAGGATAATTAGAGAAATCGGCAAGAAGAGTAATTAAGTTCTGATCCGGGGATAACCCTCCCCTCACCCCCAAAGGCTAGGGCTTCGCCGTACACCCCCGGGCCTCTCCTAACTTGCCCGGCAATAAATTAATAAAACAATAAAGCTATTGTGATGACAAGCAATAAAAGACTCGGGCCGGACAAAGGAGAGGACGACAATGGGTATAATTGTGCTTTGGATCCGGCTCTAATTGATTCTAAGGCGACAAAGAGACCTCAACTCTGCTATAGAAACATCTTGGCCCTTTCAAGACGTCCACCCTCCGGGGTTTTATTGGTCGAGAGAAAACAATGAATTTATCGACGACAATCGCCGGATTCCGAGCCGCACGCGATATTTTCCCCCTTTCGCTCCGCTCGAAAAGCTTGTTTAAAAAACTGCTGATCTTATCGACTGGGCACAGGCACAAATCTCTTTGGGGCCGAGAGAAAGGACCGACTGCGGAGAGTTCACGAGGTCATAGTCGGGGGGGAAAATCAGCTAGAAAGTAGAATAACTAATATTTACTTACACCCCAAAGCAAAGGGGTTTTTTCTCGGCGGTTGCCGGAAAATACCAGGTCTGTCTGATATAAGTGATATAAGTGATAAATAAAACTGAGGAAAGTTTGTGTCCTCTTGTAAACCTATCATCAATCAGTGGACTTGGGAAAGCTTTCTTTAACTTGATACTTTTTGATAATTTAACTTTTAGTAGATCGTTTCTGATAACCTCTGTGTACTCACCTTCTAAAACAGCGAGAATGAACAACACGAGGATATTCGTATACCAAACTACAAGTACACCAAGAAACAATAAAAAAAATTGTGTAGCTGGTAATTTCTGATACCATTGAGTCCGTCAGTCCAGATCAGCGAGAAATGGACCAAAACGATTGGCAACAATGGTGCTGATGTATTGCTTTTATTTTTAATAAGTTGGAAAAATTGGTAAAGTATCTTTAATCGTTATAAAGGAAATAATACCCATTTTTGGGAAAACCAAAGTAGAAATTGTTCCGTATAAGCTCATATGTCAGATTTAATTGTATAAAATATACTGTTTTAAAATTTATTCATATTATAATATTACCTTCATAACTATCAAATATATTTGATTACAGTCAAATCAATTATAGACTAGCAAATTTCCGGTGGAGGCTCTGGTATTCAAAGTATTCGACGTTGTTGTAATTAACTAGGATTTATTAAAATTCTGAATTCTGGGCGGTTGAAAATTAATAAGTAAGTTAAAATAATGGTAACAAAACACATTACATGAAAATTGCTTTTCTTGAGTTTATATGTAATTAAAACCAATTTCCAAGGGCAAATAAATTCTCTAAGGTGGTGCAACGATGGGAACAACGCTTTCAGTTTTTTTCCTCCAGTAAAAGCCTGCTTTCATTTTTAGGCTGCTTCAATACAGTCAGGAAGATGTATTTTTGAAGCTCTTTTGAGATCTTCCATCCACCGTTCTATTCTTAAAGCACCCCGGTGAGTCCTAGTTCATCAAGAAACTTGGTTAGTAGTCCAGGTTTCAGTGGATGAAATCCTTCTACGGTCAAGTTTTACGTCCCAAGACACTCCTCAAAAGGGGCATTGTCATGCCAATCTTCCTCAAATATCCGTTCAGTCTGCAGAATGCTGTTCCGAACCTTGTTAGGATTCGAAGTGTTTCCTTGGTGCATTCTGTTGTTTTCTTCTTTCCAAAACTTGAAGGGTTCTTGCATTGTTTTGTGCAACAAGTTTAATTCCACTGTTTCCTCACTTTCATTTTGTCCTTTTGACTAGGGTACTCTTTGCTCATGTGAATCCCTAGTTACAAAAAGATTCGGGTCCTATCAGCGGTAGTCCTTTCCTAGTCAGGACGTCCACTTTCTCGTTACCCTCTATTCTCACACGGCCGGGGGCCCAGCAGAGGGTGACTAATTTCCAAAGCTGAATTGTTTATTTTATTTACACAATTCAGCACCGTCTTTGAGCTACTGACGTTTAAACTTAGGTTTTGATGGCTACTTTGCAATCTGAAATGACAGTTATGTTCTTATTTTTGTTCCTTTGGTTCAAATTGGATTGGGTACATTCTATTGAATGCATGGAATTCAGCCTGGATGATATTCCATGGAAGATTCCAATGGCATCTCGGAGTGTTGGTTCCAGGACCGAATACTCTTGCCACCATACCTTCGTGCTTTCTATATCCGTCAGTGTACCAGCGGATGGTGTTGTGTCCCCTCTTTTTCATTCTTTCTTATATTTAACTTGTGTGGTAATTTTTCTTGAACATTAACATCCTATTCTGTTCATATTGGAGCGATAATTTCGGATTTTCCTATTGGTACCTCTCTATTTTAGCATTAGACTTGTTGGAGGTTTCTTTGACGATGTTAATAACAGTTTTCTCTGCTGTCCTCATCATTATATGGTGGAGGGGGTTAAGCAATGTTTTCTCTACCATCTTCATCTACACCTAAAATCAGGATAAGCGCCTATAACTAGAAGCACATCGCCTATTTTTTGAATTGCATACAAACATTTATATGACAATAATCTGAGCCATTTATTCATGTTGGCACTTAATAATGAATTTTTGTGGTTTCCAGGTAATTTTTGGCGTTCCGCAATCGTGGTCCTGAGGTAAATCTATTCGATAGCACGCCTGAGCGATACAGTCATTAAAATAGGTACGTGTCTTTGAATTTAGTTTACCAAACACGTAGTTTAGGTGTTTGGGGGTTCGGCGACCTCTTATCATCATAAATTCTAATGAATCAGATCATGAATCATTCGTCAGAACTACACGAAGCTTCCGTGTTAATTTCATTTATTTTACTACTTTTTTGTATAATCTGCAGTTAATTAAATACACTTGATTGTAAAATTGTTCGGTTTAAACTATTTTCTGTATATAAACTATGTTCAAGGATTATTTTGTTTCTAATGGAGTTTGGATAAAACGCTATAAGGCGTATTGTAAAAAAGAAAAGAGCCATGTGGCGAATATTAATTTTTTAATTAAAATTGTAAACAACAAGACCTAAGTGGGGAGGCTGGAAAGTTCCCACGATAATCGTTGAATAAAAAAAAGTGGTCCTATTAATAATTCTTGATAGTAAACAGACACAAATAAAATAGATAACAAACGGATATGCAGAAAAATAGCATAAAACGTTATGATATAATTTGCGTAAAGTGGGATTATAAATTTACAATTTCTCCACGCAAGACTTTCATTGTCATTTTTAATATCATGTTTTGCGCACGATGACGTGAAAGTGGCCTAAATTTGTACCAGATTTTTCGATTTTAAAATATACTTTGGTAGAGCCTTTTTAGGCGAAGGAACTCCCTCTCAGTCAGCAGGAGTAGTTCGTCGTTTTTGATGTTCCTTGAGTTGGAATACCGTAACTGTTATGAAAGACTTCTCAGAAACTACCAAAATTCACATTTGTTAAACAGTCTACTACCGAAAGAAGCTATGTAAAAAATAGAAAAATCTGTAACGAAAGGAACTATTTAGTTGGTAGGATCTGATAAGTGATAACTGCAAAACTGTAAGTGATAGTCCAAACCTGTGAGCACGTGCGGAATAAAAATGATCGACAATAAGCAAACTACACGTTCATCCAGACATCTGGCAAAAACAAGTATCTAGGTGACAAATTTTGGAACTTCTTGGTGTCTGATAATTCAAATAATTAAGGATAGGATGGTGAAATGATGATAAATTATTAGTCTACAGATTCAATTTCAAATTTCACGAAAGAAGCTAGTTAGTTCTTCCTGCTGATCAATCTTGTGTTCGATCCAAATAGCTAGAACAGACAAAATGGAAATTCCAACCAAATGAATAGTTGGATGTCTGATAACTCTTGCAATTTTTCATCAAGGAAGAGTAGGCAGGTGAAATGCTAGAAAACTACCAGATTGAAGAGCCATTGAAGAATTAGGCGGAAGCAAATACGTAGGTGTTCCTTTCTAACACGAAATTTCCAGTTCATGTAGAAAATATTGAAAGAAAATTGTCCGCATCTTCCTATTGTCTGACAATTCAAAATAGAGATCATAAGTATACCAAGAATGACCGAATACGCTATAGCTTTGTTGATTTTCTTTTATTTGCTATATTATGATTATGTTTATATCGCCTAGTACACATCTAGGGTGGCAAATAGCTGCCAAATTAACAATGTTTTCAAGGCTGTTAGTTTGTTTCATAGTCCTAATCTGTTCGGTGTAAATTTTGGTCAAATCGACGTCTCAAGTAGAAAATAGAGGAGAATTGGTGAAGAGGTGTCGAGAAACGGCTTCTTTTTATTTCCTCCTATCGCTGCATTTAAAGGTGAATTTGGAGGGAAGAACACAATTTCAAGAGATCGCACCATTGCTTCCAGGAATCCATTGCGGGCTGCATAACATCCCCTTTACGACTCCCCGGGGTTATTTTATTGTTATCTTGCTAAGCTCACGCCACCTAGAGTCAAATAGAAGAGGATAATGTCTCCGCCCTGATCCGCCCTAACTTTTAATCCCCTGGGCTCTTGCCCTGTAAATAGCAGCGAGTTAACTTGTAGACGAAATCGACTTTTATTTGAATATTTAAGTTGATTTCAGACATCTTAGACATCCGGCGATAGTAGACAACGTCTAACATGATTCAAATAAAAATAATAACTTTCACTTAGTAATGTGATAGAACGTGAAAGAATCAATATAAAATAAACTGTTTTTAATATTTTCGGGAGGAAAATCAAAACGATACGGCTTTTTTCTGAGAATTCTAAGACCCGCCGCCCTTCTGAATCGAGTGATTTTTGAATTCCCAGTGTAGTCTGCCCTTATGAACTATAATGAAGCCGGGCTTTAAAATGAACGGGACCGAACCGGTTTTGGGTGCATGGTTCGGTCGGCGGTCCACGAGGTGGATTTACATTTGCATATGACGATCGTATTCACGGCTTGAACAAATCAGGTTTAGAAAGATAATTCAATTTATCGTCTTAACTAATAGATGCTACCTACAAAACATTTCCACAAGTAGAATAATTGTCTTGGCCATTACGTGCAAGCTGTGAATTTTGGAATTTTATACCATTCTTAGGGTTTCTCACGAAGTTGCTGTGAAGCTAAAACCCACACTTTTTATCGTCGTTTTTTAAACAAAGTAGCGTTGTGGGTTATAAAAAGGAGAGGCAAGACGACTGCTATTTCAAAGGGTTTTCCCATAAATGAAAAACAACTTTCATTAGCGTTATAGTCTACAGCGTTTGATCAATTCTGTTTAGACTATGTTCCAGAAACAATAAATATGCCATCTGTAACAAGCGCAATGTTGAAAACACTTTTAGACATTTGCCTAATGGATAACCTCTGTTGAGCCACATGGCCTCCTTAACGTCGACGGGGATTATATCTTGGCAAGATGTTCTTTCTACCTCTAACGCAGAAGGTATTGTGAGACTTTAAAATGACGAACCAAAACTTCAGCATTCTTTGGACATTCTATTTAGAAAAAAATCACAATCACGATTTTTTCGAAACATCACTTGTAAATGAATAAGAACAATGGCTTGGGTGGATAGTTGAATAAAAGTGTAGAAAATTCTTTGTAAATAACGTACGAAGTAGGATTAAATTTGACCATAACTTTGATAAGCATGAAAAATATGTATTGCGTTGTTGAAACTTTTTTGTACTGAATTTCATATGTAATTTTATACTTTTAATCGTATTTTATTTTGAATTAATGAATTTTTTCCTGAGACTAATAACAGTCAAGTCGTTCCAACCCTGTTCGTATCGGCATACCGATAGGTGGGGTACTCGATATCGTCAGCCATCTCATTAATCACACACCCACAATTTCAATTTTGTACAGATATACGCATATAATTAATATAATTATATAAATATAAATAATCACCCTTCAACACGTATCCATACTACTATTTACACAGACATATCAAAGTATATACAATTCTATGTGTGAGAAAAAAACCCGCTTCCTCTTAGACTTAAGAAGAGCGAGTAATCGATCCACCTGCCCGAGTACCATTTTTGTCATGGGCCATGCCTAGTCGCTCCCTGAAAGAGCCAAGACATGGCTCATTTCGATCAGATGTGACACACTGAGCAGTATTTCTCTACAAACAGGGCACCTGCCTGGTTTTTGCACCAAAAACCAAAAGCAAGTGTCCGTGTCAGTCGGGAATGGCTATCCTCAATCGAGTTAGTACAATCCTTTCCTTTCGGTTCTCAGAGATTATTATTGTGCACTACACTTGTGCAAATACAACTGGAAAAAATCAGCTCTACATAATTCAATGAGTTATAAACAAATACCTATTTGAATAAACCGCCCGTGAATAATGTCATTTGACTAAGACTTAAAACCGCTTTTTTAATTAAGGAAGTGTTTCTCTTTTTCAACGTTCAACTTGAGGACTTGAGATTGTCAAATGGTAACTATTTGACCTGGTCAAGTACGTGTACACGACATTCGGACCACCAACGATCACGACGAAAACTTTCGCTTAAGCAAGCCCACTTTTTATTTAAGATTAGAGCATATCGTTGTATTTCGGAAAATTAATTTTAATTTTTATAAATTGGTCATTGTTCAATGGTGTCGCTATAGTCCTTTTACTATTGGTAATAATATCAATGTTTCTTCTGTTGTTGTTTTTACACTGGTTATAACAACAATTTTTTCTCATCTTAAAACTTCCATTAAAGAATCGAAAAAAGACATTCACTCTTGAACTTTATTTAATGTATTTCGTACTTGTGATACGAGTAGTTAGCGTAGCGCATATTAAGGTCCATAAACCATCTGAAAACTTAACTGAACGACGCTTCTTACAAAGATATAAAACTGGGCCTACAAAGATCGGATTTATAGCTAGGAAGAGCCTCTTTCCGCGTCTTTTGAACTGAATCCTTTTATATAGAAAACGACAGTTGAATAAAAGGGAGATCTGCGATAAACCGTGAAGAAGCTTAGGTAGGCTTTCGACCAACCTGGGAAACAGGATCGCAAGTTCAAATCCCCGGTAAAGGATAACAAGCAACATTTTCAAAAAAAAAATTGCATTTGAAATCAAGGATTGAATTGTATATTGAAATCATATAATTTATACTACACGGGTTTGAGTTGTTTTACTTTTCTGCCGAGACGAGACAAAGGAGAAAATCGATTCTGTCAACTCAATCTTTCTTTCGAGTAACAATATTCCTGTGAAAGAAAGGAGACGTGCATAATTTTACAAATCGTGTTTTACCTCTGGGCTTACATTATTTAAAATTATTAAATTTTATGTATTATCTAACGTAATAAGTTTTTATTCTTATCAGGACGAAAAATATTGTAATACGAATTAGTAAAATGGCACTCTATAAAACATTTTCAGTCTTCACTCCTACTTCAGTCGTTTTGCATTGTACAAATGCATTGGAAAAGAAAAAAAGCATAATTAAACTTACCATTCAATACGACCGGATGGAGGGTAAAGACGAGTTTAGTCCCAAATGGCAGCGTTTTTTGGCACAATAATCAGACTTGATATATCACACCTAAATAATAACCGAAATCAATCCTCTTAGTTTGCATTTTAATTAATTATTCAGCAGTTTATATATATATAACTAGATAGCACATCTAATTTGTCCCAATCGAGTCGGAAATGCAAAATAATTTTTTCAACCAGCCGAAAGAGGGAAGACAAGTTGTTTTCACCAAACAGGCGAAAGCCACTTATCAATACAGTAATTAAACGGCAAAAAAAAAGAAAATTCGCAAAGTTTATGTTGTGATGGAAGTTGGTGTGCCAGTGGATCGAATTAACAACAGCTGATGTTGTTAGGGCAGCTGCATATTAAGCCGAAGGTCGTAGGTTCGAATCCCGTTCTTGACACTAACTTTTTCATTTCGACCAATTCGTTTTGTAAAAACATTAATTAATTGAAAGAATTACCACTACTTATAATGGATCAAAACAGAATAATAATGATACAGGACGTTCACAACGTATAATTAGTAACAAACATAATATAATGTTTGTAAATGTCAAATGTATTTTAAAATAAAAAAGTGAGGCAAGATCAAATCGGTGAGGAAAAATATACATAAATATCTATAGGAAATGTAAATTTGTAAATCAAGAAAAAATTTGTGCTAAATTTATAATATTATAGACACTAAGCCCTGAAGATGATCTGAATAAAAATCGAAAAGTTGGCACAATAAAGAAAATGTTTTTCTAAAACCTTCTTCAGACCAGGGCCCATCTCATGACCTCCAAATAATCACTATAGACACTTATAAAAAAGAAAATATAAAAATATGGCCAAAAAGTAGTCATTGATAGGATTGATAGCTAAATGAAAGGGATCAATGAATAAAAAGTTTCACAATCTTGGGATTCTACTGGTATTTACAAGTAATTTTACTAATATAATATATTTAGTCCATCCTCTTACCGGGCATACAGACGGTCTTTCGAGACGGATGAGAAAGCAATGTTTCGTTAAAAGTTTCCCACCCAACTGAGTTGATATTCGGTCGGGAATAGGAACGGGATAATTTGTCAAGATTTAACTCGGGAAGGCGGATTCTCCCCCCGATCTTGCAACAACCCCTTAAACTCCATTTCCGAAGGATTTCCATTCTCACACAACTTTTATTGAGTTCCACCCCTCGACCCGCGAAAAAAAAATACCTAAAGATTGAAAGGTCTCATCAAAAATTTATACGCCTGCGCTCATAATTGATTTCCCTTTTCACCCCCGATGCATGGAAAAGTTTTTGAGTGAGTAACGCCATTAACTGCTAAAAGCAATTATCTCCATTAGACGATGATAATCATTCCTTTATCGAGAAACAGTTACCTTACAAAAATTATTTCTCACCTTGGTAAATATTTTTAAATTATTTCTCGACGTTTCTATTTTTCTCAATATATTTACTTGATTATTATCGACCTCCACGTAAATACAACCCAAAAAAACATTGTTTGACCTAACTGAATCTTAATTTCATAAGCTTTTTCTTATCCTAACCCATTCCTTCTGTTTCACCAGTTACGTCATCAGTCAGTCACAATCTTTTAGATTTTTATGCTACTTTGATAACGTCCCGTAGGCACTTTCATAGTAAAATAGGTTTTAATCATCGTAGATACCAAAAATAGAGTAATAATAAAGTTCACTTTTTTGTTTGTGTCGACTATCTGAACATTCTTGTGTTATGTAGACAAAAAAAATTATTTTTCATTACTATTTATGTTAATATTTGTTCTTTTGGAGATATAATTTTTGTAGCGAACTATTTATCAAATAAAATAGCACCTTTTATTCAATCAAATAGAATATTATTCAGCTTGCTTCTTTAAAAATCATTGAATTAAAAATTAAATTGAGCTTTTTTCAAAACTAAACTTTTTCATATCAAATAGTATTTTTGTAAATCAAATTGAACATGTTCCACAGAAATACCACTTTATAATCAAATTAACTTTAGTAAATTAAAGTAAAATTTTGTATGATCAAGTTGCACTTCGAAAAAAAATTTCAATTTTGTATTAATCAAATTACACTACGTTTTCATTCAAATTAAGCATTTTCCTAATAAAATTGCACTTATAAAAACTGAATTGAAATTTGTTTCAATAACATTGAACTTTTTTCAAAACAAATTAGAGTTTCTCAATCCCAATGAACATTTTTTTCAAATCAAATTCAATATTTTTTTTAATCCAATTGGACGGTTTTCATCAAATTAATAACTCTTCTTAAACAAATAGCACATTTTTGATCAAATTGAACTGCTTTTTCCAATCAAATATATCTACTTTCAGTGAAAATAAATATTTTCTAGATGAAATTCTACTTTTAGAACCAATTCAATCAAATTATACCTTTCTAATTCAAAATGAACATTGATGAATTACATTGAACTTTTTCTTAATCAAATTGCATTTAATTGAAAAATTGTCTTGGGTAAAACCAAATAGAACTTTTTCTCTATACGAATTGACCTTTTGCAAATCAAATACAACTTTTTTCAATGGACTTAAACTTTTTTTACGTTAAATTAATTTTTTTAAATCAAATTATAGGTTATAGGTAAACGAAAAGGTCTTTTTTATATGGTAGTTTTTCTTAATAAAACGGCACGTTTTTCATAAAATAAATTTTTTTCAATAAAATAGAAATTAATCTAATCAAATTAGAATTTTTTCAATCAAAAAATTTACCTTTTATTTACCAAATTAATTTTTTTAGTTAACTGAACTTTTTTCTAACCAAAATGAACAATGAAATTAATTCTTGCCATAATCTAATAAATCTGTTTAATGAAATGTAATTTTTTTTCGGAATCAATTTGAATTTTTTTAAATTATGATTTTTTATTTATCACTAATATATCAAATAGATTTTTATTTTTAAAATCAATTTGTTCTATTTCAAATTGAACAAATCTTAGCAATGACAATAATAGGTTTTGATAAATAATATTCAACATGCTATTAATATAGAAATGATCGAATTATACTTGGAAAAGTACAAGCTTTACTTCTTTTCTGTAGTTTTTCACTGCCTTTAAAAAAATTTGAAGAATCTATCTGGGTTTCGTACGTATGTTTAAGTTAGTATTATCTTATCTAGGGAAAAGAGAGAGGGAGAGAGTGTGTATGTGTGTGATAGAGTGAGGAAGGACAAAACGCATGCGGAAACCAAACACGAAAGCGTTATTTGCGATGTGCAACCTATGCTTTGTCATAGATAGGCTTCGCTTTAGAAGAATGTCGTCCTATAAATACTTCGGGGATAAAACTTTTTTTTAACTATTTAAATTATCGCAGTATTTTCCATTACACGTCCAGTCGGTCGCTTAGAAGAATAGAGGAGAATTTTCTGAAAATAATCCCCCGCCTACCCTGGAACCGGCCCAAGTAATGTTAAAAGAGTAAGTCACTTTCGACTGCGGCTGGAGAATATTTCTTAAGGTACAGGTTTCCTACTTATTCAGAATAAAAAAGATCGTCTCTAGCCCATGTTTAAAGAACGATATGAAAGCAGCTGTAAAAACGAAAAAAGGCTCTTGAATACTGCAATAACCCGCTCTTCCATGTTCTGTAAAGTTTATTTCACCCATCGCGATGCGGGTCTCGGATAAAAATTGTTATTACTATATTAAAAAGGCTTTTTAACACCGTAGGTCACTCTTGCCCTATATTCTAGCTCAGAACATTCTTCAACAATATTGCGGCTTCATCAATAAATATGAAATTGTCAAATTTTACCGTTGATTTAAAAACAAACAAAATCTTTTTTTATTATTCAATTGTTTCAAAACAATTTTGTTTTATTTAATTTCACTTTGGAGAAATTCCGTAGTAAATAATTAGACAAAAATACTTTTAAGTACTAGTTAAGGGCGTAGAATATATAAACCTATAAATAAGATAAATCTCCAACCTAAAACAATACTCCAAAATAAACATAGAATTTTAGACGAAAAATCAGAACTTTACTTGAAAAATAAATGTTAATTCAATAAATACCGTGTGTGTGGTGTTTAGTAACCATTAGTCAATGAACAAAACAAAAATGAACGCAACTTGTTTAAAATAAAGGTTAATGATATTTCTTGATTATTCGGAGATCATGAGATGCGGCCCTTTAATCTAGTTTCACTAGTACCCTTCATCTGATATCCTTTGGAACTTATTTACTATGATATGCCAGTCAATGCTGACCAGGTCTATGGCTATTTTATAATGTGCTATAAGAGTGTGTGAAGGAAATGAAGTAACAGAGGCGTGCCTTGGCTCCATATAGAGCGCGTGTAGGCATGCCCAATTCCCAATTTTCCAAGTTGTAAGAATGATTCTCGGGCACGGAACGAGTCAGGGTACATTGTTTGCTCTTTAAGGGTAAATGGGAATTATTATTGTATATAGCCGTCAAAATATGTTTTCTGTGTTTTGTATGAATGAGTGTATTTATTAGAGTGAGTGGGGAGAGGCTCAATATTTATAAAAGTACCCCATCGACCCCAATTAGATTAGTTTCTTATTGTATGGAAGTAGATGTAAGAATACTGAGCACTCCATCTACCAAATAGAATGAATACAATGTATATCGGTGTAAATGTATTTATTTGTGTGAACGCGTTTTGAATGTGTGTTGTAATATTTCGTATGCGCTCGAGGCTGACATGACCAAGCGAGAGCCCCTTACGAAAATGATAATGTAATATTTCTGTAAATCGTTAATAGAAAATCTATTCATGATTTGATTTCATACAATATCATATCGATGGACATGTTAGAAGATAGTATGAATAAACCTTTTCTACTAGGTACTTAGGTTGAAATCAGCAGGGATGATTTATTAACCACGATAAACAAGGCAATTTAATATGGTTTGCGTGTTGGTTTTTTGAAAGACTGATCGAAATTCGAGAAGTTTGGCCGTTGTGGCCAGGACGCGGTGTGAATTTCCATGTGACAAATCCCCGGCTGAGTTTTCCTTTCGGCCCGCGACCTAAATATATAACCTGTCTGGATTAGTTTCGACTCTCTCAACTTTTCTTATACATAATCTTTATAAATCTTTCTTAAAAAAACATTTTCCATCGCGGCCTTTTACTACGTCAGTTGTTCGGCTTTTTCCTTTTTTTTACAAAAACGGTGAAAGTTGGCCCGTCCGATATAAGGGTAAAGACTTGGAAGTTGGGGCAGTTTCGACAGGAAAACTCCATTATCGTGTAAGCGTGAGAGGTGGCAGACAGGGGTTGAAGAAAAATTTCACCTCTTACCTCGAAAAAGTACAAAATACCAGTCTTTGATAAATTATGATTTGATTTTCTCCCACAGATTTCATCAGCCGTAAGACAACAAATAACGACACCCGATGAAATTCGGCTAAGTTCAACACAAGCACTTCCAAAGTAACAGCTCGAAATGCGTTACTTGCTGCCTTTGTGGCTAGGTATAACGTCGAAAAAACAATTAAAATAATTTGTTAGTCAAGTTTTCACCTTATGTCAGTCTGATATCTAGGTATAATCATAAAAAAAAAATTGGAGTTAGTAGATTTTAGTTTTTGATGTATATTACACGAAAATTCAGTTTAAGTACATTGTGCACTTTTTTTACCACATAAAATATTTTATTGAATACTTATTCGGTTCAAGTATATAAAGTAGACCTGACTATATCAGGTTTCTTGAGCTAAGCCTTGCTTCAGCTATTAGTTTAACATAGCCTCTCTTTCTGTTAAACACGCAAGAAGCTAAAAAGTAAAGAAACGTGAACTATACATCTAATTGGACGACCATAGTATTCTTATCGTGTTCTAAGGTAATTAAGGGAAGGTAACAAAGTCCGAAAGTCGATAAAGCCTAGGGCTGGAACAGTGCGAAACAAAGTCCGTAGAATAATTAGAGGGGCCAGCAGCCAACTAATCTGGTGTAAGTGCCTTCAGCCAAGCTTCATTAGCCACCTCCCTCCGAGTTATTATTTAACAAATTTTAGAGGGAATCCGACGAAGCGTGCCCGAACTCGGTTTAGAAGGAATTGCTTAGACTCGGTCACGCCATTGTCTTCGCCACCTCCGATGCCCCCGGACACGCTTCGCTCCCTCGATTGAATGTCTGACGTGAACCCGTTAAAATTTCCTCCAGGGTCCACTCTTTTTGTGTACCATCTGATGTCGGCCTTTCCCAGCCACCGACAGATATGCAACAATCTGCCAAGCGTTTACAATAGACCCCTTTCTCCAACCTCTATAACTGACCGAACGAATTTTCGTGTTAGTTTTGGTGTACACAGAGTTATGTTACCTTCAACTTTTGACAATTTTCATCAAGCAACATGTACAGCAACTTGCCAAGGGTTTACAGTCTGTCGTCTCTTTTCCGTTTTTCAATAATTAATTTATTTGATGACGTATTGATAGGAGGACGCTAGGTATCAAAGGTCTTAGTTTATGCGTGATGTACAAGTTAGTAGCTGCAACAATGCTAGTCAATGCCAACCATGTCTATGGCGAACGCTTAATGTGAATGCGCCTGTTGAAGGAAGGAAAATATCTAAGAAAAGCAAAAACTACTAGGGCAAGTAACAAATTGATAAATAGTAACTGTAACGAAGAAGGTGAAATTGTTGTGGATGACTATGTAAATTTAGCGTCATAAGCAGCTTAAGTAAACAAAAGTTATCGGTGTGATGTAGGTACTTTGGCCCATTATTTTGTTGACTGGCCGCGGAAATGCCAGCTGAAATGTTAATATCGTCGGCAATTCGATATGCCCAATTATTGATAGATCGATTAGAACCAGAGGGGCAGAATGTGACTTGACAACCAACTGAGCTAAATACATCAGATTTGTCTCGCACAGACACCCCGCACAATTATGTGCATAGTCTTAGGCAAAAACCTAGCCGTTATTATATATAAACAATGACAGTTATATATGTTGAGTTAGGGTATGCAATTTCATAAAATTTGGTTGTGGTGTGTGATTTACAGTTTGTACGGCAACCGAATACACCAAAGCAGATCAGTGAGCGTGCAACTTATTCAACTGACTGTCCTTTGGGGGCCGCAGTAGCCGAGTGGTTAGCGTGAGAGATTCTCGGCTAGTAGACCCCGCGGATTCGATTCCCGCCGTCGCCTCTGGCCCTTTTTTCACGATACTCTTCACCCCTAAAAACGAATACGCAGTTTACTCGGTTAATTTGTGATCGGGCAAAATGTCCCACTCTTCTAAGCAGTCACTTTATAATCTAGGACAATACGTATTTCTCCAATCAATTCAATTTTAACAAGCAAAATCTTCTATAGAGAGTTAATAAAGTAGTTTGAAGTTTGCTGTGACTGTGGTAAAAGGTAAATGCTAAAGAGTAACGTAGTGTAGCAAACCTCGACCAGTTGAAGTGGCATTGATTCAAAGGCCGACTTGTAGTGGTCTCATAAATTCCAGCCAGTTAAAAAAATGCTTCAGTTAGAGAATATATTATTTTAAACGATAGTACGGTAATATTTTTCGTTGAGATTATTTCATGATCTTGCTAAAAAAAACATCGACTTTTTAAACTAGCCTTTTGGTAATGTCGAGGATCATTTGGTATCCGGTGGTATTATAAACAAAGTCAAAGCCCATGAACGCTATGACATTTCCGTTTAATTACCAACGACCCAAAATGTCAGGTTGTAAAAGAGAAAGGTTAGATTTTGTACGCTTAGGAGCGTCCTGCCATGTCAGAGATATGCACCACATCTATAAATACAAGACGAGGAGAAGGCAGTCACGATGAAGCGTGATCCCTCGTTCTAGACAATGACTTGGAAAAGGTCACTCAACCCTCTAATAAGCTGATAAATTGTTACTCCCGCAGTTTCCCGGCCATTCTTCGGCCGGTTTGTTTTATCCCCCTTTTTTATTGGAGACGCTCGCTCAAGTGGAACGTTCCAGTTCGATCTGCGACGTTTAGGGAAAAAACACTTAGACAACGTATCGAGGTTTGTTCTTTTATTGATTTGTTCAGTTCGATATAAAGACGGGATATATGTCACTAGTTCTTTGCTTTATATTTTTCGGAAGAACCGTTCGTTTCTCGAGTGCTTCATATTTTTCTTCAAGAATAGCCCTCGAGTAGGCTTTATCTGGCTCTAGCGCGTTATCAGTAGTAGATAACGTTGAATGGACGACCTGATTGTAGGGCTGTTTCGTAAAAGGTTGTGGGAAATCGTACTGCCGAGGAGGAAGCGGGGGCGCTGTCACGCTGGAACCTACGATGACCGGAAGTCGGTCAGCGGACGTCGTCGTGGACACCTGCCAAAGTCGCTGGCTTTCTCCTCTCATAACGCCAAGGTCCTATAAAGTACTCCCAATCCAACCATCTATATTTTTCATTTTAGATTCAAAATTTGCTCGTTCAGAAACGATGTGATTAATTAGTAATACTATTTAGATGTATATCAACTCCTTAAAAAGTCAATCGTTTGTTGTCATTTCAGTAAGGTGTTACCGTCGTTTACAATTTTGTGTTATTATTGCCTGGTTTTATTTCAATTCCCTTCAAGAGACCTCGGATTCCCTAGCAGTTGTTTGAATCTGATAAACTGTTTCACAATTCTTGGACATATTTTTCTGTCAAGCTAACCTTCATATTGTTCTGTTATCGGTCTGTATGAATGATTGTCTCGTTCAGAGATTTCATTGGTTGCCGGTTTGATAATCGATAACGTTTATTGTACCAAAAGGCAGTTTGTTTAATAAACTATTCAAAAATGCTATAGAAACATTTTTATGGGCCCTAGCTCCCCTGTTAACTAAATGCAGTACTGTACACGTACTAGTGCGTAGAATAAGGATCGAGGTCGTAGTTTAGTATGATAAAGCCTTTTCAGGAATTTTTTCTCAAATATGAGGTGTTTAAGTATATATCCAGCAACATATTTCACCAAAATTAGATACGCGATCGACAGCTCCAGTCCCAGTTGATAAATTTTTGGGCTCATTTGTTTACTTCAATGGAGTATATTTGCCATTAAAACTTGTTGGATGGGGGGAAGAGGGGTGAACATAATTATGTACTGGCCGGATACGACATAGTTCAGTAGTTTCTCTACATTTGAAGCAGATTGAACAAAAAATTGCCAATTGTTACGATATGCCCCCCTTTCTCCAATTTCTATCATTTTATTTTTATATAATTTTACGTCTATAGATTATTTTTATACATTTTTAGGCAATGTTAGTCCAAGAGACACGTGGTTTTGATTTAGGCTATTTTTTCACATCTACGGAGTAGAAAAAAGGAAAAATAGCCGGAAATGTGGATGTGAAATAAATAACCTAAATCAAAACCACGCGTCTCTTGGACTAACCTTTCCTAAAAATATATAAAACGTTTGTATAATTGTCATAATGGACGAATGAATGTAAATATTAGCACATATCTTTGTTGGGTTTCTCTAATATAAATTATGTTTAGTACCTCAATCTGCGTGTGTAGTTTGGGCTCTTTTTTGGGCTTTATAACTGAACAAACTAGCCCTGTTATAGACTTCTAATAAAATATCCATATACCCTATATAATACGCTGTAGCAAACAGGTAGCTCTATAAACGTTTTAGGTGAGGTCAAAATGGGTCTGGAGTTACATGGGATCCGTTAGGGGAGTCAGGGACATCCTCGACGTCGCATTGGTTTTTGGTTCTAGTTCAGTACTGCTTAGTTAATTCAGTAATTTCTCTAAGTAGTCAAGATGTCTGTCAATTGACTAACTTCAGTCACTTCGAATCGATGAGCGGGCAATATGTACAGTAATTTACCAATGGTTTTACAATATGATCCTTCTTTCTCCAGTGCCTATTAACCAAATGGATGCTGCTGAGGATGGATGTATAAACATATAGAATAAGACTGAGGTCTTAGTTTCCTTCGTAAATTGTATTAATTTGAAGACGTTATATTTGTAAGAAACACATTTTATCCCAAATTCTGAGATGTCTGCGTTTAGTATGCGCGGGTTGGGCCTAATTCAAATCGTGGGATGGGCTGTCCTTTAATCTAGTTTCACTAGTACTCTTCATCTGGTATCCTTTGTAACTTATTTGCTATGATATGCCAGTCAATGCTGACCAGGTCTATGGCTATTTTATAATGTGCTATAAGATTGTGTGAAGGAAATGAAGTAACTAGAAATGTTTAGTCAGAACTCGTGAGATGAGGTGTGGTGTGATGTAGGTTTCAGAAAACATTTGCTTTATCATACCGACGTTTCGAGCTTTATTGAGATTATCTTCAGGGCCTGGGATTTAAAAAATTGTTTAAATTTAACAAACACATATAAGATGGATTTATACAATGCCAAAAAAAATTGTATATTCAATCGAAGTATTTGTACTCATTCAAAGTGTTCGTTTTCTGTGTAGATGTGTCATTCATGTGTGTCGTATTGAGTGTGCCAGTAAGATATTGCTGTTTTATGTTTATGTAGTTGGATTTTGAAGAGGTGGGGAAGGAAGTCGGTATAGAAAGACATTTTTGTATAAGGAGTCGGCGTCTTTTCGCCTCAAAGTACTATATGGCCAGAGGACATCCTGGAATATGCAGGATCCTTCAGGCACTTTTGTAAATTTCAAGGCGTTCCGGGTATCTAGGAGTGATTGTTGATCTTGTATTGCAGTTCACAATGTACGATTAGTTCTTGTGAATAAAAATATCGTGTGATTCTATGTCATCAATACATAACTATGACACACGTGTTATACGAAACTTTAAAATTGTGTTTCACAGGGGAAAAAATCCGAGTCCGTCCTTTTTACACGAAGGGGTAAAAGCTAAATAATTATATGGGGCATTATGGTGTTGGGATGTGATTTGACAAACTTATCGCCGGATCGTGCCCCGGTACTAGATCGGAGGCAGGGCAAAAACTGTCATTGGCAGCACCATTGTCTTTCCACGGCTTGTCAAACAATTACAAAATTAATAACCTGCTCTAGATTGACAACGCCGGCAGGGATGATCGATTTTCCCCGGTCGCGTGAAAAATTGTCGACACCCGTCGGGTGTTCGCAGCTTTTCTTCGCTTTCATTTCAAAATACCTTTTACCAAAACTATTTATGCCTCTATCCTTTTTTCGTGTACTTCTTCGGTGGCAACCCACAAATTGATATCGGGACGGCTCACAAAAGTAATAGAAATGACAAACATGTCAGACGACCGAAGCTTTCAATTTATATCGTTTTTTCCAAGGATCGGACATCCACGTCCCAGCTGCTCCCCAATTACATGAATTTAATAGACCCCCTGGGGAAGTCATCCTGCCCGGTTTTACTTCCTGGCACGGAGAAATTAATTTTGAAAAGCTTCTAACGCTTGGACGTGTCTGAGGTCTTCCTAAAGAGAAAAAAATTGTGCCTTGTATTATTTTCCTTCTCAATTAACTTCAAAGACGCAAGACTAAAATTAAATTGGTTGCACACATCACACATCACAGCCAAAAAATTCTAATACAAGCTTTTATCAAAATTGCTGGATTTGAGAAAAAGGTTGTCTTTTTATAAAGAAAATTGGAAATTTTGAGTCAAAATCAACATATTTCTATTCTCGTTTTTCATCACAAAGACAATCGAGCGAAAACTAAGCGAAATGAACTAAACGGATTTCAATAGGCTATTGTCATTTTAGTTAAAATATATTCGGAGCAGGTGAGATTTTTTATTGAACAAACATTCAACTTGTATGCTTAGTAACAAGAGTAATGCAACACAACATAACAAGTGTATAAGTTGATGGTGCTGAAACGAGAAACATGACTGAAAAAAACACACGTTAAACACTTTTATTACAGTACGTTTTGTAAAACTTTGACATTAAGTCAACATTCCGTCTGACTCACGATGTTTGCAGAGGTGGGAGAAAAAAAATTGTACTCACGTAATAAAACACTAAAGGTATTTCAAGTTTACTACCATTTCAAAATAGAATCCCTCCAGAAATATCATTAGGTCGATTTGTGTCTTGATTGAACAAATCAAATATTATGCTTGTCAGTAAATTCAATAAGGGCATTTGCCGGAATGCGCTGGTGATAATCTGTCGTTACAGCAGTAATCCTTCCGATCCAATCATCACTAATACAGGGAGGAAAACATTTATAGGACCGTAACCATTAACGAATTAATTTCCCTTTATTGAAACATACCGACTTCACTTTTAAATTATAGAAGATTCCTTTTGAAAAAACGGGCTTTCTAATATTAGTTCATGGTTTTTCGTGACTATTTACGAACGAATAATACGAAAATAATTATTTTCTACAAGATACCTGGAAAACAGACTAACTTTAAAGTGACGACAAGTCTGTTACCAGACCCATAGGGATTTGAGGGCTTTAAGCCATAAGGGGCTAACAAGAAAGTAATCTACCCTTAACTGGATCCAAGTAAGTCCTTCGCATCATCCCTATAATGCTCCCATCTAATATTCTAATCGAACATTCCTTATACGACTAAAGTTTCAGACATTAATATCACTTCAGCTGAGTAACTCATCTGAACTTATGGACCTGAAGTATGGCGAGATACCAGACAGGACAACCTATATCGAATTCAAACATTATACTTAAAAATCCACCGATTCAAATATCAAATTAATGTTTCTTTTCTATAATTATAATGAAACTCACCATAAGGACTTGGTTATCACTTCTGTAGAAGAATGTTCCGACTCATTTGACTTTGGACCTGAAACCTGAAACCTAGTAATCCAACCTGTACCGGATGCCAAACTTCAGTCCTCAACGTCCTCCATATCATCATTACTAATTTTTTATACCCTACTATTCAAACATTGCTAGAAAAAATTAATATCTCTCCTGCAGAAAGGCTAGTCAAGTCTAACTAGTCTGAAATTGTCCTGGCGGTACCTCAAATGCAAACTTGTCAGACCAACTCTTATCTAATGTCTCTCAATTTTGAAAAAGAACTATTTCGATTAGTGAGGGTATAAAATTCTGAAGTTCAAGGTACTAGCAAGTAGTCAAGCGTATATTGAATTCAGATATTTTATTTAAAACTCCTATAGTTCAAATCTTCCTTACCAGTTCCTCTTTCAAATTTACTTAGCAAATAATCATCATCAACGTTTATTTCTTGGTTCTTTTTTAAAAATTGGTCCCGATCTAACTCTAATACTCTTGAATAAGATGTAGTCTAGAACCTACAAAAGTCTAAACAAACCCTTCCCTCATATAAACTAAGACATGTTAAGAAATGATAAATTGGCTGAGGTTTAATTGATGTTTAATTTAACATAATTGCAAAGGAATCACTATGTAATATTATAATACAATAGTATAAATACATGTATATCATTGAAAAAATCTTATAAATTATACGAAACTAGTATAGCGAAATTTATTTTTTTGATTAACGGATTAACCAATGTAGTAGCTCGTAGCAGTTCATTTCTTTAGCCTGAACAGTCAAGTTGACCTGACATCCATCACTTACTCCAATTGAAATTTCGATTGGAATTAACGTAAATAGAGATTTATTTAGTTCCATGCCGTTCGGAATTCCGGTAGCCGATGGATGATGCCGTTCGAAAGGGAAACTGGAGCCACATTGTCACTATCGTCTTCATTAATCTAGAGAAACTGGGAAAGCAAGGACGGAGAATAAAACCTCGAGACATTCGTTTCTCTTTCACGATTCGTTCGAATTCTTTCCTTTGGATAAACAAATTAATTGCTCTGTCAGCCCTCGGCCTGTCGTTACACGCACTAATATAGATCGCTGTCACAACTAAAACTACAACGGCTTTCTTTTGTATTTTATTATCAAGAAACTTTTTCTTTTCACGCGAATCGAATCGACTGTAAAGGATCGTAATTATCTTCGGCAAGACTCTTTCTAAAAACTTGCAACTTGTTAGAAACCAACTCATCGATGACAAAAAAAGAATAGGATCAGGACGGCAACATGGCTTTTTTATTTTATTTAAAAAACTGGTACAGAAGTGAAAAATCATGTACCAGAAACGGCCATCTGAGGTTTTCTCTAATTGGCCGTCGCCGCGGTTGGTGACCCCCGCGGGTTGCAGCAGCACAATGGCCACCCCCTCTCCAGAGTCGACAACCTTGGTGAGAGTGAATCTCCTGCATCCAACCTTGAGACACAATCTATCTTCCACTCACCCTTTCTAACCGAATTTCAAAACTATCTTTCTTCTGATCATTAATCATCGAATCCACCGTTTTGGGGACACGATTAAGACTTTTGTTTACAAAACTCGTTCGTGTCTGTCGATTAGATTCGCATGCCATTCAAACGATTTAATTATATCGTTTTTACTAGCGTTTATCGAATGTTCAATCATAACATGAAAACATTTTCCATTTTGTGGTTACAAACACCATGTTTACCACAACAAGTATACAGGGTGTTCGGCTACTCGGGTTACAAACATTGACGTTAGTTGTAAATTCAAAATAAAATCAAAAGTCCTAATTTACTATGATCTGAATCTCAACATTTTCTGAGTTATTCCCTTTTCTTCGATTTCACGACCTTGCTTCAGATAATTATAAACAATCATAACACCTAAACAAAAAGGTTTTGGACAAGTCCGTTGAGACCATTGAAAACTCGGTTAAATTTCCAATTTTTTTTCAATTTCAGTACTTTTCGTGATCCACTTGACCAATTAACATCTTTCAATTAATTAAGGTTTTGTTGAGATAAACATTGGCAGAAAAAAATGGCAAAAAGGAGGGAAAATTCGAAAGGTTGGGTTGAGTGGGAAGTTAGTGTCCGAGTGGATAGAGGGGGACAGCTCCAGTTGTAGAACAGCGGCGTATTATGAAGGCCATGGTTTCGAATCCCGATCGTGACACTGTCTTTTTTAACTCATCAAAAAAAACCTTATTTAATTTTTTTTCCAAAGTTGAAAAATTTACTATAATGATTGTATCTATTATTTCCAAATCTAGCGACCTGCAAATTTCAAAAAACGTACTCCATTTTAAATACTTTTTAGTGGTGTTATTTCTTTTGTTAATTACTTTTTTTCAAAGATGAAGAAATTGATGAAGGAAATGAAAAAACGCTGGGTGATTGATTGGTAAGGTGGAAAGATAATAATAATAAATTATCACCATAGTACATTTTTCAAATTTAAAAAAAAAAAAACATTTTTCACAGTTCTGGCTACTAAAACATTTATAGATTTACCATTGATCACATTTGAAGCAAGGTCGTGAAATCTTCAAAAATCAAGACAACTGGAATAACGCCGTAACTGCTGAGATTCGGACCATAGTTAATTAGTACTTTTTGGTACCATTTTTAATGTACAATCTGCTGGCAAAGTTTGTAACACTTGTTGTAACGGCTTACCTACGTATTACGGAATGTGTGTATGTCTGTCACGATTAACAGAGTGGCTAGATTAAACAGATGTTAAAAGGAGGAAAGGGGTGGATAGGAAAGGCTTTCTGATGGAGAAGGTTTATACCTGGGGGCTCTAGGACTAATCCTGGAGTGCTCCTGTCCAGATAGGAGGACTCACTCCCCTAATCCTTACCCAGCCCTCGCTATCTCAGACTATTGTTCACCTGTCACCCTCTCATTAACAACCCGGACTCACGCCGGCCATAATTGGATCCCAGTTTCGGAACTTGGTGCGGTGATGAAAATCCCCCCCCCACCGTTGGGGTTTTGCAGATTATGAAAGGGCTTGATACGGGAAATTCGGACTTTCTTTATCCTGACTTATGGGCCGAGTTTGCCCTGAAGACAATGGAATGTGTTTTGAATGTCAATAGCCGTCCGCTTTGACCCTGTGAACTATGCGCACGGATCCTTTGAAACTTGGCTAACCCCTAACAGAATTTCAAGCAAACACACTTTTCATGTAATATTTCTTAATCTAACACAAAAGTAATAATTTAAAGGAAATTCCAACGGAAATTTATTTTGTGGCTCGTTCTTTAAGAAGCCTTTATTAGTAAAAGGCAATGCCAACCCAAACTTAAAAATAAGCCCATAAATTGAATTGCTGGAATAGAATAAATAATAATTCAAATCATACTAATAACGTTAAATGTGTTAAAGACAAGATTGTTTGTAACTTTAGTGTGCTATTTGGGAACAAATAACACACTCAACACTAACACAGTCGGTCTGCCAAAAATTGTTCTAGTGCACTATTTCGTACATTCATTTGGCTTGAATTTGGTTTCCTTGCCAAATTAGAAGCTTATAATGTACAGTAAAGAATCAGAAAGAAAGTAAAATTGAAAAGAAGGATTACAAAATAGATGATATTCAAGTTTTTTAAACGAGTTCCATCAAGGCACTTGTTAAAAGTTAACTTACAATTTTGCCTTTTTAAACATCTTTAGAGTTAAAATTTGTTAAAATTAAAAATGTTTGTGACTTCAATGTGGTATTTGGGAACAAATAACACACTCAATAATGACATAGTCTGAGGATCTGCCAAAACTTGTTCCAGTGTACTATTTCGTAAAATCCTTCGGCTTGGATTTGGTTTACTTGCCAAATTAGAAGCCTATAATGTAGCAAAAGAATCAGAAAGAAAAAAATGAAAAGAAGGATTTCACTTTTTTAAAAGATAATTTACCAAATTCGCCTTTATCTTTAGCATTAAATTTGTTAAAGTTAAAAATTTTGGTGTATTTGTCGTAATTCTATTTGCCAACAAGTAACACACTCCATACTAACACAACCTCGTTCGTCAAAGGTTGTACTACATTTTCCGATTTGAATTCGATTCATTTATCTTACAATGGAAATGTTCATAAAATTAAACAGAAATGAATAAACAATACTGAAAAAGTAAGGATCAAAACAGCAGTATAAAATTAATGTGTATCAAACGCTTATCAAACAAGACCGTTTTAAACAGATAATCTAGCAAATGTGCAATGTTAGTCATCTTTGGAATTGTACAAAATAAAGATTAATTGTTATAATCACTTATAAAATCTATGGATGTCCTTCCTTGCTGACTTAGCACATTTACAGGTAAAAATTTCCAAAGATCATTCACGAATATTTGCTCCTATTAGCACAGCATCAAGGGCACATTTAGCACACGTTTTCGAAAGTACTCCAGAAATGAAAAACAAAACGATGATTGGTTTACACTTGTTTACCCTTAACTCATTTGTTGTTCGTTTGATAACCACTGTGTTTTAGATTTGGGCTAGAAAATAGGTAGTTCAAGTGTGCAAACTTCCCAGTAAGGAAAACACAAAATAATGAAAAATACGCGGGGGTAATGAAGACACAAATGTATAAATGGAGGGTTGTGAGGAAATGGGCAGGACCCGTACACAAGGGCAAAGGAAAACACAAAATAGTTGAAAAAACAGAAAACTATAACCTTAGAATTACCTTTCTCAACTTTCCGTATTTAATTTTATAGTTTATGTGGCCACATTCGTCAATTTATGAAGGTTTGAAATATTTAATGCACTATAGTATATAAAAAATCCATTCGAAACTTTTTTGCTGGCAAAAATATTTCTCAATTATTCGGGAGCGGTTTGGTGGAGAAATTAATTTCAATTTTATTTTGAAGCAACTTCCATCTTACTTCAAAAGCAAGGATAAACTTGTCCACTCGCCAATCTTAAAATATGATTACCAGTTGAAAATTGTTCGAGCAAGTGAAAGGAAATTTTTTAAAAATATTTTCTTATAACTGCTTTACAGTTTTACTCTGTGACGTTATCTAAATCGTTTGAGAGTATAATTTCCCATATAGAATAATTTAGATTGTATTTTTATTATGTTTACTTTAATTATCATGTCTTGCTATAACAAAACGGAATTAAATTTACGATGTAAGTACACTTGAACAGCTAACAATAAAACGGATATAAACTTATTCTAGATGGTTTCTTAAAACTGAAATTTAATATTCAATATTCTGTGGCCTTAAAGGGTTTTATTTTCTAATGCTACTAATTTGTATTTCCCGCTGAGACAAAATGTAATAGAAGAGGGAACGTCCAACGACCACCAAGTCAAACTCTTTAACGTTTTATATATTTCACAAGTTAAAATGGATAATTCTGGGATTCGAACCGCTAGAGTGGGGAAAACGAGTCGAACTCTCTGCCACTCGACCACCGCCCCGGCAAAAGATGTAATTTTGTTATTTGTACCTTCATTACTTTAAACAATTCATTCCACTAATATTTTATTATATTACGGGGGTTATTAATGTAATATAATTTTCATAAAATTTTATATTGTGAGCTGAGTTGCAGGTTAGAAATAAAATATTCAAGGTTATCAGATGCCAAATTTGGCTTACAATACTAATGTTTATAAACTTTTTAAAGGCTTTACTAATTAAAAAATGTGTAAGTATTTTGAAATGCTGAAACCTTAAAGCATTTTATTCACAATATGATGATGATATGTGTCCTGTCAATGATTTCACATTCCAGCTGGAATAAGATATACATTAGAACTTTTGACAGAAATTCCCTAAGCTTGGGTGTTTCTTAATGTTTTAGCCCACTCTTTGTTTTTTGTCTGAATTGTGCGGACCAAAACGATCTAAATCAACTACATGCTCATCACATCCTCATTTAAATAATTAATTATTTTTTATTATAGTCGAAACGTCTTAATAATTAGTTGAACGTTAGGATTGAAACACGATACTGCTGGTTATCGGTTGTTAATACCAATAGTGTACTAACAATGGCTACTCCCTGATGATTAGCCGGGGGCAATAATTTCCAGCTAGGAGGACGATAATGCTGTAAATTCATGGCCGGTCGGAGGTTATTGCACAGTTATCTGTCTCATTGTTTGTCCCCGTGGAGTGGGCGTTCCTAGGCGAGAATTAATATAGATATGTTTATGAACCGGTTTAACATACAAAGGGAAGAGCAATATGTTTGGCTCTCACTAATGGGTCGTTATATTACTCCGAATATCTTACTCCCTATTTCCTCCTTATCTCCCCCGACCAACCCCTTAATCTCCACCCGGCACTTCACAGGCACCACCCTCTTAATTGTACTTTCGCACATATTTGCTCCCGTGCTATAGCCGTTTTACTTCCATTGTTAGTCGGGCTGAGTCTCGGTTACTTCACTTCCCTCGTATTTAACGTTTCTATTACTCATACACTAGGCCTTGCTCAAGGCTGTAATCACATTTTTGTAGTTGCCATCATCATGATTAACTTTAATCAGATCAATTTATTTTGATTTTGGGATGCGTTGTCCTACAGTACGTAACATCTGCAGCTTGCTAATTAAAATGTTTTCGTCCTATATGTTTAACAATTATGTTTTTATGCACCTTGGAAAATTACCGTTTTTCAACAACTAAGCTTTATGTTTATTATTCTAAAAGAAAATATAATTAATATTCAAAGTTAAACCCATTAATGAAAAATGCTACAAACCGTCTTTCAACAAAATTGAACCATTTTCATTTGACGGAGGGAGGACTGGCCTTTAAAACCTGTGAAAACTATCCTACCAACTTTTGTTAAAGTCTCATATAGTACGGGCTTTGTACAATAAAGTCACTTTTCTCTACGAACGAATTTTAGCTTATATGGCAGGTGTTCTAACCCATGATCTTCTAAGTCTTCAGTTCTATCCTTCATCTATATTATTTTATCTTGAAACAACTTTTCATCTCGTGTTACAATGTTTTGGCAATGCCTCATATAGTAATGACTTAAAAATATTGATTTGTTTCTAGACTAAATTCTAGACGAAATTTGACCTTTATGGTGGCCAGTCTGCCCCATGATGTTATCTAGGTCTTGAGATCTATCCTTCGTCTCTACCAAAATTTGGACAGTTCATTATTATTCATACATTATTCGAGTATTGAGCAACTCATATAGCATGGTCTTCAAAAAACATCGCTTACTTCCTGAAGCCAAATGGGCATTCCATCCTAAGAAGATCTTCTAGATCTCACACCCTACCATGATTTTACCAGCAAACCTGCTTTTCATCAAATGATAGTCTTCACGCAAAATCTTATATATGAACTTTTACAAATATTTCGTTTTTTCTAGGGGCGAGATTTTGCAAATATGCAAATATGACAATACAATTACACTTTGTAAAATATTTATCCCAATTTTCGTTTTTTATGTAAGTTGTAGATTTTGTGGAATTAAAATACCATTTATACACTTCGGGCCCCGTCTCTGGTCCTTTTTCAAAGCTGGTATTTGAGCTAAACAGAGCTAGGAGGCTCGAAATGCATAAGTGAATAAAATATATGACATGTAAGTTCAATTAATCAACATTCGTTGGTCGTTGCACGTGGCTCTTCTTTCTTTCCATTGATTTAAGCGTTTTCTGCTGGCCAAGAGCCCCATCCCATTCGGTTTTACTAATTTTTCGACCTTCTTCAGAGGTTGTCAAGTGTTTTATCTAAAATATATAATGTATAATGAGAATTATTTAGAAAAAACGTAATCTTTTTCATGATTTCGTTCCACTGATTTATTCGGAGTAAGGCATTATTGACCAGTTAAATATTTATAAACATCCTTGTGTATAGTCTTGTACAATGTATTACTAATTATTGATAAACAATCGCTAGAATAATCATATTTGCAGATCTTGAAATCCGTGAGTTTGATAAAACGTTTATCACACACATCAGATCTCCGCTATTTTATCGATTATTTGAGATTTCGTACGATTGTAATAATTGTTCCAATTAGCTTATTTTGAGCGCGGTTTGGTTCAATTTTTCCCCTTTGCCACATTCTTGAGTAAATGTCGTTTAATAACGTTCGGCCGTACGAGGTTTAAATATAAAGCGGGCGGCAGAGGGAGTGGCGTCGGCGACAGGGTGTCACGACTGCCACAGTCCTGCCTGTCTCTATTTCCGGAATTGTTATGAATTATGAACGAATGAACGAAATTATTCCCTTGTCCACGCTAGAAGTATTCCGACCCGGGGAGTGATTTTGTATGAAGATGTCATGCTGGAACTCTTTTTTTTATCGTTACCTATAAACCTTAAATAATCTAAAAGCCTTAGCTAAGAATGGACCTCCACCGACTGTTGACCATTATTGCACTGAAACGTATAAGTACGGTGTTAGGTAATAACCATACAATCCTAATAAAACAAAAATAGAAAAATATAAGATAAAATATTTCTCCAGCAAGTCCTGGGTACTTCTTTTTATTCATTTTAACCTCAAAGAGGCGCAAAAAAGGTGCATTTATGGCCAATCGCTTCGTAATACCCGTTTATCAACCTATTTGCAAGTTCATTAGGAATGACTTTCCTGTTGAGGCGAAATATTTTTCTCTGATCGGTGACACTCACGGAACCAGAAAAAGTATGCATTTCGCCTTCGTGCAAGTTTTGCCTGAACTAAGCTAAAAAAGATTAGACCAGTTTGAACAAATATTAAATTGAGTATTAATTACAAAAACGACCCCATAAACCGATCATTTAAGACCATTATCGTCATCATTTACAGAATCTGAACTCGGGGGCTAGCTATCAAGTAATCTATCCGAGATTCAAATATTTCAGCCCAATCATGTCGCCAATGTTTTTAAACTCTTCGAAACAAACGTTAATATCACTTCTGAAGGACTTGACCGACAGTCACGTTAGGTCTACGATCTGAGCTACAACCTGGTAACCTAACCTACGTCGGATCATCTCAGTTAAAAGTCCATTAGCCAAGCAGCACTTTTTAAATATAAATTTCTATTCACAAACTGCCACAAAGAAATTATTTATATACAACTTGTCCGGATACTTCAGCCTCTCTTACCAAACCATTTAATATAAACCGGATCCTGAGTATTTCAGTGAAATCATTTTACGTACAGCGTTTACGCGTACAGCAGTCAAACTACCAATGCTTTTCTTATACGCAATCAAACACCTTATACAAACCTTAATATCACATCTATACAAGGACTAGTCAGGTTTTCAAATTGAATTCTGGGTGTACTATATCGTATGGAAACATTTCAATTCTAAGTACTGTCACTAATGCTATGTTATACATTTCGATTCCATCGCTCTTACTACCATTTCTACAGAATACCTAGTCCGTCTGGTCTGATCATACTGTCCTGAAGTCATAGAAATTACCAAGCAATCTGTTTTATACCAAATTCATGCAAATAATACTAAGTCCTTCAGTTCTAGTTTCGTCGTCAATTCTCCTTTCTTCTAAACATATTCAAAAAATATTCAGAACAAGCACTAGTCCAAGAGACTGACCTTCGGACCTGAACACTTGTGGTACCAACAGGCAATCTAATTGTGCTTATCCAAACATTTCAGTTCAAGGTCCTTCAGCATAAACATCGTAACTATGGCTTTTTAATTTTTGTGAACAAATCGTCAAAGAAATCCTTAAATACCACACTGTAGAAGAATTAGTCCTATTGCCTGGACAAATCATATGATATACCATCAAACTTGAACTCTAGGGTACTACCAAGCAGAATAACCTACTCGAAATTAAACATTTCAGTTCAAAATCCTTCGCATCGTCAACAATGCTGCTTTCTACGTACCTGTTCAAACACGGCCCCAAATGTTTTATACAAAAACTCAAATTTCGTCCCACAAACATACGACAGAAGGTCCACACCAACTTGCTGTTCGTTCCAATTCTTAGGTTCTCTACCAAAAATACCTTGAACTCGCTATCGCGTATGCAGACACGTGTTAATTTGGTGTGTAAATGGCATACAGATAATAGAAATACAGGCAAGCATAATAGAACGAAGATTAAAATTAACACAATTTTATTGTTAAATCTTTTTAGCAACTCCACTCGGGGAAAATTATTACGTGCTAACTAAGATTGTAGTCCTAATTAAAAAATACGTAACTCGTAAAATATAAACTTAATGCTTTGAATCAATAGTTTCGTTTTCCATAATGCGTTTGCGCTTGGTAAAAAAACTATCTCATTTGCCTCCAGTAAATTCCTGTCTCAAACTGTGTTTTTCCCCTTTGGGTGTATAACCCCCAAGAAATCTAAATCCTCCGTACTGCTAAAATTAACCTAGGTCATTTCAAATGTAATTTATCGCCCCCTCTGCTTCACCGCTCGTCATAAATCAAAATACAGGAGCTACTGTTGCATAAATAATCGGGTATCACAGGTCTAGAAGAAACCCTGGGGCAAGTTTCTCCAGCCATCTGCCGAGGTTGGCAATTCGGCCGCTATATAAAATAATTCACAAACTAGTAAGTAATTTGTCCACTTCGGAATAAATTTACTTAGAAATTAGGGACATTGCTTAGAAAATAAAACGAAAATGTTTTCTAATTTTTTTCAGTATCGGCAAACTGATGCTTTATTAAATTATTATACCATGTTATGTTTTCAACGTTTTAGCGTCAAAATATGCCAATTAAAAGAAAAATTTCTAATATTAAAATGTAATTTGCCACGCGATTTGGTGATGAATCAAAGTTAAACCTATTTTATTTCTTCTTTTTTTTTCACTCTCCAAGAAATGGGTAATGGTAAACGATTTGGTTGTCTTTAGAGAATGGTGGCAAATTTACCTTGGGAGCTCTTTCAGCATGTTGACAACCTTTTATCCGTATTTACCAAACAACGAGGTGATTGTTTTTCGAGTGGCCGGGATGAAAAAATACATTTTTTGAAGCAACAATTGAAACTGAATTGTTAGACGGAGGATTTGTCGGTGGGCCAGTGAGACTGGGATCATTCAACGTCAAGTGGGCATGTGTTTGGCCTGTTGGTTTCGGAAGGAGAGGAAAAAAGGAAAGTATTTCCGCTCAATGAGGGGAAATCAAACGTCCAAAATCCAGATCTATAAACCATCCCCCATCTGGATTTCGCCCCTGGTCAAGCTATCTACAACCATTTCACTTTACGGGGAGGACGAACCGGGAATTCGGTCGTTTCCGCTTCGGTACGCCTCTTCCTCTTCGCTGTTAAGCCTATCAAAGAATTTCAGAATCTTCTACGGTTAGTTGGGGATCTTCTTACTCCAATACTACATAGAAAATTTGGGAAGTCTATCAGAAATAAGGCAAACAAAAACTGGCTCAATGCGCAACCATGCATGACAGTCCCAGTTGGGAAACCTTCGTACAAGCTTCCATCTGCCTGTACTCATGTTTTAACATATAAACATTCGTTCAATTACAAATTCACCATACAGACTACAATGATTTATTTATTTCGTTTGTAAGGGAGGCTTTCTCTTAAAATTAGTAATGTCGAAATAACTTAATTAAGTTCGCCGGAAATTAATTTAGAAAAACTTTTCCGGGGAGAATTTTTTTTTCCTGTGATACAGTACACAGAAGTAATTTGTTCTGTAGTTTTTGCCCATATTTGTTTTAATTAGAAGAGAATATGTAATTAATTTATATTTTAATATTGGTTGGCTTGTTTAAAAAAATTCTCAAATAATATAAAATATTAAGAGTAGTTCAGATAAGGTTTTGCAGTGATACGTTCTATATTTAATTAATTTATTATAAATTATTGTCATCATTAGGCATGATATAAATTTGTTTATTCAACTAGGCAATAAAATCATTTCAAATACGTAGAAACTAGCTTTCGATTCGAGACTACCTCAGGAATTTGTTTTTCATTTTATTTGAAGTTTTCCTTTTATCATCCATGGTTTTAAATTATTAACTCATCTATGGGTTAATGTTCAATGAGTATTATTATAACGACTAATTTGTTGACTCTAAACGAAATATCTCGTGTCATAAATATTTATAAATTCTCACTTGTTTATCTATTGTAATGCTAGATTAATTTTTAATTGTGTTTATTACCTCTCGAGATCCACTTTTTCAAAATATTTTTGTGTTGCAGATATTTCCTATTTTTTAATTTGTCTTTTTATGATTTATGTGGGTTATACAGAACCATTCTATCTCTACAATAGAAAACGTCAGTAGATTTTTAGTTCAAACATTTGTACACGTTGAAAAAATTGTACATCATTTAAATTAGTAATGGTCATGAACTATGATACTGCATGCTATATTCAATTTTTGTCTCTTAAGATGTAGATGGTTAGTGGTGGTTAACCACAGTTCAGTAGTAAGACCGCATGGTAGACGTTATCATCTCCTCCTTGGAAAAACAGTATTACAGTATGCTGGGATGCTGTGTAATCTCACAAGCCAGTATCCTTAGTTTAGATAGTTATCAGGAAGGATAGATCCTTTTCTAAATATATACCCGTCCTCCTATACCACTTCCCTAATCGCCCCAATACTTCTCTATTTACATTCGCAGACGGCATTGTATCCTCTCACGATGATCTCGCCCATACCGTTCTTTCCCTACGGTCTCACCTTATCGTCCTTGAGATCGGGTAAAGAAGTAGAGGATTATAATAAGTGAAAATAAATGCCATATAGAATTACTCCTGTATACTGTCAAACTGGGCTCGCTATTTAGTACTATTCATCAACAAACTCCTCACATGGAATCTTCACACCAGCCTAAGGAAAATAATCAATAGACCAATACACAATTCAAACTTCTCTCTCGACTCTTGACAGATGATTCAAAATATCCCTTAACATTAAAAGACTAATCTACATAACCCAAACCGACATGACCTTGTATGGAAATATATGGTTCAGCCAGATATCCAGCTCCATCGAATCTAAACTTTCCAGACCAAAATCCTTTGTGTTGTTAGAAATACTCCTTTCTATGTGCCAAATCTTACAGATGTACCTAACAGGATTAAATCGAGAGATACAACAAATTCCACTCCTTAATCCTTCAACACAATTCTTTAGTAACCCAAATTTCCTCGGTAACACTTCCAGATAGTCCACACTGCGGAGGTCCGAAGTCGTCGAATGTAATGTCCAATATGCTGCAAGTGCCTTTAATCAGTTCTCTAGGAATAGAAATGACGATACTTTGTATAAATCAAATTTTCTTTCATCATTGTATTCCACAATGCCGATTAAAACGCCAATGATGTCTTAATCGCATCTTGAGTAAAAACTGTGACAAATGAATATCTAGGTCCCGTTATATCGGAGAGACTGAGGGACTTGTCCGCTCAGGATAGTTAAAGTAAATTAAAGTTCTCTATTACCATTGTATTTGCTTCTTGTAGTTAACTGTATTTTTAATTTCAAATAAAACTGGAATAAAAGGATGTAGACATTAAAGGATTCAGGGCTTAGTAGAACATTTAGAAAATTAACATGAATGTTAAAATGTCGATAACAATTAATTATTCAAACATTGACCATATAATCGGTGATTATTCCTATGTGGTGTAATTATATAACTCTCCAATAAGAGCTTAAATTTATGGATATGCCTTTAGTGCTGAGACGTGCTTAAAAAGCAAAAAACATTCAAGCTTGTAACGTCCTTCACTTGTAGCGTTAACTGCTACTTACATTTTTGGCGTTGTAAATTGTAAAATAAGCTTTTTGGTTTAGTAATGGTCTAGATAGGGTTAGAGCTGATTAAGAAATGAAGTGCGACGATTCAAAATAATCCTTGACATTTCACAAGGTTTGTCATCCTAAAGATGGTCAGCGTGACACTGGCCGAAGCGGAAGGACTCACCGTGCAATAAGGAACGTTATTTTTTATTCGTAATTTTTCCATCTATTCATGGAGCAAGTGTGTCAGTCGTATGAGAACGTCCTGTTCTATTTATACGCGGTGACATAAGCGGGATGATGTCAAAAGTTGGTGTAGGCAGAAGCGCGCTGAATAATAACAAAAATCGTAATGATATTCCTAATTTTCTATTGTCTCTCGATCCGTACTTTAAACAACTTAGGTGCAATGTGAACTTCGGAATGAACGAAGGGTAAATCTGTTCCTTTTGTAGCATTCCTGGCTATAAATATTCGTACTAAATGAAGTTTTTACGATGAAAATTCTATTCAGCTTGGATAAAATACAACGGTAAGCATAAGAGGCGGCGACCATATGGATTCTTTTAAATGGTACGTCTTGATTAAATATGGACACATGGGGCCTTAGTTAGTCATTAGTTTTCAAACTATTTGCAATTTAACTTTAAATTGTGACATATTTTGTCGAGGTCTGCACAGTGATGGGTTTGTAAAGGTTAGGACATTGTG
The DNA here is from genome assembly GCA_039619505.1 of Cimex hemipterus. Taxonomy (NCBI): domain Eukaryota; kingdom Metazoa; phylum Arthropoda; class Insecta; order Hemiptera; family Cimicidae; genus Cimex; species Cimex hemipterus. The sequence continues at coordinate 2,110,744 of CM077099.1, read as the reverse complement.
AGATTTCTTCTTGCAGCCTTCAAGGGAATCCTCTCTAGATGAACTAGTTATTAGTTTATTCAACAATAAGATCGGTTATTTCTGATCATCTTGGTCAGCAGATACATTCTGGTTTTATACAACCGGTGCGTTGCGTTGTCAGTTAGTATCTAACCGATACAAACTAGAAAGAATAATCCAAATATACTACTATAATCAAAGACGACGAAACAGCCAATTTAATTTTAGTTATGCTCGGAAATCTTTGCAAGTTGTTCTCAAGTAGTGCTCCCTTAGAATGATTGACACTGAGTTCTGTTAAAATTAATCAAGTAATACAGGGCCAAGGAGAGACATACCAGAACAGGTGATATACCCTCATGTACGTTGAAAAATAAATAGAAATTTTGAAAAATCATATCAAGAGTGATAGCATGTAAGTCAGTCATTCCGGATCGTTTTTGTCTGCCTATCGTCGCAGTTTTGGTTTGTCAAATGTCTCCAATAAAGATACTGAGAAAAAAAAACCTAAAGCACAATTGGATCGAGAGTAATTTGAAGTGGGAAAAGCAAGACAATTAATGCCATAAAAACGACTTAATTGGCCAAACATTTTCTCTCCGCCGAACGAAACCTAGCGGATTTTCGCGTTAACGGGACTATAAATAAACTTGGTAATAACAGTTTTTAATTGCTACTTTTTTTTAACATTCTGCTTGTTAAAATGCAGTTCATGCACAATGTTACTTGTCTGCTGAATGTACAGTGTAAGAAATATTCTAGTTGATAGGGTCGATCAGCTCGATGGTCAGGATAAAGGACGCCTCGTCCTCAGAGAAAAACGCCTCTGTTTAAATAGCATGGTAGGATTCTCACGGTGGCGGCAATCAGCAATAAGGGGGTGCCGAATGTCCGAATATGACAATAAAACACGTACGATCCGCGATAAATTTCACGGGGCACGTATCCGATATAAAGGAGTCCCGCACTGGAAGAATTCCAGGGCTGTGATGAATTTTTATGGCCGTGGGGCCGCGTGGGGATATCCAACTCCCTTTCCCTTTCCCTTTTTCTCCCCACAACTCCCGAATTCCAAGGGGAAATCAAAAAATACACTGCCGCCGGCTCCCGTTTGCTACGCGGGCTAGGAACATTCTTTAAAATCTGCCCGGTTCGAACTGGGTAACTGACGTATATTCGAAGGCTTGGATTTCACGTCGGTTCCAAAAGCAACAGCACATAAAAATACATATTTGAAAATTTATAAAGCTCATCTTGGCGGAAAATTCGTTCTACTTCTGCAAGTCTGCTGAACAAAATGGCGCCCTTCATCCCCAAGGTCCCTAACCTTCCCACAAACATGTACACTACTTCAATAAATTATCGAATTGTAAAAATTTCTATGATTAAGATCCATTTTACGGCTTAATAATATCCTGTTCGGCATTAGAGGTGGTCCGCTGTGCTTCCAAATAGTCGCGAGCGTGGGCGTCGTGTAATTGCCCAGACGAAACTTTTTTCTCCGTCGTCGGAAGACCATATGGCATGCTAAATTAATTTATATTCATTTTGCGAAAGCGAAGGTTCCCTTCCTTTTCGGTTTTTAACCTCAGGTTCAATCCCTTTCTCCGGTCTTATTATAAATTCAAGGGGCAGATGTTACTAATCGCTCTCATCTTGAGTCTGATTAAAGATTTAACAGGGGATTAAACGTCGAACGCTGTTAACTATTTGAAACTCTTAGTTTAAAATGCTATTTCAAATAAATTTCATATCTAAACAGTTTGTCATTGCGCTTCGAACTTTCTATTGCGTCTAATTTACACAAGTTATATTAATTAACATCTTTTTAACTTTAAAAATCTCCAAATCGTTATTGAAATATTTGCAGACGACAGGGACATTTTGGTATGAACAAAATTAAAATCCTTCCACCATAACTATCTTTAATAATTCCTTCAAATGTGCAAGTAAAGCATTCCGTTTTTTCCTCGTTTAAGATGTCGGCTTTACAATTCAAATCTCAACCGTTGGAGCGAACTTCGAAACTTATGGAAGATGCAATTACGCCTTTTGTATGCAGTGACAGTGGCCCGGATCGATGTCGGGCTAGAAGTCGGACGTACGCACGCAAACACAAGCTGCTGACAGATGTCACTGCAATTTGTTCTACAATCTCTCGACGGTGAGACCCGCCTCTATCCAACTCCTGAAACCGTTCAAGGAGGACAATTGCTGAAATTGCATTAACCCCTTCTAAGGGAAAGCAAGACAGGCTTGTAGATGTATAACAAGGTGTGTTGTTATTGAATTAGTGTTTAGAAATGCTTTACGATTAGTGTACGGTTTATCATTAGTTCAACACTTTCAATGTTTAATTGTGAGATTTCTCCTGAAGTGGAGTGATGAACCAGAGGTAAAAGCTGGCTGATCAAGTTTAACAGATCACAACAGCAACGATTATGTCATATATTAATAATTGCGCTTTTCAATTGTTTATGTGCGTCAGTAAAATTGTTTGCTCATCAGGCACATTAGATGTAGTGTATACTTGTTTTCCTCCCTTACTTGACAGAACCTAATAACAGCATGTATATGGTTTAAATTGTTAAATTTCATATGTCACTTAAGATGGCAATTTCCGGTTAACCAACTTGCAAGTATACGAACCATTTGTAACTCTGATATGGCGAATCTCGACTGGCAAACCAAACCAAACCGGGAAATGAAATGAAAAAGTCCAAAACAGTGAGGTTAGGCAGAGCACTGTAGTCGGTAAGGATAGTGCTACATCTTAGGTTGAATATTTCTTGATGAGATGTCTAAATAGGCATTGCTCTGTGTTTATATGGTATAGCTACTATGTTTCTATCTTGTGTCAGAATTTTATTAGCCTTCATAGCCATGATACTGGAACCTTCTAAGAAAAACATAATTTGCCCAGCGGTATTCTTAGCTGAACTTACATACAGTTACCAACCTACCATTCCCCATATTTTTGCATGCTTTTTGAGTTTTACCTTCGAGGTGATGTACATTGGTCGTTTTCGATCATATAGGACTGAAGTGCTCCTAAATGTGAGCATTTTGAATGCCGGAAGTTTCTGAGAGTAACAAACCATTGACCCAAACTCACGAATCGTTTTTAAATTGCTTATTTAAATGGTCGCCCTTTGAAATATTATCGTTCTTCCGTATACTCACTCGGTTGAAACATTCAATTCCCCAGTCAGATTACTAAAGATAACAGTTATTATAGTCTGCGACATAACGTCGACTCGAATTCTTTTTATTGCGCCAAATCATTTGCCTCCAGCGCCAAAGTTGCGTTTAAAAACACTCCGGACACAACCACATAGTATCACTGTGACATTTCATTAAGAGAATACGGAAAAAAAGGATAATCGTCATAAGAGAAATAAAGAGTTTGTTGTTAACACGACCCGAGTCTCGGAGCAACGTTTTAATGGAGGCCCCACGTGCTGGAAAGGGTTAATTACAGTTATCATCATTAGCGGATTATCATTAGTTTAGGCTATTAGCAAGAGGACTTTTACTGATGTCGATGTTAGGCATCACCCCCAGAGCCGAACCCCCGACAACTCCATGTGTTAAACCCTCAGTGTTTTAAACTCATTCCTTTATGATTATAATATTTTATTATTAATGTAGCTAACCCAGTTTTTTTCTGTTACAGGTACGTTTATTAAAGAACGAAGTTTTGTACTACTCGGTTCAGGTATATATTTATATTTGATTTTTTACGCTTAATGAAGCTAACAGCGCGTTTTTTGTACACAATTTACAAAAATATACATTTCTTTATATTTTTTAAGAGAGTACCATAGATCCTTAGAATATTTAAAATTAAGTAGACTAACACTATTCAAAACACTTAGGTACGCCTTGGGTTGTATCATCGATCAATCATTTTTTTATCGTAAAGTCGTTCTGGGCTTTGTATCAATCGGTTTGACGCCGATAAATTCTTTGACTGAGTTCACAACATAACAGTGTAACTGCAAGGAAGGATTTAGACAATCCCTGTCCGATTTGCAAAACCAAAACCTTGTAAAAGTTACGAGTTGTTTCCGACGTCGACCACTTGAAGGCTATTTCCTGCGGGGAAAACTGTTTCAAACATTTCAGGAGGTAACAAAATAAATTGTAGAAGTTTTTCCGACCGAAATCCATGAGTGGGAGCCGGTTCGGACGACCGATCGATCTCGATCAGTTGACAACACGACGGATGTTTTAAACGATTGCAAAATTAATTAATTTAGTGAAAGGTTTAAACTTCACTTTGTATTGATCTACAAAAATGAAAAGGTTTTAACTTTGTACCTCTCGAGATTCGATTACAGCAAACGTTTCTTGATTAGGACTTTTCAGTGCCGGCACAATCTGATTACGGAAGTTGGTGAAATTTTGAAAAGTTTCTGTCAGTCCAAAGCTGAGAAAGAAGCCAACTAGCAAGCACTTGTTGTGGTGGCATAACATCCTGTTACACTGCGACCGACGAAGTAAGGCTATTACGCTCTTCCAGATACGGGTTACTGCTCACTATCTCGCTCCAGATGTTTTATTGCCTTGATAGGGGCTACTCAGTTATGGCTACTTCAATGCGCTTTTCTTCACCCCCGATTGCAAATTTTGTTAAATTGTGGCGTTTTCTATAATGTATTATGTACAATGGTTTTGTCCTAGACTTGGAGGAACTTAAACAATATATTTTCTACCACATCCAATAATTTTGTATATCGAGTGAAACATTTTGATTGTCCAACAGCCAATTTAGGTTGGATTTTCTTATCGATGCCTTGGGTCTGTCTTAGTGTTTTGGTGTGGTTTCACCACGTAATGACCCTAATAATGTTGAGCCATTCTAATATCGCTCCAATTTTATGACACATAGTTAAGTTTAGATTTATTTTCAAAGTTAAATTTTAAAATTTTAAGGGTAAATTTAGAATCAAAAAATTAAAAGGTCATTGAAGAAGTGGACATGGAGTGCAGGAAAAACAATGGCTTATTAGAAGTCACTGAAGATAGCTCAATCTTGAAAGTTTAATAAATCAAAGCAGCACGATAAGCAGAGCAATGTTATTGGCTGGGATGACAGTACATCCAAAATATTGGACGTATGGTCATATCTATTGAATCGACAACGCTCAGTTAACAGACGTACAAGTTTCTTACAGCTTTGTTGCACCTTGCAATTACTACTCACCTTGCAATATGTCTTGTGTCACTAAGTATGAGCCCTATAATTTAATATAATCCACTATCACACCTTTTTTATCAAAGAAGATTATTGTTTAACGTATTCTGAGTTAAATGTTGAGATTTCTTCGTGAAGTTTCCGGAGAGTAAAACCTGTCGTAAATTTGTTACATACTAACAAATCACTGAAGATAGAGAGCCGAAACTATTCGGATTGACCAAAGCAGAAGATAAGTGGATCAGGTTATTGATGAGGATGGAACTATAGTTTTTAGATTTGTATAAGAAGCTGAAGAACCGTGCATTGTGTCTGGAAGGTATGAAGATCTATGTTTATTGAGGAAAACACTATACCTTTGATTGTAGATGTTGAGACTAAAGTTATGTTCTGTGGCTATAATGGGAGACCTACCATAGCTTAGGCTTTCAAAGTAAAATACGTGTAAAACAGAAGCCGTCTCTTCTCAGCTGTACTTACCTAGATTATCTTCTACCATTCCCCTACCATTTGGAAAACTAATCAGGCGATCGATCTCGAAGGACGGATAGCAGCATAATTTCATCGACAATGTTTATCCATTTGAAAAATTAATTAATTTTCAAAACCATTTAGTTGCAGAGCTTTTCCTGTGATAACGAGGATATTTTGCTTTTCTATCCCTCTAGATTTGATTGCTAAGGGCATCGAACGTTTCGCAATTAGTACGAGAGTCAGTTCTGAGAACCCCGTTTCATGGAGGCATTTTATTAACGATGTCTAATCACTTTTTAAGACGGGGAAGCCATTAGAGTCCGGCCGCCTTGTTTGGCTTCGCGTTTTTAAAAGCGAGCCCCCTAAACCCTAAACCGCGAACAAAAAAATTCTAACGACCTCTAAAGCTCGGAGACCGGCAGAACTTTCGCCCCTCGTCTCATTATCTGGGACTTCTGCGGCTCCTGGGATAAATCGCCCGGGCACAATGAGAAGGATTTGATTAAACGGCCACGGGCAAAGTGTGAACCGGAATTTCCCAGGGACAGAAATTCCTCAGAAACTTTGGCCCCAGATATAAATCAACAAGTGTAATTCACGTTCAAATAATAGTTGACCAGATATAAGTTTCCACCTTTTCAAAGAATAATGAGCGCATGATTAATACTTTCTTGAATGAAATCCTTGGGAACAATGGAGAAATTATTAGCAAGTAAATTTCTTCAATGGATCCTATAAATTTTCCTCCCATTTCACATATTCTTCTAAAGTTCCTGAGAAAGGTAATCGTAATGTGTCTTGAATGCAAAGGCGATTCTGTTTAGTTCATACATATAAATAAGACAAGTGCGTGTTGGTTAAAAGAAATTAAATTAAGTATTCATAAATAATTAGTTGTTAAATTTAGTAAATTATTCTTTATTAAGTAGGAAGGTGGAATTATCTCTTGAGCGATGGTCTGTGCATACCTGTTTCAAACAAAAAAACCTATGAATATAATTCTATTATATTGAGCTTTTTTGAGGATTGCATTCAGTATCCATGCTGATTATATTCAATATTAGTCAAAACGTTCGATTTGTTTTTTTAAAAACACTTTTATATGTTGCTCTACTTAAGGATGTGGCCACAATCTGTACATCACTTAAGAAGGAAACACATTTACCCGATACATAGCTATGATACGCTGCCCGATGCTACCCGACGCAAATACCAAGTCCAATATTCCATAAGAATGTATTACATCTACCCGATGCAATTCTACCCTACTCTACGCTCTGCGATTCCCACTGCCCAGATTTTCGTCGAGAAACATAGAGTACAGTCAAGGCAAAATAACCAGGCACTCGGTAGTGTAGCAAAGCGTTGTATGGGGTGTGTTCCCGGCTTTATCCCAAGACTGAAAATAGAGACTCAAGCATACCAAACTCATCAGATAATCAGATTATATTCTCCAAATAGATAGGAAAACCGTTCATTATGTCAATACTAATAGGTGAAATTTGTTTTCTCTAAGACCTCTTTAGTGCCAATGGATTATTCCATTTGAATGCGTTAAGCACTTTTCTTTGTCTAGTTGTTTTCTAGATATTTTGCTTTTTATTGTCGTATCAGATAGGTACAAATATTCTCATGATAGTTACCTCTTTTCCTTCAAATAGTCCAGTAACCGTTTAAAGAATTGGACTTTAAAAGTGATTATCCACTTGTGTATTACGTTCGGCACATCGAAGCTGAAATTTAAAACGCTGTGACATTTTCAAAGAAATTTTAATTAAACGATGACCATGCCTTTTTCCGTAATTAAAATTGATATCGGCTGAAAAACGTCCCTCCCCGGCGTTAAAATGCCAACCGCTAAAAAATTCTCAGGGACAGAATACCCTGAGTCAACTCGCACCTCACCACGGGTTAACTTGCTGTTTGTTCTGTGTCATAATTAACACCTTCGAATTGAGAATCGAATGAATTAAATTTGAAAAAAGCTCAAATGTGTCGCACGTAGAATGTGCAATTACCCAATGGTGACTCTACTAATTTACTGTATATCTATCGGTATATTGTCCAGAAACTTGAGATCAGGCATTAGAAATAAAATGAAAACCTCTTTTAAGAATGGATTAGGACGATTATTAAGCTAAGTTTTTGAAATGGATAGCTGAGGTCGTTGTGAAAATTAATGAGACCTATTTAGCCTTCTTGGTTCAGGTTTACTTTTCTCGTCTACCGTTTTGTTATGTTATATAAATAAAAAAAACACTTCCCAGGTAAAAAATGGTGGTCGTTTTTCCTCATTTCCTTTACTGTTCAAGGTTCCTTTAGGAAAAAAGGTGAAAACCCCCAAACCTATTATCGATCCGATATACGAGTGGGGAACCCTTACAGCAGTACAAGGCGTCGAGAAGGTAGTTATCGACCAAACAAAGCTATGCATCACTGGGGCAGTGGAACTTATTTACCCGGCGCAGGAACGGCGAGATAAGGGAAGATAATAGAACCTGATGAAGGATCGCCCCTCGAATCCTCCGGGATCCCTTGTTGTTCTCTATAACGGTAAAATGTCGACTGTCAGTGCACTTAAAAAAAGCTAAAAATAAAAGTTTAGGTTAAGGCCAAAAGTCGATCGTCTACATGACGAACTACATATTAAATATTTGTTCACATTGTTAATGCACAAGCCATCGAGTGATGTTTTTGTACGATCTTTTTCTTTTGGATCCATTTAATTATGTCTAGGAGGAGTGGGTTTCTGCATTGCGTAGTTCGGTGATGATGTAATAGATGGGGTTTTGGTGGTAATAGAGAAGTGACCAATCTTGGACCATGAATGTATTAATGACTTGTGAAGAGAAGAAATAAGTTATAATTAATTAAGGTTTTTAGTTGAGATAAAAAATTCAATGACACGAGCGGGATTCGAACTCACCATCTTCGGCTAAATACGTCGAAAAAATAAACAAGCTGATCCTTTTGAAGTTTTCTGCCCGAAGTAACGTCTTTTAATCTTTCTTTCTGGAAAATGCTATCTTTCTTTTAAGTCATTAAATAGGAGTAATTCAGAGCCAAAGATCAAAAGCTCTTATGTGAAAAATATTGGTCATACTGATTTTCACACTGAAATTTTGTTTATTTGATAAGTGATAAGTAATAAGTCGTCACAAAGAAGACAGGTTCAGACAAGTGGATAAACAAAATGTGAATTTCAAGTTCAACATAACGTTTATGTTTGTGATGACGAGGGGAGACACGATGCGCCACTCGGGCCGTGTGTTTGCTTTGAATCTCGTCCCAAGTGGATGCAAATGCCCGCCAAATCTTCCTCGATTAGAAAATGCATAACTAATAGGAGCAAGAACGGATGTAAATTATGTGCGAGGCCCATGGAAATAGAGGGAGGAGGAGTAAAGTGCGCCGAGGTTACAATTATAATCCGAGTCACTTTAGAAACTGGATTAGCGGCAACGAACAATACCCATATGACTAATTCACTCAGTTCCGATTAGTTATCTTATATTTTATTTGCTTTTGCAAACGATTTGTAGGATGAAAGGAGAGAAAAACTATCGGATCGCCAAATGAGGACAGCGAGGGGAGAAATGTGGTGTTAACAATTATCTATTTCTATTTATAGAGTCGCGCTCTAATATCAATATAATAATATAACACGTCTCTTTAGAAAGTAGATTCTTTTGAAATTCGCTAAATCTAAAAATGCTTATTTTACTTATAAAATGTAGGTTCGAAATTGTATTAGTATTTTGCAATTACCCAGTATCTGTTGAAACACCATTTTATGATAAATATTTTAAATGTTATCCGAGGTGAATTTTTACCTAAACTATATCAATAGAACACCATGAAATATTCAACAAAAGTGAAGCATACGTCGTGTGCCATAAGTAGCATATTTGTCGATATTAATGTGACTAAATCCATTAGAATCGTGACGCGTTTGACCGATTAACTGTTTTCAATTAATTAATCTTTACTTAAGGTATTGGTTGAAATAAGAAAGCCACTGTCGCGGGTGGGATCCGAACCCACGACCTTCGACTTAATATGTTGGTTCTCAAACTACCTGAGAGCTATTATGAATTCTATCCACGGGACACCAACTCCCATCACTACCTAAATCGTTCGAATTTTCTTTCCTTTTTGCCATTTTTAACAGGATTCGATTCTCGGATTCGGTTATTCTTTTATTTGTTAGTTTGGAATAATACAATTCGATATAAATTCAAAATAGAACAATTGTTTGATTAATATATTTTATCTCAAACTAAATGAAATCCGAAGAATTTTGTCATTAGAGATCTAGTTTTGCCAGTTTGATATGGTATGTTTAATTTACTTCAAGTTATTCAATATGCGGTCATCATGGTCCACCTTTGCTTTTAATGGATTACATCGATTAGTTGAATTTTTGATTTTTGATTCTCAATACCTTCGTGCGACTGACCGGCCGTTAGTGTGATTTTATTTTAACCAATTTGTTGAATTGATTATTTTAGCTTGATGGAAATTTTGTTATTTCCTCCTCACTCTGTTTACAACACATCTGAAAGTTAGACTATTGCTGGAGATTTATTGCTACCTTCTCATAGGCTTGACCATCCACTCTTTATCGCTCAATATCGTAGCGCGTGTGCCTAGAGGTTTATTATTTACTTTTCTTTGACTAGTTCTTGTATGTTTTTGAAACACTTAGAGATCTCTTGTTGGGTGATGGCCCTGTAGCTTGGTCGTTTCGCATCATCTTGGTCCTTGCGATTCTGGTCTCAGACGCGTTTCGTCATTATGAGATCTTTTATAATCTTTTTGTTTATGCTAAGAAAGGTTAATAAATAAAAAGTGACTTAAAAAAACTGGTTGAAGGCTTGTTGTCGAAACTTGACGGACTAAAAGAGCGAGACTCAGCTGAACATGTCACAGGATACTACCAAAATACAAACACACTGCAGATTTTAAAAATCAACTAACGACATTCGGATAGAAATATGTTAAAAAGATAGTTTTGGTTTTATCTACTTTTGTTTATTATAAAGCTAACAGTTATGGGTAAAATAAAGATTAAAAAGTCTCGACGTGGTTACACTAATAATGTCAAGTTTCCACAAATAAAAAGCGTCTTTTTCACAATTTAAATGCAACGCATAAAGTATAAAAGATTAAACTTCCTGTAATTAACATCGAGGGATGATTATTATTGTTAAAGAAAAAAGGTGTTACTATGAACGAAACACATCAAAAGTTTATCCTTTTTTCCGCTTGGTTTTAATAGTGTTTTCAGGTGAAATTTTCCGGTTTGTCAAACGGGCGGACGAGGCCGCACGGAAAAGTTATTCTTCTCTTGCCATCGAGGAAGGAATTAGCTCGTGTAATGGAGGAAGGGTATTCAAGGAAGGGCAGTTTGTTGCAGTAATTTCCCGATATTAACCGCACAAATCTTTAAAGGCTCTTCTTTCAAAGATATTACCACTTTTATTGAGTAATTAAAATAGAGAGCAATCTGTACACATTGAGATCTTCACGAAAGAAATGAAGCTATTAGAACCGATATGAAACTCGTTCGATCCGGGTGTGGGTTTCCCTATTTTACCGCCGTCCTTTTACTGCCGCAGTTGGAATTACGCTCAAAGGAAATTTCGGCGATAAAATACTCGTTTTATTTGTAAGAGATATTTTTTGTGTAGAAAAGTTATAATTAAATAGGGCAGCTTAACAATTGCCTTCTCCGCCCTCGTATCATTTTAGACAGCATCGGAAACTTTCGAACCCCAAGCGAGTTTCACTTTCCAAATCGGGATGAGAGAACTGCTCTGATGAAACTGGTCAGAGAAACAAGAAGTCTAATTGTTTGCTATTAATACTGTATTAGCAAATCGAAACTGACCATCTAGAAACGAATAAACAGCCTTAAAATTTTTTTCTGTGCAAAAGATTTATGATTAGAAGTAAAACGTACTGTACATTCGGGGCATTCACGCAACTTAAGCCGTGTGTTAAATATGTTATCTCTATATTGAAATAATAATATAAAAGAATAATTAATAATTAATTAATTACAACTCTAGTTGTCATTATAACGTACCACTTGGAATTTTCTTGGAATTTATATATTAATTTTTGCTTTGTGTGTTACTGTGCTATTATGATACGATTTTATGGAATAGCCATTGGAGGATTTTCATCTGTCAAATGTGCTAACGTGTTCGGAGCGGTTTACAAACGAGTTAATTAGTTCTTGATCTTCATAAACGCTTTTTTACCTTCAGTAAAAAGGTAATTTGGCAAATTGTCTGCTTAGAAATACCTTCGATTAATTGTTTTTTTATACCATCATCCTCAACGATTGGAGGTAGAAACAGCAGAGGTGATATCAAGCCTCGGAGTGCCGGTGTTTTTGAAAAAAAAATTGTATTTCGGGTTCGAATGCAAGACCGCAGGATTCGAACCCGGGACCTTAACCTTACAGTGATGAGCGCCGTGTCTACGCCTAAACTGTTGCGGCCACAAAGGCCCCCTGTACTCAACCTTGTTTCTTTTCTCTCGTACACTACTATTAAAAAGAACTTACATGTAAGTTAAGCAACCTACTAATTTATGGCTTATAAAAAATCTTACTGGTCTACTTCATGCTCCTCCCAACTGGTGGGCAATGTGCGGTACCTAGGATTATATATTGCAAATGTCTGACTGAATACCCACTCACGACTTAAACGACAGTAAGTTATGAAACACTACTTATCTCATTCAAGACTTCTTGATAAATAAGTCTAACTTACGTTCTTTTAAACAAAAGGCTACTTATAACCCACGGAACGTGTGGAGTTCGGCCAAACAGTACAATATACTCCACATCCAAAGAGCCCAATCCATAAGCTCAGAAAAACACTTGATGCTCCCTTTTATTTGTCCAAGAAAACTACATGCACAGACCTAGATATTCGTTTTGTTGAAGATGTATTATTTATGGGACAGAAAACATCAAGCGATCATCGCAGATCCTTTGCGCTTGAAACGGAAGTACATAGTTTTTCCGTGCATCTTTGTCGCTTACTTTCTCTCATACTTTTTCTGCCTTTCGAATGTGCCTCAAGTTGTCAACTTGCTATTGAGAGAACGAGAAAAGCATAAACACGTGTCACATAAAGATTTTCACGCTACCCTCTTGCCCCGGAGACAACGCTAGCGATGGGAACTCTGCTCCCGGCTGAAACACACAGACAGTAACATGTATAGAGGAACAACCCGCGGTACTAGATTCTTACGATATCCTGTCACTTTCTCATAACAAGGCAAATCCCAACTGCTCGATATTCCTCTGGGCGGATTTAAATTCTCCATTCACGCTATTAAATTACTTTCACTCATCTCTCACCCTAGAATACTTGATATTGCTGAAATGTAATAGTTAAATCAGCACGTTCACTCCCGAAATCTCTCATCCCGATAAATGATGTCCAGACCTCCCAGACTGAAAAGACGATGTAGTAAAGAAATTAGGAACTTGCTTAAATTATTGTAAAAGCGTCAGAAACATAAAAGAAAAGATAGAATTATGTATAGTTTATGTTAAACGATTTGATTAATTCTATAAATTTTTAAACGATTGCTTAAGTCGTTTAAATTTGATCGGTGTAAAAAGTGTTGTGTTTCGACATGCATCCGAGGATCGTTTATAGAAGCTGACTGCTTCCAATCAAATAATATTCAAGTAAGCCTGCACCAGCTAAGGTTTCCAGAGTGGTTCAAATATAGTCCATTGTTTATACATGCGGGACGTAGCCAACGGGAAAATAAACCTCGAAGCACTTTTTTCTTTAAAGGGAGATGGGTGTAATGGAGTTTGGAGTTATGAAAATAGCCGGGTTGAAAGTAAAACCCTGTCGTGTAATTGGCGTCTTTCTATCTTGTGTTTAGACAGACCCCGGGAAAAGTGTGTACGGCTCATCCGTTCCGATTTTTCTCTATCGGTATTACAGCTGTATTGCTTAATTTAGAAAGCCTCCCGGGAGGAATTATTTACGTTCTGACTGCCTTTTTGCAAGCACCGGGGATCCGTTCTAGCTTTTCATAACCACAGGTGGGAATTAACAGTTATCATTTAATGTCGGATTGGAATTGCCGATTAATGAAATTTATTTTGACCCTTTGACTGGATGAAAGGGGACGTCGGTAAACTCACGGTGGACTTGGTTTATTGACAAGCATTGAAGACAGAATCGATGTTTCTAAACTTGCGGTTGGCATCGCTCTTTAACAGTGTTTCAACGGAGATTGGCGGGGCTTAAGCAACCTTTCTCTTTCATAATTGTGCATAACTTTCGCCTTGAGCTAAGCGAAATCCGATGAAGTCAGTCTGCCATTGGGACATTGCGTTTTACCAGTTCGATAATACGTGCTACACAGTTTTCATCTGGTCGATTCAAATCATCCTGCTCCGCCTCTCTGCACATAGGTTTGTATGTGTGTTTTTTACGCATTAATTAGTTGAGTTTATCATTGTCATTTGTTGTCTGCCCGGTCTGTATAGCCTGCTAACAAGTGCGTCACCCTTCTTATAAACCTGTTTTGGTCTGTCAAACACCGATATGGACCATAATATAGCTCTTGAGTAATGCTGAGTAATCAATCTATAGTTTAGCTTTTCCCAATCACCGTCTGAAGAAGATCACACAACCACATTTTCCCTTACCATAGTTTTTGTTCCGCGACTGGAGACAATCCCAAGCAAAAATTGATTATTTTTACTCTGGGAATTATAAGAAACGCCTTTACCAACAATGATACATATCTTAAATAGCACAATAAAGCCTTAGCTCGTCCGTCTAGCATTCATTAAACAACTTGCCAGCAACAGTAGTGGTTGATCCAATTTTATTATATATTTCCTACGAAAGGTCTTGGTTGAGATAGTCAGCGTCATGAGAGTGATTCGAACCCACGACCTTCGGCTAGATACGACGCTGCTCTACCACTTTCCATCCTCTCGGACACCTACTCTCCTTTCAACCTACAATCTTCCAATGTTCCCTCTTTTTGCCATTTTCAAATGAGCTTACATAGAAGAATAATTAATTGAAAGAATTAAATGGTCAATTGTCCACTAAAACGTAAGATAATATTTATTACGTATTAATAATCGTATTTGTGGATTTGTCTTTCCAATTAATTCTTTACCTCACTTATAAAAATGGCTGAAAATAAATTTTTTTTAAAAAAATATTTTATTCTTTTAAGTAGTGATTTTTCTCTATCCGATTTAGAACGGAGCATCATAAAAGTTTATAGCTTTAACTGAAGTGGTCATTTAGGCGCTCCTCTACAAAGAAGTGTACCTCCATTACAGGATAGTTGGCTTTTTTTCCAGAAAAGTTTGACATTGGTTAAAGTTTAATGTTGAAACCAAAAAGAAAATCTGTTTCATTACGAAACGATTGACGATGTTGAACAGAAACCCTTTAAAACCGGATTGATTAGGAGGTTTCTACGTCTCTTCGAAGCATCGGCAATTATTAAAACTGATTTTTAAAAAGACCTTCTGTACGTCTCGAAAGACAATTATCCTGTTTTCTGAGAATACTGCGTGTCCGAGTAATAAAAATCTCTTTGGGTGGAACGTAAGCTCTAAAGTGATGATGCTAAATTAAAAAGTATAATAAGAATTTGTCGTAAAAATCGTAAAAATATTTCGTTTTATCGGTAAAATTGTTATTTCTCGGAATCATTGTAAAATTTAAAATAAGGTCATTTTAAAAATCAGTTTTAATAAATGTCTAAGGTTTAAAGGAACTTAGTAACCCCCTATCCAAATCAAAGTAAAGAATTATATATAAATGATCAACAGCCAAGAATGAAGAAAATCACATAAAACAGTCCTGCTGCTTACTTTGGATTACTGCAGGATTCCTCACCTACTGAGGTGGAGAAAACGAAGAAATGGAAGCTTACATTTTGCAAATACAATTATGAAACTACCGTATATAATGTATCTTAAATGGCTTCACAATAATAACATATGACCTCTTCTTCATAGTAAGGGTCAGAAGATGCACTTTCAAGGACTGATAAAATTATTGACGTCTGATTTTTTAGATTTCACAGGCCTGCGAGGTAATAAATCTGTGGCTAATCACGGTTAATCTGCCTCGTAAAGCTGACTAAAGCAGGAAATTAAGGTTAAACTCAAGTAATTAAGGTTTTTAGTTGAGATAAAAAGTCAATTGCACGAGCGGGATTCGAACCCACGATCTCCGGCTTGATTCGTTGCTGCTCTACCACTTGATGTATCATGACCTCGATCCAGACGGACACTAACTTCCTATCTCAACCACACCTTTTGAATTTTCCTTCCTTTTGCCATTTTTCAATTGGGCAAGCGGACAACGAAATTAGTGAATTTAAAATCAAGGTTAAATCCTTTTAACTTTTATGGCGATTCTCTACAAAGAAGTAATCTCCATTACAGGCTTTTTGACTTTTTTTGCTTACTTTTACTTTCTGTCTTTTTTCGTTTTATCTTCTGTAGTCACCTTTACGACCTTCGTCTAACTCACAGCTCTAAATTATAACAAAGATAGCACATGTCGTTAATATCTAGAGCTTTAAGTTAAGCTTGAGGCTACAGGTTCCTACATTCGCTTCTTGATTCTACAGTCTTTAGGTAGTAATCTATCATATCTCAATCTTCTGATCTGGAATACCCTTTCGACCCAGGGCTTAGTCTTAACCCATTGATAGATCTATGTTTTTTGTAAGTTTGCGCAAAAGAGTTCATGGGTGATGTCCGCCCTAGTCGAACTATGCAGGGTCAGCACCGCTCGTAGATGACCACACAATGATGATTAAACTATAAAAAGATTAAAGGTTGATAGTGTGCTATAACCCATACGTGGAGGAACGAAATGAACCTAGTGCGAACACCAGCCTCAACAGCAAATGTACAAATCTTGCTTGACATAAATTTATATAAAATCCTGGAATTAGGCAAATTATTGTTATTAACTGTTATTCCACGAATAAAATATTTTAGCATAATTTGCTGGGCTAGAAAGAGAAATGTAAATTAAAACATCGGGTTCTTAACGTCACGATATCGCCCGTCGGCGTAGAACAACTAAAAAGATACACGGCTGCTGTTGTTTCGTAAGCGAGGTCCCTCTTTCTCATATATCCATTTTAAAAAAATCTTACAATATTGTCCTTTCTATATTCGTTTCATTCGCCGCCTCTCCCCATTTCAGCCTTTTAATATAAATCAACAAACACTGTTTCGAATTCCTTTCCCCTCCTATTGTGAACGGCGCCGTTTAAAAAACCGCGTAAGTTTTAATGATAATAAATGTCTTTGATAATGTTTAAACATTTAATACTCCTCATAAACTCTACTTTGAAAGCCGCTTTTTAAACATGAGAAATGGCTTCCAGCTTAGACCTTTTATGGTCTAAGAAATGAAATGAGCATTATTCTAGAATAATAAAATTAAAGGACCAGCATTTTATCAACCTATTCCCTGTAACAGATATTCTTAGACAATTAATTATTATCTTCTCATTTGAGTTTGATAGTCGTGTTTAATTATCTCCTTTATAGGTTACTTGATTAAAACTTGAATAAAGATGATACCACACTAATGAGAGACTCCGGCAACGTACAACAAAACTTCTAAAGCAACCTTAACATCAAAATTTAGCAACAATGAGAACTCGCTTGGTCTTGGTACAATGGTAGACTGTCGCAAGAAAGAACAGAGATAGTAATAGTGGATTTGGTGCCAAAATCAGCCGATATCTTCGTCACCAAAGTCCAACCTTCTTAACGGAGAATACGAATTTCAAAACATGGCTATCGTGTCAGATATTAGTTGTTATCAGATATATCATACATATATATATACATATGTAGATCCCCTTGCAAGCTAATAAACTACCATCCTGGTTACTCGCCCGAACTTTTCGGCGGGATTCAAAGCTGAAAGAGTCTTTATAAGATTTTGATCAGTCTGTTGATTGACTGTCGTATGAATCTCTCCGTAGGATGTACAACCGTGGAAGAAATACTACTGTTGCAAACAGGTCTAGAAAATTCCCCGATGGATTTATAAATGGAAATACCTCTGGTCAGTAATTACAGAACATGGGTACTAACCCCGAAATCAATTAATTTATTTCAATTGTAAATTCATTAGTCTAATGATACGCACGGAGAGTTTAGCAATCATTCGACTCGGGAAATAGTCGTATGGATGATTCGCGATAATTGGTGACCCGGCGTAAGCGTAATCCTGGGATTAGTGGGAAACTGGTTCCTCCGAGGCCGAACATCCTGGTTTCCTGATAATGCTAGTCCTTGACGACTCATTTCCATCCCGGCCCATTTGCCGGTTTATACAATCGGCCACCTGAGATTCGGATTGCTTGTTTCCCGAGCCTCTATCCCGCATCAGTAGGTTTGTGAAAATTTAATATTCCAAATGAGAAAGGATTTCCGATTAATTTTCATGCATTTGCATTGCAAAATCTAAACATTTTTCCTAGATTTGATCAAAGTTTTTCCATTTCCCTTGGTCTATGTTGAACTTTAACTCGTATATGTTAACCTGATTTGATCAGGCTGTTAAAGGTTGAATCAACAGCTTGACGTCTTCACTTCGGTAGTTTGCTCCTGTCAATTGCTTGTCGTACTCTATTAATGACATTTTGCGCAGAATGACCTCCCTGAATTCAACGCATTCTCTCAATCTGTAAGACCGGTGAAGACATGCGAGTTTTAAGTTATATCCTTGGGAAAGAAGAAAGATCTATGATGAGCGAACAAGGAAATAGGAAGATACGCAATAATTAAGAGCTCCTATATAGGAGAAACTCGTGGTCACTATCAAAGATATAGATGGTAACCCACGACAGAAAAAACCGTATAATGCGTTTCAAGAAAAGATTGCATTGCCTTTAGCTGTAAAAAGAACCATTAGGCTGGTGGTGACGTATGAGTGCTGGGTGAAATAATTGTGAAGCTGTGGAAAAGATCTTTGATAAACGGGCACGGAAATTGAAAGATGCACACGAATTGAGAGCTCAGATATAGGCCACCATAAAAAGTGTTATCCAGTACCTGGGCCATTTGCACATCATGCCGGACGATACGTTCAGTTGAAAATATTCAATGCGCTGATTTGAACTACAAAAACTACCGTTTTCCAATCATCAGGTTGGTGATAACGGGGGGGGTCATAGATGTTTGAAAGTATTTTGAAGGTTTTTGAAAATGCCATCATAAAGATATTTAATAGAAGAGCATGTCAATTGAAAATTCGCATGAATTATGAGCTCAAACATAGAGGTTTGTTACAGTCAGTTTTTTCATTGAAAGGTGGTGGGTGGTGGTTTGCAATACCTGGGCCATGTGAGAAGATGCCGCATAATTTGCTACAAAAAAGGATGATGAAGATTACCAAACGACAATCCAGATAGAAAATATTGTAGTATTGCCAGTAGTTGTA
Organism: Cimex hemipterus; assembly: GCA_039619505.1. Taxonomy (NCBI): domain Eukaryota; kingdom Metazoa; phylum Arthropoda; class Insecta; order Hemiptera; family Cimicidae; genus Cimex; species Cimex hemipterus. Next base: position 2,091,568 of record CM077099.1, on the reverse strand, counting down.
AGAACACGGTTTACCAAACATTTATTAGACCGGATGACATAGGAGCGTTTGGTAATGACTAACAACGTGGGTGAGATAATCCTGAAGGTTAAGGAAGATCGGATCATCATAAAAATATCTGATAGGCCAACGCGGAAATTGGAATCCGCGATATTTGGTAACCCACAAATAGGCGAGGCTAACATGGATTCCCTTATCAAAGAAGGATGTCTGTGGTAACTGAGCCACGTGCAGAAAAAGCTGGCTGATGTTGTACCAAAGAAGATGGTGAAATGCAGTCCAGTTGAAAACACTCAGCGATTGACTCGAGATGTTAAAACAACCATTACATTCTTTACACCGTGATTGACGAACGTGTAGGAAAATTCATCGGAAAAGTTAGTAATGAAGCTCGGAAAGTAGATGATCCTCTAGAATTGACCATGTGCAAAAGAAGATGCCGGATTATGAGCTACCAAACAAGATGATGGCAGGTGGAAAGAGAGGAAGGAATGACAGACGTAATTAGATGGGACTTGAAGGACGAACTGTTGTGGAAGGAAATGAGATGGTGAACGAAGTTAGTAAGTAATTAAATCTGTTCAATTTGCCATCATTCAAGTTTATTCACATGTCAATGTAGACAAACATACGTTTGAACGTCTATATTGAAACCTGTCCTAATAAAGAACATAATGTAGTTATACAGACAAATATATTATAAAATGTGCACAAGTTAATTAGATTCGCCCGCTAATGAATTTTGTGACGTACGTTGTACTTTTTCAAATAATATTTTTGAGTATGGGTGACCAAAACGTATACAATCTTGTGAAGTGAAAGCAATGAAAAAAAAAAGTCCCCCATTATGACTAACTTAATTTTACTTATGAATTCAATTAAAGGCACCGCCAGCTAGTGCATGACACCACTTGAGCCAATTAGCAAATTGTTTTAATTAATCTAATTTGTTCTCCGGCCGTGTGAGCATCTTGTAGGATGTTTATGTTACTAATACCCGTACAGGGGAGGTTTACAGGGGCGAGGATCCAGGGGTTTTTCGCCTAATGCAATTACCTTCCTCTGCACTTTTTACCCCTCTTTCACCCCTTCCTACGAGGCAGACTATCCCGAGGGGTTTTCCCTCCGCTTTTCCCGACCCTCTGCTAAAGTGTACTTTTCTCGGATCCCCAACCCTTACTGTACCTGACATTCATACCTTACACACTCACCGACTCCATCCACCGTCAGCCCCCTTATCTCCCTACTTTTCATCCGAAAATTCCCTTTCAACCAGATAATCTATTTGACTAGAAACACGGGTTCCCTTTTCCTATCGTCTGAAGAAAATCCCTCTTTGTCTCCGGTCTTGTCCTCCGGTAAAAATAAATTAAGGAAATTGGTGGCGTTACACTCGATCGTCTTAATGATGCTGAACGATATTAACCCATTACTCAAGGGCTAACAATCTGAATCATTGTTCGTGTTTATGATTGATTGGAATTTCAACGAGGTTAAGCTCTACCGCACCCTTTACGAGCAATTGAATCTCCTGATATGTTTTTGAACTATAATGCTGAGTCATAAATTAATAGAGAAAGTTGATTATTAGACCGGTGGTAGTGCCAAAATACATTCTCCTCAAATCAGGCTTTTTTGCGCTTTCAGCATGTACTTTTCAAAAACTAGGTTGAAGGATTTTTGATGAATACGCTAATTATTCATGATTACTTATTCTTACCTGACTGTACGAACATAACATAAGTATTTGAATGTAAACACAACCTTCTCCGACAAGGAAAAAAGTTGGAGATATACCGATGCATCTAGGACACAACATGATATAAAATTGCATTGGAAGTATTTGGACCTAAAATCAAGTAATCAAAGCCAAGGTACTTCGTACTTTACCCAGTGGTTCCTGTACCAAAATCAAGTTTAATGAACCCAGGTGCATCGACTTTTTTCCCAGTATTAATGTTCACCCTCATATTCGATTCACTTTCAAACTGGATTTCTCACATGATTTTGACTAAAGTAGGCGGGATGAAACGCTCGTCCTGAAAGTAAAATCCGCAAGTACAAAGGGTCCTGTCCGCCGTCTCGAGCATGAATTATGCAACACAGCGACTCCCTTTAAAACGCCTTCGACTTTTTAACATCTTATCCCCACGTCCTTGTAGGGGTTCTTTTTCCTTATCTTTCCTATCTTAAACTGTGAGTTTTCGAACCAAAAATGTATTAACTTTTAACATGGAAAAGGGGGAACGATTTTATTTTTTACTGGATTCTTCACGACGTGAAAATCCACTTCTAATATCTGATTTTATGTAACAAACAGGCTCTGGCATCGAAAAGTGTTGCGGTTTTGAAGGGTGTTTTTCCTTCCCTCGACGCTTTTACCTTCACAAACTTTTTTTTATTTCCATCCCGCAAAAGAAATTTATATAGAGATGGTTAAAAAGTATTGGACGTGGTGAACTCTTTTTACTCGTTAGCAGGATCTGTCAAACACAGTGACAGGGGCATTAGATTATTTTGATTAGACTATTGAACTTCATAAACTCGGAGGAAGGGTGGCCCCGTAGGTTTAATTAAGTCATTGATTTCTTTGAGGGGAATCGAAGCTTAGTCGCAACTCTTTCGAAATTCAAACCCTCCTTTTCACTGACCTAGAAAAAAGGCTCCTCTCAAATTGCACTGTGACTTAATGGGAAACCAATAATTGGATTCTAATTCCCTTTAACTGTACTAAGGTCCCTGTTGGACTGGATGAGTTAGAAGATGGAAAACGCGTCTGCTGGTTCAACGGTATACGTGATCCCGATGGCAATAGTCCAACGTATCTAATTCTATAGTATTAGAGCCCGTCTCCAGGTTGATATGGTTTTGTTTACAATGGCAATAGTCGATGCATTTCGTCGACTGCCTTTGGATAGAAGCCAGCAGCTCTCCTTAAGTTTGACAAATGGTATTCGCCTCCATCTGGTCGATAGAGTCTGCTCGTCCATGTCTTTAATTTAAAAAAGAGATCTATTAGCAATGATAATAAAAAGGTTTCTTCTCGTAAATTTTAATATTTTTGGTATTGGAATATTCTTGGAATTACTCTACTGTCATGTCCAAACATTTCTTAATGGTAAAATACATTTTTACAATAAAGTTAATAAGGTTGGAAGGCATATTGAAAGTTTGTAGTGTTCGTGTGACCTTTTGGTAACATTCTATCTATTCTCGCTTTGGCCCGTCTATTTTCGCTTCGCTTTCGATTTTGCCATGCTCGACGCTTCAGAGTATGTAGATACCATTTGTTACCATTTAATTCCGTAATTATCAAAATTTCTTTAATGTTAACTGTCCGTGAAAGCTACAAGAAAGTAAACCTAAAATCCGCGTGTGTTTTGCAACAGTGTACATTATTTCTTTAGTGTTCGTTGTCAAGAAGAGAAAGGCAGTAACATTGCAAATTGTGAAAAGCGACAGATCAAAAACAACGAGGACAGACGGACCAAGACGAAATGAGCGGATATCTCACTGAAACTTGAATGCCAACAATAATGTTAATGAAAAATAAAGAAATAAATCTTGGTGTGTGTATGTGTGTGTGCGCGCGTGTGCGTGTGCGTGTGTGTAGTGTAAACAGATAAAGCGAGCAATTCAAAAACAAATCGCAAAAAACACGATATCATCACTCTGTGGACCTTAACAACTTCTACTTTAGAGCAATCCTCCAACAATAATTACATTTTTATTATTCAAGGATGATTTCATATATATAAAAGTTGCCTTATTTTTGATTGGTTTATTAATATAAATCGTGATGTATTTTATGTTAATCATTATTCCTTCCATTTTCGGCGCCGGTGGACGAAGGTTCTCGCAGACGGACTCCTATAAAACGTCAGATGCCCCCTTTTTAAATATAACATTCACTCGAAATTATATTCTTGTTTACAGCCTTTTCCAAAGACGGGCCAAATAAATACTTTTCTGGCGGCGGATAAGAAAGGCAGAGCAGAGCTGTTTAAGGGGCCAATAAGAGGTTCATTAAACTGGCTCATCCGGAGATAATTTAGCGCTTTAATCAGAGGGTGGCTGCCCTCTCCTACTCCCTTCATTTATTACAAATAGCCTTGGAAAAATTGAGAAGAGAATGTTCAGGCAAAGTAGACCTATTAAACATTAGAACTCATTTCCAGGGGAAATTACCTTTTGGAGACCCAATCCCTTTAACAACCCTTCTCTGATCCCGTAGTAACAAACAGAAGAGCCAAGTTTTTAAAAAGAAAAATAATTCCACCAATCTCTTTAGATTTTTCACTTAATAACAAACTATAAGATCTCTGTACAAATAAAGATTTCCATTTATAAAACAATTATAAGTCTTTGTCTGAGCGAACACCCACCGTTTGTACTTGGCGTACAACAGTTTCTACTCAAATAGCTACTAAATATTATTATAATAGTCAACATTCAATAAATAATTCAAATAATCATTTATTTCATTCTTGAGTCAGATCTAACCTTAAACAATACAATTTTAAAAAATAGTTTCGTTCAATTTATTAATATCTATTAATATTTATTAATAGTTATCTATAAAACAATTTTAATGTTTATTAAAAGGTCGCTGAACTTATACAGTCATCCCTTCTACCTCAATCAACTTAGCTTAAACATTGATTTGGTAACTAATTAACTTGCCGGACTAACTAACAACGATAAGTCTATTTACTAGCTTAAAGTTATTGTTTTATACGATTTTGAACTATTTATTTTAAATTGTTTAAATATTAAATATTAAACTAATGAATATAGCCACATTATAGATTTTTCATAAAAGTTAAAAATTAAAATCCATATCCGTAATTTTTGGCACATGACACTGAAAATTGAACTGTTTGTTGCTGAAAACTTAATCATCTTCATTTCCAAGTTCCATTAAATTAAATTAACCCACTATTAGTTCCCAAAACTTCCGCAAAAATTGCATTATTACACAATTAACAATTGAATTGAATAATTAAAGTTACATAGCTGCTTTACTGTTAAAAACATCAAGTATTTTGTTCAATAGCTATATATAAATAGAATAGAATATAAACGACTTTGAGTACATATTATATTAGCCGTCAATTTAAAAATGTGTGTGTATTTTGAGGCTATAAAAAATATGAACTTAAAAAACTTTTTTTCATTAAGACGTATTTGCCTTTTCCAAAACCACCTTGAATTTTATGATTTAATTAGAGTCATTAACCAGTTTTTTTTATATACCCTCAAACATCATTTTAATTACATCTTTAAACTCCTCAACATCCTGCTTTAACATCTTTCCAATATTGCAGCCCTTGAAGTCGTTAATCGCAGTGATTGTGGTGTTTTAGTGTTGGATAGTTTGTGTACAGATTTCCTGTAACTTATAATTTTCTAAAAATAATTTCAATGGAGGAGATTATAAGAAAACTAAGTATCAAATAACGTGAAGAAATTTGTGAACAAGTCGGATCAACGCCGCACTTTTTTATTCTGTAAGGAAACAAGATGATTTCAGTATGTTGAATATATCAAAAGACAGGAATAAAGTCTGTCATTGGTCGAGTTAAGGTGGTTATTTGAAATCAGATATTTCCTTTATGGTGAGCGTAAAGGAGGCCAACAGAAAATGTAATTTATTATTTATGCAATGAACGTGTTAATGAGGACATAGTCGTATCTGAGACTCGGCTTCTACATCTAAATTTTGTTAAATTAAATTAGACACGGTTTATTGACTTATTCCATAACTATTTCAAAAATGTAAATAATTATCCGCGCCTTGATGGGAAATGTGAATGCTTTTTATTCTAAATTACTTGCCCCAACGTTTATAATCTGTATTTATTATGAATTTAAAAAGATCTTATAGTTTATAATGTTTGTTAGTAACTAATGTAATTAATAAAAAATAAATTATTAATGTTGTAATATTTTGTTAATGATTGTTTGTTGGTTTTTACTGTGTCAACCTAAAATTTAAGTCCAATCTAAATCGATCTTCCGCAGACGGACTCCTATGCCGTAATTTACTTTAAATTGCAGATTATGTAATGTTTATAATTTTTTTATAAACTGTATATTATTACAGAAGATTAATGAGCATTTCTGTTAATAATTTTGAAAGATGACCTTCTTCCATCTTTTTTTCTGGATGGGTGTATTTTCCATCGACCTCCACTTTTCTGTTTGGTTTTTATGTAAGGGTCGTAATTGATTGTTTCTTAACCACCAGATCAACCGAAATTTGATGGACTGAATTGACGAGAACACAGGCTGGTTATCCGGGGGGGGGGAGCTATCTCTTTCTTCTCTACCCATTCCCGGATTTTAATCCGGTCCTAAAATCCTTTTCATCCTGTTAGGGAGGGAAATGAAATTATTTGGGGGATCACACGTAGGCTAGCGGATGGGTATGATGGGGTGAAGTGGTGCAGGGGTGGGTTTCAAATTGGTTTTTCGTTCCACAGCTGGCTCCTTACTGTTGCATCGTTGATTTGAAATATAAGTCAAATTGATCGGATCGTATTCGGGTAAATTTCACAATGGTTCAATCGTATTGTAAAGTTATTTCGAAATCATGAGATGCGGTCTGGTATGATGCGGGTTTCACAAAAACATTTTCTTTATCGGGCCAATGTTTCGATCTTTATTGAGATCATCTTCAGGGCTCAATAAAGATCGAAACGTTGGTACGATAAAGAAAATGTTTTTCAGAAACCTACATCACACCAGACCGCATCTCACGATTCCGAAATAATTATAGATTAACGATCACTAATAATCATAACGTATTGTAAAATTTATAGACCGGAATGGTGGAGTTTACCTGATTAAATTCTCTACTGATGTCAGGTCGATTCAGAAAATTTAGTTGAAATAGATAATATCTTTCATTGTATGTAAATATTAACTGCTTATAAAAGGGAAAAAGGCACTTCTAAAAAAGGGAAATGAAACTTTTTTTTCCCAACATGTTTCAGTGTTTTGTTGACTTTCGTAGCTTAGTTCTGTTATTGTTGAAACAGTAAGTCAATTAGGACTCACTGAAGATGGCGACATACGGAAACGCTTCCATAGGACGTGTAAGAGGACCGCGATGGCCGAAGACGATCAAGGCTCAAACTATAGCTTAGTTTTCATTTTCAAGTTCAGGGAGGTTTCTTGGACAAATTCCTAATGTACTTGTAAATGCAATAAGCAGCATATGGAAAGGAAATTTAAAGAAGAAGCGAGTCCCATAGGCAGACCAGTAAATTAATTACAAGTTCATTACTATGTGAACTACAAGAAACTGTCAGAACATTAAGGATGTCAGAAGTAGAGTCATATAGTAGACTACATAGTTTGACCAAAGTAGCACATAAAAAATCGCTCAAACTACTTGAAGCTCGCGGACGTCATCATCCTATGACAATCTAACCTTGAGTGCTTTTATATGCGTATACTCAAAAATATTAAAGAAATGGAAAACATATTTCAACTGTTATTAATAGGCCTTATGTTTCAGTGAAGTGCAATGTTTTACGGCCTATTAATGAAATTATCCGAACAAGAGTTTTATTAGTCCTGTTATCAATGTAAATGCCATCGGTTAGAGGAAGTTATAATGGCTGACATTAAAAAGAAGTATGAATTCGTAGGAAACACTTGGCCGCTTCGTTGTCTCCCTCCGGGGCGGTGAGAAAAATTACCGCCCCGTCTTTTGTTCCAGGGCGAATTTCCACCCTTCACAAACGCCCTTCGATCCCTGTGACATTTCTTTCATAAAGTTCATGTCTGATTAATACAACTTTGGCATTTATCAAGTCGTCTATGTTCAAATGATGCGGTTGTTAACTTTACAGAGGGATCGACGACCAGTTCAATTAATTTCCCCTTAAAAAATTTGAATAAATTCGATTATCAGACTTTGTATCAAATATCAAAGGTATCCTTTAAGTAATTTTTATATGTGTTATATTTTGTTTCAATGTTGTAAGGATTATTTCGAGTAGCATCGGTGTATTTCTGATAAACTTTAACTATTTTAAAAGTTATGAAACAATCATATATTTTATCTTTATGTAAAAAGTCATTAAACTTTTATCTATTTAATTATTAGTAACAAGGTATTAGGTATCATTTGCTTCATATTACTTAAAAAATTATTAATGACTGCTTTGTCGGTCGGTTGGTTTTTCTCGTGTTCCTCGATAATGAGGTATTACTTTTGATCACATTATTATTTTCGTTTCTTATCTCGATTTCCCCCAAAGGATATGTTTTATAACAGTTCAGTTCGTGCAAAACGCGGCTCGTGTAGACCTCGCGTGTCGAACAGTTTTTGAATTCATCAAAACGAAATGCGAGCTCCTCCATTTTTACAGGTGCGATATAAAAACCTAAACTATCGACTTGCCCGACCACGGACAAGTCTGTTTTCTTAAAGCCAAAATTTGTACTATTTTGCCCTTTCATTGTGCGGTTTATGACCCATAAAAAACCTACGCGCGATTGATATGATTTAGTTCTAAAACAATCTAGGAGCAGCCTTCCCGGACGCGCACGGCGAAAACCACAAAGAGACCACCTGCCAAACATTACTTCAGTTTTTACAGCAGAAAGCGTGGGTATTGAAGAATCCGTCAATTATGTAGAAAGGTGCAATGTCAACGAAGCGGTTATTATATCAGAAGGCGTCAGTGTTTTCGAGTCCCTAAAATCCAGGAGATCCCGCGACCCAATTGTTATTAAATTATTGTTAAAGAGATACGAAAAGATATATGATGTGGGAAAAAAGCACCATACGAACAAATTTATTATTAGGGCGGACAAGCTTGCCAAAGAAGCGGTGGCGGATGGCATCCCACAGAATATAATAGTTACAACGGATCAACGCCCACCACAAGTACTGGGCTATTCGTAGCTGGAGTAAAAAAGTATGATAAAGATAACCTAACTAAAGGCCTATTTTTCGCCGACATACAGCCTCGTATCTTGAGGCAAATCAATCGCCCTAGAAGTTTCTTTACGCTTTTTCAGGTTCATAATTATAATACGCTGCCAACACACCCGCACAAAATAAACCTACTTGCCTCTGATAAATGTCAATGTAACTATGAACCAACTGCAGATACAGACTACACAATTATTGCGTGCCATCGGACTAACATTGAGAGGGAAAGTTGTTATCAATTCTGATACCTGATTATACATAACCAGATCCGATTGCCACCAAATTGAGCGCTCTACTTAGTCAAGTTTACTTATAATGGCCCCCTACCGGAAAAAGAGTAGAATGAGATCCTAGAACAAAATAACTAAATAAATCAACACAAAAAAATAAAAATATAAATCATGAAACAGTTTCCGTAATAAACAATTAACTTTAAATAACTTAAATTTTAATTTAATAATTTAAATTATTAACTTAATAAACTATTAAATGTAATATACAATTGGCATGATTGATGCGTAAAGCAAAAAAAGTGTAAAAGTTAGCGGACAGTCCTTGCAGTTAGTTCTGTTACGCTTACCTTTCACTAATTCCTTTGTAAGTCTTACGGATGGCCTTTGTTTGAATCTCCGCGTGCCTCATCCCTGGGGTATTGTTCCACCAGGTTTAGACTCATTAAAGACCCATTTTTGGATGTATCTTTTTTTTGCTCCTTTTTTCACCATGTCCACTTTCTCATTATTTATGTCTCGAATGACCAAGATGGGTCATGATGCTTCGCCAAGGATTACATACAATTACATACTATTTTTTCCTTTACCTCGAATGAGGCTAAGGCCTTAAGTGCCACCTGAGTGTATGAGAAAGCTTCCTGGATCTTGCTCTGACTATAAAACTGTAGCTTGTTTACCTAAATATAAAAAAAGTTTGGTCTTGGATTCATCCGGAGGACTACAGCTCCCCCACCTGTCCTTATCCGTTTAACCAATAAGAATTTGCCTTCGCAAAAATTTCTATGGTCAACTATTTCTTTTGTGGAATTTTATTGGACCTTGTACTTGTTGGTGTAGTTATATTGTAGAGAATTGGCATCGATTGGCATGCCTTTTGGCATCTGGCATTAGGAGTGGCGTCTGCCTGTATCTCCTTATCTAGTTGACGGTTGTTTCATTATCATTCTGTTGTCCATTTATGAGGTATGAGCTATCGCTTTAGCTTCTCCCTAGGCGCGGAGTAAGGATAACGTCACCTCCAAGACCTATTTGGCGTTGTATTCACGGCTCCAGTGACATTGAAACAAGCGTGTCTTTCATTGCCACTTAACAGCCTGAATACCACAGACTGCAAAGTCACTGTCTATCGTACTATAACTATAAAATGTTATTTCCATTCTTCGATAGCCCGAAATCGAGTTTTAATTGAACACTTAAAAATATGTGCACTTTCTGTAGAATGTAGAAACGTTTAGAAATAAACATTCAAATCCAATAAAACGACCTCCCCCTCGAGAGGCCCATTAATTTTTGGCTGATGGCGTCTTGAACTCAAAATTAAGAAGAACGAAACATATAAATCAACCTTGGGAGTTTAAGAAAAGCTAATAAAAAACAGAGCTAGGGAAGAGGAATATTTAATAACGGGAGTAAACCGTTTAATATGGAAAAGAGAAACGAAAGAAATTCGTTATATATTTTCCCCAACCCTCGAGTAAAAAGAGGCGGGCTATTCTTGAAATGAATGACAGTTTCGCTGAATAAAATTGTCAGGGACGAAGACGGCCGAGAAGAGTTTTCCAAACTTTTTCCTTTTTTTTATTTGTGATTTTCCAAGGCGCGGTCTTGAAGTAAACGGAGGTAATAAGAGAGAAGAAGAGGCAAATCTAATAATTGAATTCCGACTTTCTTCTTTTGACCCTCGGAATCGAATTGACTGGACGGACCCACCCCTGTCGATAGGTCTACTTCAGTTTAATTATCTACTACCCTCGGCGAACACCGGCTTTAATCGAACATACACCACCGCAAAACACCGTTTGATCCCGTTTATATTTTAGCCGTCAATCCAAATAAACTAATTAATTACCTTTTTCAATTTCTAATTGACCCCGCTTTGCCTATAACTTTTCAATTAAAGTTCAAAATTCCACTCGTTGTTCTTTTAATAAAAGATTTACTTTGTTTTAATTTAGCGCCTGGAATTTAGAAAGGAGAATAAAAAGTTTCATAGTACATTTTTCCCTGTTGAAGCCTCTTACTTTTATTACGGCCCTTTTTCCCTTTATGAAGGTATTTCCGGTGTTTCTTAACGCGGGTTTTTATTATCTTAGCCGTATCAAACTCTCCTAGAGCGGCTCCTTAGATTTTTTATTTCGCCCGCCCCACAATTTTGTAAATTCGCCTGACACGAAATGGAATATTACGTCCATTTACACCCGGCCGTAACAAAAACAAATTTTTTCGTCTCCTTCTACTCTCCCATCAGAATAGTTTAATACACACAGGCCAGCGTAAAGAGTCAAAATATATATGAAATTAAAGAAGCTTTTATGCCTTTAAAATTGAAAATACTGTAAATATTTAAATACACCGAACCCTCAAGAATTGCTACCACATCGAACCTTGACTTTTTTCTTCTGGCAGACTCTTCAACTCGACAATTTTACTACACCACTATTTTCTCGAGACATGCATGGTGATCAATTAAAGTTTGGTCGACTGCAATCCGAAAATCTTCGCTGTTTTCGACAGTCAGACACTGAAATGCCCAGGCATCAACTCCTTGACTCCCTCAGGAAGATAAAAGTAAAGAACCTTCGTTTCATATCAACCTGTTCACAGTATGATACCGGCCAGTCAGGCGCTCAGATAGCCAGAAGCGGATTTCCTGAGTTGTGCAGGATGATAAACTATTAGTTTGCGAACATTCTGATCTATCATCATCGTTGGTTTGGACTATCACACATTTAGACCTCTGTAGGGTGGTGAATCTGTACTTTGATAATTAACGATCATTCTGGTCTCCCTATCTTCGCCACTTTGGAGTGTCAGACACTGATATGGTCAAGGACAAAACCTCTCGACTCATGGTTTTTCTTTCCAGTGGCAGGTGAGATATTTCGGTTTAATGTCTGCAGTGTGATACATCTAAAGTTTTTCCGTTTCCTTTCACCATGGTAGTAACCTTTTTACAAATTAGGAAGGTAGCGAATCTAGAAATGGTAATTGTAACAATGTTCGCCATGTTTAAATTTACTTTTTAGAATCTTCCCACTCAGAGTTCAAATTGTGCCAAAAATCCATGACAGACGCTAATAAAAACAAGCGGTATAATCTTTGACCGTTTCATCATACTGCCTTTTGTTCTCAATATTCGTTTGCTGAACGTTCTCCTGCATTTCGTTATCTTCAGTAATGAGTTTTAGTACACGACAGACTTAATTCACTTTCTCTTGTTTCAATAAGAACAAAAGCTATGTGATGAAATCCAACAAAACATTACATCATATTGCAAAATTCAAAGAACTGATAGCATGTTTAACCACAATTCTCTATTTTTAAATTTACTTTTTACAAGCTGCCTATTTTATTTCATAGGCAGTTCAATTCAACAAGTGCTTCGACGAACCCGTGCATGGAACTACCAAAACCTTAGAAAATCCAAAACCAAATCAATCCTCCAGCTAAGCGTCTACCGTCACCCTAATCCACCTTTCAGTTTTGCTTGCTTGGTATTTCAGATTGGTTTGGGCATTTCACCATCTTCAGTAGTGACTGTGAGCTCATGGGATTTAATTAATCTTTTAACGGTTCAATACTAACATGAACCAAATGTCAAAAACCAACAAATCACTGTAATGTGGATGCTTAATAGAAAAAACTAGCGGCTTAAACTTAATGTTTTCCTATTTAAAAATTTATTTCTAGAAGCTTTTCGTTCTCTTTATGTATAGTTCAAAATCAATAGTCCTTTTAAATGGGAATTTGAGAAGAACATCCTCCAAAGAGGGTGGTGAAATGCCGAAACTGAGCCCAGCGAGGATAGGTGGACTAGGCCTTGAATATTTCTTGGCGTTTTCATTAATTGGTCGACCAAGGCGGCTAGCCAATAGTGCATACTTTTGAAAAAAGACTGTTTTTAACACCATGGCTTTTCCTAAATTTTAAAGAACACTCAACAAGCAGATAACATACGCGGTATGTTGAGCTTCCTGCAGTCGCTAATTGGTCGTTGGCATGCGGTGGGTAAATTGTCTCTGCTGGGCCCCAGCCAAACTCCACGAATAGCCCAGCTGCCACATCTAGTATAACTTCACCCCACTAACCCCTGTTTTCTTTTTTATTCCAGGTCGGTTCCTGAATGGATCTACTTTATTTACATCACGATAAGTACAGTTTTATTTTTGGCCTCTTCTTTCTACTCGTTTACTACTATTTTAAGGATGAAAGGTTGCAGTGGAATTTTTGTAGCATCACACTGTCCAAACGCCTTTTCTACAAGTTTTTGCATTACAAATCAGAAAAAATCTACAACGCAATCCGAATTTAAAAAGTTGTCTAATAGGTTTTTGTTAACCTTTAAGCTATGCTAAAATAAATCGTTTTATTTTATTTTTTTAGATAAAAAACTCTATGAGATAATGTTTAAGCTGTTGATTTGTTGAACTGAAAGTGGGAATTGACTGACAAAGGGCTGAAAGTAACGAAGCCTTTATTGGAGAATTGGAAATTCTTGCATTTCTCATTCCAGCTCTAAAGACACTTAGAAAATCATATTTCCCAACTACAAAAGACCCTTTTCAATGAACGATTTTTAAGGAGCTTCCGAACAAGAAGACTACCCAAGGAACGGGAATAAAAAGTTCAATTCAGAGTAAGTCCCGGGCCGGGAAAAGCGGTAAAAAAAGAGAAATGAAGTTTCCCTAAATAAAATATGTAAAAAAATTTGATAGAATTGACCGGGGGTTAAAAAGGGCATACAATAGTAAAACAAGAAGAAGAAATGGGACCCTTTTTATGAATATATTAAGGCCAGGGTTCGGGAGAAAAGCCATCCAGGCGGGAGGTTCATTTCACCAGTTGGAAACCCTAGAAGCGGAGGGCCTGGAAGCAGTCTTCACTACACTATCGTGGCTTATTTATTGTTCTGCGCTGGAAAAAACGGGTAAAAACTAATCATTTTCCAACATCTTAACTTCATGTTGATTCCGTTATGTTTCACTTTCTTTTTCTTCATCATAAACAAACTTAGAAAACAAAACCTAATGATACAATCTAATCTGAAATTATTGTTCCATATGAAATATTAAAACTCCTTTATATAAAAACCGACGGATTAAACCCAGATCCCGAATCATTATGATAAAATATAACATACAAAGTAAACATTTCATCAACAATCCAGTACTTGTGCATTTTCATAATAACCCTTCTTTTATAAACTTTGTAAAAAAAACTTCTTCTGAAACTTCCATTCCTTTTATCTCGTTTGTTGAAAGGGCAATTTTTGACTCACTCAATTGAACCGAGTTAAGTTTGCTTGATTGATTCTAATTTGTACGTTCAATACCGGTTTATATCACTGTCCTCAATTGATCAATAGGTAAGTCTTTCTTAAAATATATATTTTTTTTTAAGTTTGAAAAATAGTATTGTTTTGAATTGAATTTTTATACAATAAGTCAATCTAAGCTATGATAGGACATCAACCTTGTTAACCTGAGGGGTTTATTCTTGACGTCTTTGGATTAATGGGATCTGCAGTTGGGCCACTCACGATCATTCTGATTTGACTACCCTCTCTTTACCGACAACCATACACTGATATGGCCAGCTATAGACGTCTTGAATTCTGCAGAATAGTGAACCAGTGTTGTGGTCGTTTTCTATCATTCCGGTCCTCCAATCCTCCTGTATTGGACTCTCAGATATTGAATAGGTCATCTTCGAACACTTTGAGTATTGTAGTTTGATCGTTCACGATCATTCTAGACAGCCATGTATTGAAACGGTCAGCGACGAACTTGATGAGGTATATATATATTATCGGTTTCGTAGAAGACCAAATCCATATTTTCTTTTGAAATATATTTGTTTAGAATTGAGAAGGTACATACATTTTAGACGATTTCTATCGTACGGACCGCCTAATCTCGCTATTTTGATCTGTCAGGGACATGAATTATCGGAAAGAACTAACAGCAGGTTTTAGGACAGTTCAGAAAGCTACAGTTTAACCTTTTCGATCATACCGGTCGTTGTTTTGACTTTCGACACATTGACGATGTGAAACGAACACGAAAACAATTTATTTTGTGAAATTGTTCGACATTCAACCCTGTTTTATCATCACGCTCATCCGTAAATGACCAATACGGTTTCTCTTTGAATATCAGCACTAATAAAAATTACCAGTGACCTCCACTTAGCAATGGATCAAAGGAAAGTTACTATACTTGTCCTTCTTGATTTTTCTAAAGCCTTCGATTCTGTCCCTCAGTCTTCTCTCCTGTCTAAATTCGAATCTTTTTCCTTCTCCGCTAGCACCATCCGTAGGTTCCACTCCTACATTACCAATCGCCACCAAGCTGTTTCCCTTCCCAATGGCCTTACCTCTTCCTTCCTCCCTCTAAAATCTGAGGTGCCCCAAGACTCTAGCATTTTTCCTATCTCTTTTTCCATTTATATCAGTGATCTGCGTTCGTGCACTCCATCCAGTCATGTAACTATCAACTATATGCCGATGACTCCCAAATATACTTATCCTTTCACTCTTCCGATCTTCACTCGGCCATTCTCAAGATCCAAAAAGACTAAACTCCATCAGCGATGGGCCCATAAAACTTCCCTAGTCCTCAACCCGTCCAAATCCACCGCCATAATTATCGGGTCCAAACAACTCCTCCACTCCCTCCCCAGCATCCAACCCCTCATGCTAAATGACCACCCCATCCCCTTCTGCTCCTCATTTAAAAACCTACGAATAATCTTTGATCAAAACCTTTCCTGGCATTCTCTCATTTCCCAAATTTCCCTCCCTACCATCACCTTCCTCAGCCTGTTCCGTCGGTCCTGGCTTCTCTCCACCCGCAAACTCCTTGTATCTTCCCTTATACTTCCCTTCTTTGATTACAGCTGTTTGGCATACGGTGGTCTCTCGGAAAGGGAGAACGCGATATTGAAGTGTATTTTCAATCATTGCGTAAGATTTGTGTACGGCACCCGTCGGGGATCCCGGGTGTCGGGGTTGATTTCCAACTTTGCTGGCTATTCCCCTCCTTCCGTGCCCAGTATTTTCTAGGTTGCTTTCATTTCCAGTCGTCCGAGTCCACACGTCGCCCCTAAACTTCCCCTTTATATTCGTCTCGTTGCCTCCTTTTCCTCCTTTAAATCCCAACGTTATAATCACTCCCTCTCCCTCCAAGCAGAGACCTCACGATAACATTTATTATTTTTGTTTTTTTTAATATACCTCGTAATTTTCCCTTCTGTCCCGCCTTACTTGCATACAGTGTGCCACGATTTCTATCTATCTTTTTTCCTTTTTTTGGTAAATATGTGACTTCATAGAAGGTTATTATATTTTATCTCATGTAAATTATTATTAGAGGACAGCAGTCCCAGAATAAAATTATTTTTCTTCTTTTTTTTTTTTATCTTGTTGATATGGTCGTGTAGAATCTTCTTCGTGATAGGTGCAAATCCCCTTGGTCATCCAATTCCTTTTTAAATCGTAAGACGCAGGAATGGATGAAAACCACTGAATAAACTACATAGTTTCTTTAGTGAGTTTCGTGAGTACCTAGTTCTTCCCTTCTTAATCGTTTTCCACCATTCTTCTCTTTTTTGTTCTGTCACACTCTTTTTCGTTTCAGTTGTTGCTAAGGGTTATAAGCAGGGTCCGGCGTGACACCAAGATGCAGACAAAAGCCCAAATGAATACATAACTCAAACCCAGCTAGCAAAGCCAGACCAAGATGATGGGAATCGACCACACTTCCAGTACAAAACACTTTTTAATTATATAAAGAATATGATATGAAAGAATTTCACACATTTTCCAACTCATAACACTCATCATTTGCCAAAACCCTTTCGTACTTCGCTAAATATAAAACGGCCAAACCTCACATCATTCTTGTTTCTAAAACGTCAAAATTAATTGTATATGGAATATTAGAAATGTCCCATTTTGTATAAGAAATATTTCTTTTTCTTTTTTTCACCTAAAACCAATATACTTTTCCATAAATAATGCGTGCAATTGAAGGCGTTCGGGATATTAGCCAGGCTCTAAAATCAGAGATTTGGCTACTCTTTGCGTACATTAAACATCAAACGGAAGGCACGCCCAGTGATATTTCATTGTATAAATAACCGAGGAGCTGGCAAGGGGGTCTTGACTGGTGTATCTCCGCTAATGGATGAACCCACTATAAACAGAATGCAGATATTAAAATAATATTTAAACAAATTATGATGGCCGGAGGTAGGAAAAAGCTGAATTAAATCAGAAGAAATACTTGGGAAGACTTAGAATGGCATCGAGGAAGAGAAGCCAAATTCCTTAGTGCCACGCAAGCCGTTAATCAATCCAAATCTCGGCTTAGGCCTGTTTCAAAATATTTTCGCCCTTGGTTCCTATTTTCAAAACGAAAGGCTTTTTGTTAATTTATAGAAGCTTGATCATTAACTTATAATTAATCTTATTAACGAAAAATAATAAATTCTGAGACTTTTTTACTTACCGCTCCATACGCACATGACATTACTTTCCCTATAACTGTTCGTCCTTAAAAGGACACTGAGGATCTTTAACGCCCGCACCTAGCCTTTCGGCTTTATCAGACGCACCTCCGCATACGACAGAAGTGTGTTACTGCCTCGACTTTGGTGTAGACGCAGCTCAGCTCCGAGGGACCAAGACAAGGGACGCTCCCCGCTTGTCCATTCCGAGTGGTCGGGTCGGCATTAAGCATCGAGCCGTATGCCGCGACGGAATACATTAGCTTGGTCTCCCGCGCACTCCCTAGATAGAGAAGGCCACTCTTTCTCAGAATATTAAAGGCTCCCTCAGCGTAGAAACCTCCGGATCCGCTCCAGCCGTAGTTTCGTTTAAAGTGGAATTGCTAACCATCCCCTAGAAGAGGGTGCACACGGTAAAGGCCTCCAATCGAGCTCAACCTACACATGCCTGCAAAGCATACACGAATAGGAGTAACCGATCCCCCTCTATTCACCCATTCGAGGTACCATGTCAGAGTAATCATAGCGTTCTCAACGCTTCTACACTCGGTACCCGCCGTATCCCATGAGGCCGGGTGTATAACGATGGTCATACGCAAGTTTTGTGAGAAGGACACAGATAGAACACAGCTTCTTCTCTAAGTTCCCGCCATGGGTGTCACCACAAGCCACTACGAATCCATTGCCAGTGTAAAAGCGGCTAAATTTGGAACATTTCTGGAGCGCCCTATAGGTTATGCATGGTTATGCACCCCTAACCCATGTGTGCCTTTGATAAGGCAGCCGCCGCCCCATGTCGATAATGCCCGAGGCCGACACGAGTACAGCTTATGCTTTAGAGAGGTTGCCACGCCCTCAGGGCTACACCATTATTTTGCGCCCGGATACCCCCATGTAACCAAGGGTTTGGAGGGGTCACAGCGAAGAATGAAGGAATCTGGATTGAGAAAGGGACGTGGTTGAGAACACGAGGTACACCTTTCTTGGGGTCCCGAGCCTTAACCATATGGTACACAGATCACACCGCCATACTTACCAGTCAGATTAGATTTAATTTATTTCTAATATACATAGAATACATTCCTATAACTTTCAGGAGAAGTGGCGGGGCACTATTACAATAATTGATCTATTTGTGCTCTAGTCTCAATGTAGAGATTTTAACAATATTGTCCTCGTGGAAAATAAAATAAAAAACACAAAAATAGGATATCAGTAATATGAAAATAGGGTACGTAAACAATAACACACTACACAATGATTTTCACATGCCGACAGTTTTTCATCCATCAAAACATTACACTCGTTTTCATAGTAAATTACAAAATCGCATTAACACACAAATACAATTGTTCCATTCGCCAAAATTGCCACATAAACTAGTGAAAAGAATATGAATAAGAGACCTCTTAAATGAGTAATATCATTTTAATAATCCAAAGTGACTACCAATGGGTAGCTTTCTATATTACACCCATAATACCACAAAAAAATCACCCAATCTGTTGGTTGTATATAATACAATGTACTTGTAGATACAAATAAATCAAGTGGAAAAGCATTTAACACAAGTAAATTTAGAAAAGTATCTCAAGACAATTTAATTTGCCAAAATTTTATTTTTTATTTCTTTATTGTTCGGATATCATAAAAAAATAATGTGGGATGGAAAACAAAATTTATTTTGAAATGATGTAGGTGGTAATGGTAATATAATAAATAATAAAGTATCTAGATTTAACATTTGTAGATTTTGGATATTTTTTCAGGGATTTGTCTTGTTCTTTCCTTCTTAATATAGCATTTTTTTCACTGAAAAGTCATCCAATTTCCATACAAACCCTAAAACAAGAGAAATTTCTATGCCATGGTAATAAACCGGCTAATCCTAAGTTAGTAGTCGTAAAGCGTGTTCGTTTTTATAACATAATTCGGCCATGTCTTATTCTCCCAAGGGTCGGAAGATTTTTATTGACAAGGCAATCAATTAATTTCCATATAAGCCTCGAAACCATAGGACTGTTTGTACACGAAAGATTGAAAGCAAATTCGAGCCCTCTGGGCTGTGATAAGGCCAAAAGGATTACCTTATTAATATTCATCACGGCTATCGGTTCGCTAATCCCGCAAGAGAGCTCCAACCCCTAATCCAGTGTTAATGGAAGTCACGAGCCACCCTCTTAGGATTGTCGCCATGTGTAGCAATTTTTTTCTTTTTTTAAATATTTTCCATTGAGTTCAAACTGACTCGAACTGATTTTAAACACTGGGAAACTATTATTTTATAATAATGAGAAGGGATGTCGATTCCTTTAAAAAGACGTGTTTACAGTACGCCGATCTGCCTGAAAAAGGATCATTTGTCGACTGTATTGTCCTTCGTTCTACAACAAATATAAAAGCTAACTCTGTACATTATTTTATTAAAGTGGAAGTTATATTAATGCGATAGTTTGGGTTCTAATCAGTGTAGTATCGGTGAGAAAAACATGCCCACTAACTTCGAACTCCATCCCCTGCTCATTTAGAGTTGAAGAATTTTTTATGTAGTACAAGATTAATGTTTAATTACCTGAATGATATCCGATTCCTATTAAACTGTCTCTAACTTTCCTAATCGTATTCCCCAGACCTCGCTTAAATCGTAATCCTTCAATTCCATTGTCGCTCCCTCGTTTCGTTGCGTCTGAGTTAAAACGAGAGTTGTATTAAGGCTCGTCCGCTGGCTTTATCACACCACCCTTCTCGTGGAAAATCGTTCGTTTTTAATAGTACTTATTTATTTATACAAAGAAGCTAGAAAGATTATAACATCTTTATAATGAATGTTTACACAACTATTCGAGAACATTAGAATCTTTATCGAATTGCCTGAAGATTGAGGTAATACAAAGAAGAAAAAGCTGGAAGATCCAAAGGCAAAACCAAAAGATAGATGAGCTTAAGTCACAGAATTTATTACGCGCCGTGTTAATAATATTAAACAGTAGACATGGCATAGATGTTTTAGAAGATTGCTCTCCCTTTTGCACAGAAGAATCGGCCTATTTCGTAGGTATGGCGAAAATTCTAGGTGAAGATTTACCTTTTCAAACATTTTTCATGTATCTTTCTACAAGCGAGATCTGGCCAATTTGGCAGGTGTAATAAGAATGCGATTCCATGAAATATTCTAGTTCTTCAAATCTATACTTTTTCTTTATCAGAATTTCACATCTGCGAATAATCTAGCGACAATCTTCTGATAATGTTTTTATTCTTCGACTTTTTAAAAGAGTTTTGCTTGTTTCTACGGGCGATATTTGGCCTATATTATGGACATAGGAAGAAATCAATTCCATGGAAATCCGTTAGGACTTCATATCTGTTCTTTATGTATATCAATATTCTGCCAGGAAACCCACCATTTATCACAAAAACTCTTCTCATAAATCATCAAATTGCATAGAGTTTTTAAAAATTTTCTTTCTACTGGCAAGATGTGCCTGTGTACTGAAGAAATTTATTGTAAAAGTGCTGGAAAGATGGTAAGAATTTTAAAATTTATGTTAACACACCTTTATCCTCTTAACGTTAGTTGTAAATTTTTTATTTATTTATTATTTTTTTGGGGGGGGAGGAAGTAATGACGTGAAGTTTAGGGCTTGTTCAACAAGAGGAGGACTCTTTCAACAGCCAAAAAATAGCAAGTTTAATTCCGGTGTAATGTGTAATTAATACAAATTTACGTATACTTCGCCAGTGTATTGTTGAAAGGATGGCTATGCTGCCAAGACGCCGCAGGACAACGAAAGAAGAAGTCGGAGCAATGATTTTTTCCCCAAAGAGGCCAAGAGTAAAAATGTAGAGTGCAAAATGCTGGGATCTGAAACAAAAGACCGCCCTGCTTATCTCCGTCCGACCTTTTCCCCTTTACGCCTTAAAAAACTTTCAATTGTAAACAAATCGTTGTAGAAACTTTAATATAAGACCGAAATGACGGGAAGAAGAAAATCCAGTTACAAGGATCCAAAGATACGGAAATGTAGCCCCTAAATAATAGCCTAACCCATCCGTAACCAACCCAAAGTAACGATCAGCAAAGAATTCAAAGGAGGATAAGATTTATTTTTATCAAACGAAAACTAGAACGCTAACAACTAAGCGTTTTTATTTGCCTCTGGTACTGCACACAAAAAAGCATTTAGGTAACCTTCCTAAACACATTAGCACATTTAACAGATAAATACCTGGAAAGATGGTTCACACATTTTGCATACATACATTAATAGAACATTTAGCACAATGCAACGGTTGCGAGAATACTCCAGTGTCGAAAACGAAAAGTTCTCTTGTAAAAAAGATCACGTCTGTTGTTCATTGACTATGCTTGCCAGATTTTCACAGAAATGGAAAATAAAACCCAAAGATATGCCTGGGTAAATTCACGCAAATAAATCATAAAACGTAAAAAATGCCCTATGAAGAAATGGGCAGATAGCAAGAGAAAAATGTGCGAAAATAACCCTGGTTAGAAGCCAGAAAAAGTATAATGATAATAATTTAGAAAATTAAATATAAATGGCGACGAATATAAAAAACTTAAAAGTTCTGGAAGAGACCTATGTCCGCACGTACGGAGGTTTTGAAAGAAGAAGAAAAAATAACAGAAAAATACAGGATACAGAATTGGCATGCATTGATGGGCAATAAAAGCGAATTCTTTGTTCGCACCAACAATTATACAGTACAATACATGGGAAATGAAACCAATTAAGTCATTACTTATTTATTTATCAACCCGCTGCGGATGGTTAATAAATAATTCATCCATGAGTCCACTTGCAATTTTTACCCTTTTATGTATATCGCCTTCGTTATTCCAAATAAAAATGTTCATCAATTTCTTCAATTACCAAATATTATGTCAAAATTAGCCTATTCCAATTAAATTTTTCCATTATCGATTAAAAAAGAGAACAAACGTGATTACACTAAATAATGTTATTTTTTATTTCTAGAAATACATTCCTCGACTTCGTACCTCCTAACTTTCAATAATTGTATTTTTTTTTAAGTTTTACGATTTGATTTTTTCATTTGAAAATAAAAGGAATTATTAAATTAAAAGTAGTGCAACGCTTGATTCAAGATAATTAATAACCGAGTAATAATGTGCCTATAACAACTGTAATTAAGACCCCAAGCAGGAAAAACCAGGTTTTAAGAAACACCATATATAGCGACACCCATTATAATCAAAATTGCTTGATTATTAGGTTGCATTAAAAAATTAACAGAAGATTGATTCGGCGCAGAAAATGTTTAAAGGCATGGTCCTTGAAGTCAGGTGCTACTAATAGAATATAAAGAAAAATATTATATTTATTTTTTAATATAAAATAAAATAAATAGTGAATGTAAAATAGTTATTCTTTTTAATCATTCGCTTATATAGGCTGGTCCTTCGGTTGGCTGTCGAAAGCCTTGTTCATTACAGTTTTGACTTGGATTTCTTTTACCCTTGAAAACAGTAGGACATGGATTAAACTCGAAGAAATCTGAAAGAACGAAATCCTGTCTTTATGGTGGTTGTGACAAAAATTCAGTCACATAAAAATTAACTAATTCTAAGACTTATCATCTATCGTTCATCATTAGCAGAGTTTGACCTGACTTTTTTCATCAAATTTTTCATCTAACCTTGCGGCCACCGACGCCCCTATCTCTTTTTTAAAAAGATTTTCGATTGCTTCTACGTACAAGATTAGGCATATAGTGTAAGTGTGAAAGGAAATCGAGAAATCGAGAGGAGATCTTCTAGGACTTCAGGTGTTCCCTTTTTCAGCATCAGGATATACTAACCCCACTTTTCATCACTTGAGGCAATCATCTGGTAAAAGCTTCTTATTACATGGGTTTTTAAAATATTTTCCATTGTTTCTACAAACAAGATCCGGCCTATATGGCGGGTGTGGGGGAACATGAATCATATAAGGATCTAAGACATAAAATCTATCCTTCATCAGTTACAGGATTTTGCCAGTAAACGCTATTTCCATCAAACGTGACCATTGTCTAATGAATTATCCACTATTTTTTTTTAAATTTTCGATTGTTTCTACATACAAGATTTGGTATATATTTTGGGTGTGGCAAGAATTATATAAAGATAATCCCGCTCTTCGTACTTTTCATCACATCCGACAGTGTTCTCATTCTCTTGGAGATTTAAAAAATTTTGCTTGTTTCTAGGGGCGTGATGGATCTGAAGAGTTATAACATCTTTTTCACATTGTGAGTGTCACAGGAATTCGATCCTATGAACTATTCTGCCTCTTCAGATGTATCATTCATTAGTATCACGATTGCTCCTATAAACCTACTTTTCATCACACGTGACAATTTTCTGGTAACATACATATCGTACGGACTACACAGGGTGTGGCAAGAATTCGACCACCCAGGTGTTATCTTGCCAGTACGTATCTCCTTCACCATTAGCCAAAGTTTTAACAGAAATGAACAAATTGCGTAGAACATCCATCAACATTAAACGTACGAATAAGCGGTAGTCCTTTTAACACTATACCCCCTTGAAGCAACGAGAAAAAAGCTTACTGCGGTCTGTCTATGGTTTGCAGATTTAGTAGTGAACAATCCCACCTATCATCACATGTGATCCCCTTTGGCATAACATACACACATGGATTTTTCAAAATATTTTCATACATGTTTCCTAGTCTACTGCTTATAGACCTTCTTGTCGTCATTTGGCCCCTTGTCCTTCAGCACCTTCTCGTGACAAAGCTCTTCTTCTTTTCCAGTATTACTCTACAGAAGATTGTTAGTTATTTATTGGTAAATTCCACGTAAATAAAATTGCCCCATTGTTGCTATTTGTGAAGGTCATTGTTCAATGCGTTTTATTCTAAAATCGGCCTCCGATCTGGGATGTAATCACTCAAGGAGAATACTGTTGGTATAAATTCAGGGCATAGGGGCTTGTGAGAATTACTGCGTTAAGTGTTGTTTCGGTGGGGGGTCCAAGGGCGTGATGGCAAAAGTAAATCAGCCGGAATAATTGCCATTTGTGACGGTATCCTAGGACGGGAGGAGGATAAAATATCCTCCCGTGGCCTTTTCAAACAGTAATGGCAATATTCTTCGAGTCCCCTTATCTCGATGGCCGATCCTAGCGGGATCGAGGCCATAAAAGTGAATATAAGACCGTCGCCACCTCGTGTCCTCTTCCTCGTATCGGGGAATAATTTGCGAATTATGCCGTCCCGGTGGAAAGCGGAGGATCTTCATACTTTGTTGGAAAACTCTAGGCGATCCATCATTCTACCATGGCAGGGGAATCTTCTCAACTTAAAGAAAATTCGTTTTTACCATGACTAGAAGGCCTTGATTCCTCGCAAAATTATTACGGCCTAAGTACTTTACAAAAGCAAACTTTTGTTATCGGAAAGGTTAAATTCATGGAAAAATAATCTAATATTTACATTTATATTTTTTATTTAAGCTAACTTTTCACTTATTAAAAAACTTTTCCATCTTAGTAATACCCTGTATATTCGTCAGTTCGACTGTACGATAGCGGAGTTATTTGCCTTTAAATTAATTAAACTCTGACGATATCTCAATTATTTCGTTTGCAATGTTAAACAATTATTTTTCGTTTGAAAAAAAGCCTTTTTGGGCGAGATTTTCCGAGAAAAAAATACGCTCTTCCTCAGATATATTGTGATATGTCCGAATAAATAAGATTTGTGACTCCGACCTGAAGTTTGTAGTTTAGTCCTAGGTGTAGGAAGTAATCAAGTTCATGACTTATTTATCCAGCGGAAAGTGGAACTTATCCCTCCGCTCTCTCGCTCCCTGAGGTAATTCACACCGCCTATTTCTTCTCGGATGTAAGATCCTTTCCTTCAGCCTCCCTTATAAATAATTCCAGAGACGACCCGGCCCCGGTACAAGTAACGAAATGTAGATTTTTTATCCCTCTCCACCGACCGTACCTTTTGACTTATTGATACGCTTAGACTATTAACAAATGTAGGTTTGTATATGTTGGACCTGTTGTGTAGGAATCAGGGATGTAAAAAGTCTCCTTCAAGCGGGGAACACAACAAGAAATAGTCAACCCAAAGGACCAAGTATCTAATAATATCTCAAACTGAAGTATAATCAAAGTTGGTCGATATCGGAATGAACTCGCAAGCCAAAGAAAAGTGCTTAATGCATTCATATGATTGAATAATACATTGACACTAAAAAGGTTTTAGAGAAAACAAATTTCACCTATTAGTACTGACATAATGAACGGTTTTCCTATCTATTTGTAGAATATAATCCGATTATCTGCGTTTGGTTACTTTAGTCTCTATTGTAAGACGGGAAAAAGCCGGGAAGACACTCGATGCTACGCTACCCGACGCAAATCCAAAGTCCAATCTTCTATAAGAATGTATTACATCTGCCGAATGCTATGCAACGCTACCCTACTCGACGCTCTGCGATCCCCACTGTCCAGACTTTCGTCGAGTAACATTAGAGTACAGTCGAAGACAAAAGAACCAGACACTCATATTTTTATTCAAACTACGTTTACTATTGCCGTTATATAAATTACAACACACTTATTTTAATATAAACCAAATCAAAAATTCATTAGTTTTTGTTAAAATTAATTAATTATTAAGGTTAAAAAGAAAATGTATCAAAACACAATTACATGGTTGTGCTCATAAAATTTATCTAAATTTATTTGCTTAAACTATTGGGTTGTCCGGAAAATAATGCAGGATTTTAAGTTTTCATTTAAAAAAATCTATATAAAATATTCTGTTTACGTTTACAGGATTACTCATTTGTATGAATGTCAACACTTATTAATCCTCTTCCAAATGATATTGTTTGTTTACCTCTGTAGCATTCCGCTACTTGGAAATAATTCAGTCATCCTTATAATGCCAAAGCGAGAATTTCGTACGATTTTCTTTTACGAGTTTAAACTCGGCCGAAGCGGAGCCCAAACGGCTAGAAACATTAACCAAGTCTGGGGCGAGGGTTGTGTTAATGAGTGCACTGTGCAAAGGTGGTTTAAAAAATTTCGGGAGGGAGATTTCAGCCTTGAAGATGAAGAAGGTCGTGGAAGGCCTTCCTCTCTTAATGATGATGTTCTGCGATCAGTGGTGGAAGAAAACCCCAAAACAACTGTTCGAAAACTTGCAGAGCAACTCAAAGTCAGTAAAACGACCGTCGCTGACCACCTCAAGGCGATTGGAAAAGTGAAAAAACTCGAAAATTGGGTTCCACACTCATTAAACGATCGCCAAAAAAATCAGCGCTTTGATGTTTGTGCATCACTTCTTTGTCGAAACAAAAATGACCCATTTCTGGCCAGAATTGTTACATGTGACGAAAAGTGGATTCTCTACGATAACACTAGACGTTCTGGACAGTGGCTCGACAAAGGAGAAGCTCCAATACATTTTCCAAAGCCCCCAACTCATCAAAAAAAGGTAATGGTATGAAACTTTGCCTCACCCACCCTACTCTCCGGACCTCTCGCCTACTGACTACCATTTTTTTAGACACCTGGACCACTACTTACAACACATAATATTCAAAAATCAAACGGAACTTGAAAATGCATTTATTGACTTTATCAATTCTAAAAATTCTGAATTCTACTCAGACGGAATTAATACGTTACCAACACGTTGGGAGAAATGTATTGAGAGTATGGGAAATTATTTTGATTAAAGAACATTGCTTTAAAGTAACTAGTTTCTTTTTTTTTTTTTGTTTAATACCAAAATCCTGCATTATTTTCCGGACAACCCAATAGAACAATAGGTACAAAAGAGGCGTTGCGATTGTAATAATGACTTGTGATACACGCTGTGTGACTGTACGTGGAGTGCGCTTGACGTCGCAAGATATGCACACCCTACTAAAACGTGACAAGGCGTCGGGTAGCATCGGGTGTGTTCTCCGCTTTATGGATGGCCCACTTCACATTGGGCATAGTTTGTTTAGATATGGATATTTTCTTTTGCGGTTGCGCAGAAGGGTCTTTGAGAAAAGCTCTAAAAGGTTTTCCGAGGTTGGTTAGAGTGAGTAAGTTAAGATTTGTAGACAAAAGGGGCGAGAGCTGGAAGGGGCGAGAGAGAGATGATTTAGGTAATTTAGTCCGTAATACTCTCAAGGGCCGCAGTAGAAAGCATTATTTGAGCCCGCCCGCCACCCTGGAAGCATTATGCAAGTTCAAAGTTACCTCAATATAATCCGACCCTCTTCGAGATTACCCCATGACCATCAGTCATTTAATTCCGTGGAGGAGTCTTGAAAACCTAAAAATGGCGGGTGCTACTTGGCTTATTACGAAGAGTATTAATCACCACTTTTGCTGAACGGAATTTTTTGTCCCTTTAACGGACATACACGACAATGGAGAAACCAAGAAGGATATAGGAAGGGCTCGTATCCTTGACTAGTTGAAACTTAAACTTAATGTATAATTTCTTAAGTCGGGTGTCTCTCTTCGGTTCGGAATGAATTGAATTTTTGAGGGACCACATCTTAGTAAATCTTTAAACAAAGGAGATTCGAGGCAGAGCGTTTAATTATTGACGAAATAAGAACAAATAGTGCAACTGCAGAGGGTGGAGAATCGAGGGGTTCTTGCTCAGAGCGGGTGATCAATGATTCACAAGACTCCCGGCTCGTTACTCCTTTTAAATGACTCTAACGGAATATAAATCCACGTGTAACAGCACTTTGTTAGCAATGTACCCTTTACTGTCGAACGTGGAATAATAGGGGGTGCGATTTCTTTTTTTTTTTTTTTTTTAATTTTCTCCGATATTCCAACGTCCCGGGGGCTAATTTTTTTGCGGCTGCAGATTATTTACAGGCTTTATTACTACATCAAAATCAAAGGTTACTTAAAGCACTTTTCGCCCATATAAAACAACCGTTTTGCTCTAAGAATCTATTACAGAAATAATGGGTGAAAAAGTCAATATTTTCTCCCAGTCCATAAAGGGACTGCTATTATATATAATAGCGGTAAATAACTGACAAGTCGGTAAAAGGAAACGGGGAAAAAGTTCCAGTGGAATTTCCTTAAAAACCTCCCCCGAGGACTGTTTAAACCTGGATTGACACTTTGTGGATTCCCTGAGCAAATAAATTCCTCGGGTGTTTGAGCCGTACAATAATTCATAAGCTTCAAATTGTTCACCTCGGAACACTTGAGCGATCTTGAATTTATTCGAAAAAACAATCGTTAAAAGGGAAAACCCTTCGCATCTCATGAATTATTCAGAATGAATTAATTATTATCTTTTGTTTTACAAAGTTAAGAAATATAAACCGGCATTACTGTCATGGCTTTTAAACAAATTGAAATGAAAACCAAGTTTTCAACAAATGTTCTTGAGCCTAACGTAAAATTGGATACGTTCATTAGCTTACATCTTGTGCAATTGCGAATTTTTCAAAATGAACTGGTTAACCAATGCTCCTTTACTGTTTTTACTGCTTCGAGCTTTACTTCAGTAAGGTATAGTTAATAAATCAAATACCATACCCTGTACGTTGACTTAATTTACCAGAATAAACTTTGATTTTTCTTACTCTAATAACTTCACCAGAAATACGGATACAGAAATTGACCGGAGGAAGGTAGAGCTACAGAAATGACTGAGATAGGGTCAAAAAGTGATTGCCAGAGAATGAGAGAGAGAGAGAGAGAGAGAGAGAGAGAGAGAGAGAGAAAAGGAGAGAGTTTTCATGGATGCGTTTATTTATGCTCCCAGAATTAGGGCTCTGTTAAATTCTTGTTGATAGGCGTGTTGAGAGACAACAAGAGAAAGAGGAGCAAAAAGAGACAGAGAGAAAGGACGAGAAAGAAAGATTGAGAAACAGCCAGATACAGATAGCGAGAGATATGGAGAAAGAAGGTAGACAGGTAAAAAAAGAGGGATAGAAAGGGAGACAGAGTGAAAAAGAGAAAGGAGATAGAGAACACAGATACAGACAAAAAGGCTAGTGGAGAGCTTTGAAACTACAGGTAGAGATATAGACAGACAGGGATGGAAAGAGATATACGAGATAAATAGATAGGGGGAGAGAGAGAGAGAGAGAGAGAGAGAGTGAGAGAGAGAGAGAGAATTGAGTATCACACTTCGAAAAGCTCGTAAATGATCAAATGTAACATTTCAGTATGAATTTCAATTTTATTACTCGTAGAAAATCGATAATTTAGGTCCTTTAACTAGTTATGCAACCGTATTGTCATTTTAGTAAGGCGGGGTTATGTAAGCGAGTTTGCATAATAAGCGAAGAAAGTATTTAGTACATTAAAAAAGAAGTTGCATTCTACTCCAATGTCAAATACTTTTTTATGAATGAAAAGCATATCTCTAGTGAAAATTGCTCAGATCATAAATCAAGACGCAATTAATCATACTTGTTACACTTCGCACATGCCGGGTGGCTCTTATGTGCAGTAATTGAGATTGATTGTACTGAAAAATAAGAAAGGTTTCAATGTAATTAATAACTTATTTCCTCGAGTAGTGCGCTTTTCAGGTGCCTACAAGCAGTGAAACTATCGTTCTTTTCCTTCTTTTTTTAACATCTCACCAAATTTGAGACTATTTTTCAAAGGAGAACAGAAAATCAAATTGTTAAACCGACAGCAATCCCGATTTCTGTTGTTTAACAATGTGTTGAGAATTTTCATAAAGTGCGTATCTATTGCTGACAAATTTTCCACGACCATTTCGAATGCTAATTGTTTCTAATAAAACGTGCCAACGACCCGAGGGAGCGATAACGATTTCATTGTGGTGACATTCGTGTCCAAACGATTGCAACCGTTGAAAAAGAAAGATAAAATAATCCGCCTAGCACACAATTTACGTCGTGTACGCCGGCTCCTGAAGTCGTATATATTGATCGAATATATTCCATGCCCTTATTATTCAAATTTGTTCCTATTCCGTCAAAATCTTTCAAGAAAAAGGATGACCACGTTTTATTTAAAGTTATTTTGGCAAAAGATTTCGGCGACAGGTGTTTTCACAGGCTCGTCACACAAACCAAACCTTCTTACACTCATTTACTTCAACTCCCTCACACTATTTATTCAAGGTAGGCTCACTTTTGCCTCAGAAGCGAAGAGCTCTCAGTGAGTGAGAGAGGGGAGATGAAGGAGAGAGACGATACTTGAATACCAAACACACTTTTCTCTAGTTATCAATAACAAGTATAACTTGGGTGAAAATTTAGGTGGCTTGGCTTTAAAACAAAGATCATGGCACTGAACGTTTAAAAGCTTCTCCAAATATGGCATTCATCAATGTTAGACCTTGGCCATCAGTCCTGGACATGTCTTCTAAACACCATATCAACTGTCACTGTCATTTCAGCCGAAAAGACTGAAAAACAACATATTAACTCTCATATTCTTACACATTTTTAACCTCTTTTCCTCAAGTAAATCGATGGAGTTCTTGACATTATTCCATCATAGTGCACATATTGTACAGCTTACCTAAAAATCTTAGCGTCTAACACAAGCCCCCCCCCACTGATGATGGCGAACACCTTAGCTTAAAAATCTGTGCATATTGTGTTCTCACTGGCCCCAGTTGCATTTTGCATTATAATTCACTGTTATGTTGTTCTTCGTCGCGCAATTTTTTTAATAATAATAATTGGTTTATTAAAACAAAATTAAAACTTTTTTGGGTAAAATTACAGAACAAAAGCAATATCGATATGGATCATCCGATCTGTCTGCTTGAGATGATTGATTTATGTTTTATGATTTGTCGACCAACCTATGCAGATAATGTTCTCTTGGTACCAATTACAAATTATTGTTTAGAAGTGCTTTATTGAATGTGAATTGTGAATGAAAGTGAATGAGAAAATTATGGTAAATGAATGAGATCGGCGAACATTATTATTACAAGACACCAGTTTTCGTATTATGCATTTTATTTCGGAGTATGGGCTTTCATCATGCGGTACTTGTTATTATTGAGCCGGTGGATACGCAAAGCCATCAAATAAAATGAAATTCCAAGCAGTCCAAAGATTCAATAAAGATGAGTAACTGCGACAGTACGATGTTAGAGCTTTGAATCGGTTTAGCACTAAGTTTGTGGTAGTTTCTAGAAAGGGTTGTTGAAGCACATGCCAATGCGAACTGTCTAGGAGAGATACACGGGAAGAGTATAGAAGTAAATTTTAGACTAGCCTAGCGACTATTATGGTGATAGTTGCAACCAGTTCTTAGAATTTTGATATGTGCTTCAGTGTTTTGCTGACTGTCATCAAATAATTCTCGCTATTATTGAAACGGTAGAAAGTAAATCGACTTGGGTTGTTACACAAACTATTGCTGATGGTGAAAAACATAGTGAAAACATCGTAGAATGGCAGGCCAAAATAACTGTAGACAGTCATGTTAAGTCTTTCATTTAGTTTATGACTTTCTGAGTTTCTGGAACAGGTTTCGTTGCTCTTGTAAACGTGAACTGTCGTTTAGAGTGAGTGGGAAGCTTTTTAAATTAAGTTATAATTGACGAACGGTGGGCTACATAAGCCACCAGGTTTTTGTATTTTGCAACGTAGTCCAGTAATTGTGTAACCTACATACTTTAGGTGTATAAATTATCACTATAAACACCAAAACTATCAATGACCAGGATGATTGAAAAGACCATTGCCATAAATATACAGATTTATGGGTTTTTTATATTCGGGCAGAAGTTATATTCGTTAGCAAGTATCCTATTCCATAAATCTGTTTCCAATTTCTTGTAACATATTCCTATAAAAAGTAAATTACGGATGAAAAAAATTGTGAGAAGGTGGTCGATATCGTGCGAGAGGCTCTAGTTCTAGTCAAGAAGGTGGAAGTGCTTTTTGAAAAATTGAACAATGTATCCGGTGGAAGATGCCAGTGGGGGGATAAGACCGGTGAGATATGTAAGACCTCGGCCCTGGTTATTACCCATAAGGGATGGCTGGAGAGAAGCCGCGGGGGCGGGGTACGATAAAACATGTATCGCCCTGGATATGCTACGGTATCTCACCCGCCTCCCGAACCTCGCGATCCACGCCGTAGAACGGAAGCCTTATTTACGGTAAACATTTTTACGCCGTCGGCCTCGCGTCTGGGGAATCTAATAAAGGCGGCCCCCGTGTGTTTGCAGGCGTTTCTCTAGATTTGAAAGGGAGACAGGGCGGGGGCGGCGGAATTTGATTTGCGGGTGTCGTCGCAAGGCACCACCTGCCCTTATAAATATGAGAGGCCCTCTCTGTTAGGACCGGGGCCTAGGTTGTCACAATCACCCCCCGAGTTCCAGAGGGTCACCCTCAAACACCGGCCCATCCCCATGCTCCCTGTGAACGGGACCCTTCCTTCTATAGACGCCCTTAGAATTGCAAACAAGGCAAACTAGATAAACAGATTTGATCATGCGTCAATTCAGGCGACCGGATGCATTTCCCATTGATTGTTTTTGCATCATTTAATACTACTCTCGCCTTTGTATAAATTAGAAATAACCATTTGAAAATAGTAATTTTTCTTTCCCCTAGCCCTTAAGCAAAGTCTCTAAAATGAAACTGAACTCGAAAATTGCTAAACAGGTGCTCTTTTGATAATGGTACCTGCATATGAAAGGATCTCCGAGCCCCAGTTTACATTGTCACTTTTAATACAATTCAAACTGATATAAAAAATCCTTCATAAAAACCACCGATATTGATAAATAAATTAGTCTTATTTAATCTATTTGGTTAAGTATAGCTAACCAGGTGGAAAAATCGAGCGTAAATAAATAAAATATTCTTTCTGCCTAAGGTTTTTTGTTGGAATGAAGTGGCACGAGCGGGATTCGAACCCATGACTTACAACCTACCACTCTCTCTGACTCTCATGAAAATGCAAAAAATTCGAACAATGCGAACGGTTGTAGGTTGAGATGGAGAGTTAGTGTCCGATAGGATCGAAATAACGACAGTCCCAGATCGTGGTTTCGAATCCCTTTCGTGACATTGGCTTTTTTATCTCAACAAAGTCAATGGCACGAGCGAGATTTGAACCCACGACCTAGATACGCCGTTACTCTGCCACTTGAGCTATCGTGACTTCGATCCTTCGGACACCAACCCACCATCTCAACCTACAACCGAAATTTCCCTCTTTTTGCCATTTTATCTTAGCCAAGACCTTACATAAAAAGAATAATTATTTGAAAGAACTAGGTCAATTGACTACTAAAACGTAAATGAATAATTAATTTTTTTTTAGATTGCTTTGACGTTAGATATCTAGCACAAGAGTGAATTGGACAATATACAACAACAAATGAATGAATTAAATTAATAGTAATAACAATAAAGAATTAAATAAAGATTAATTTCAAAATCAATAATCATAATTTACCTAAAAAGACCAATTGACAGAGAGTTACAGTAAAGGAGAGGCATGTCAACTTAGCGGTCTAGCAAATTAGATGCCGAGGACGACAAAATAGTTTAAAAAACTAAGAGTAATATCTTATATCTAATACTATATCTATTATTACATCTAATACGAATTGTTTAATCTTGAGTGGACTAGAAAAAAATTGTAAACATAAGGACGGAATGAAATGAAAATTTAATTCTTGTTGGTACAAAAATCTCAATGCCTGTTGGGTAAAGAAGCTTGGCCGTTTCCGACCTTTAGGTCCGCTGTTTTTGAACGATCAGATGGATGTTCGTTTATATGAAATAAAAATTTTTTAATAAATACCGATATAAACCAAGAAAATCCTACAACCAACCACTCTAGATGACAAAAAGCCGAAACTGGTTGATTTTAAACTATAACTCAGTTTTCTCCTTTAAATTAAAGCGTTCAGTTTTGAATTGTACAGTCGAATGAGTATCATTTTTAGGAATACAAAAAAATAGTTAAATTGTGGGATGTTCTGTAGTTACTGGTAGCTTTATTGTAGCCGTTTAATTTGAATAGTTAAAATGGAGAAACAAACAAGTTGATCAACGGTTGGCCTCGAAAATATAAATAAAGATCCTTCTCTGATGAGCTCTTTATGATGGATGGATGCATAAAACTAGGCCGTTTATCCGCATAAAAGCTGGCGACCGAAAACAAATAACACGACGATGCCCAGAGAATTGAGGATCCTTCTGCGACCCTCTGAGTAAAACCAATTAACTAATGGAAGCCCGTTCGTTCTAATTTGATAATCGATTTTCTTCTGTTTCAGGTAAGGCGATAAACCCTACGGCCGAACTGTCCTTAATTTGGAGAGGCAGGTAAAACGTTGAAAACACTTCTCAGCGCCGTGCCACCCTTAATTTTTACCATCACCTTTAAAAAGTATATTAAAACAAACATTCCTACGTATTTTACAAACTGGCGTTTTTACACTTACTAAAATGTTGGCTTCGGGCCCAACGTTTAAGAGTCCACTTTGGTTTTATTTAGCTCCGCCCCTTTGGCAACTCCAAATGACCTTATATGATCCGAGTAAGGACAACAGTCATGGCAGACGTCACCCCTCGCGGGATAAAACATATCACCTCTTAACTGTACAATTTCCGCAAATTGGAATTCATCCCCCGGTCGTATTGCTGAAATTACTTGTCGTGGCATCGTAACACTGCAGCGGCTTACAAACCTTCACAACCTTTACAAAATCTTTCATTTATGAAAGGCATTTGAAACAAGTTGAACTGAAAATTAGAACACGTGATAATTTATACAATTAAAATTAACTGCTAAACTTTTTTTCTATTTTACAAATGCAAACAATTATTTTAATTTTCTTTGATATTTTCATTTATTAATTATTGTCGCAAGTTAAACAAGCACGTTCTCCAGTGTGCTACTAATTATTTTATATCCGTAACTCCTCCCAAACCGTTCCATCCTTGTGAAGTTAGGAACTATAAATAGAAATCTCCAAGCAGAAAATCCCCTTAGACATGACCTAATTACCTCCACGTTACTTAGAAATCTTCCTCAGAAGGCCATAGTATTGCGATCCTAAGAATTACTTTTATCCCTAGTGGAGCTATCTCATAGTCATTTTCATTACTAGAGCTTAACCTCCAACCATAATCAAAATTTTCGATACTCCTTAAACGTTTAATAGAGCAACGAACGTATTGCCAGCTCTCCCCCTCGATGTTAGAGGGTGAAAAGCGAGGATGTAAAACATCTGCGATTTCGAAAAAGTTCGAAAAAAGGGGTTTTAACTGCTTTCTACATTTTCGGTTACCGGTGGAGGTGTAATTTGCAAGTTTGAGTTTTGATGTATTCTATTATTTTCTATTATTGAAACAATATAGAAGGGGTCTCCCTAGCCATATTTTGTCGTTTTATTCCCCAGACAAATTCCTTTGCCTTGAGGTGACCAAGGTTATCCACACATGGGGCGTTTTTAAGTTCATAATTTCTCGGAATAATCCTTCATCGGAGAATCATTTCTTCTCATTAATTCGAATTCTGTTCACATCCTTCCACAAACCAGCAAGGTTCCAGGAGTCGATGACACCCAGAGCAAAAAGGGTATTGCTTATGCGTGTTTCTGTATGTGGTCCAGGTTTGGTATAAG
Source organism: Cimex hemipterus (assembly GCA_039619505.1). NCBI lineage: Eukaryota > Metazoa > Arthropoda > Insecta > Hemiptera > Cimicidae > Cimex > Cimex hemipterus. The sequence goes on along the minus strand of CM077099.1, from coordinate 2,055,227 downwards.
GTCTGGGGCACAGACATTTTCGTAAGTCGCTTCCAACCCGCCCCTTACTACATTTTCTTTGTACAACAAGCCAAGTGAGCTGCAATGCATGGAGAGCGGAAACACTCACGTCTAGCTGTTTCAGAGTGAGGCAACGAATACTCAGATATCAGGCCAATTCAAGCCGGGTCCCTCAAGGTAGTAAATTTGGTCCCACCATATTGCTATTTATACAACTAACAGTCCTATTCACCCCAACACCATCATTAATTGCGGGCGACACAGGCATGTTCTATTCCAAATCCACCCAAGCAACCTACATCATCCTTGAATTTACCAAACACTGGTGCAAAAGATACAAGATGGAATGAAGAAAAATTTAGCCATCTACATTGAAAGATAGAAACTTTTCATTCGCTTCTTGAACCAATACAATTGATGAAACAATACAAATCCAGGGAACATCTGGTTCTCATACCGTAATGTCATTTATACATCTGACTTACTGACACACCCTAATATCACAATTACCATAAACCACTACCTGGTGGTTTTCTCTTTAATCTCCCAACTTGTATCCTATCCAAGATACAGCTAATATCAAGCCTTGAGATGTTCAGAGACCGGAAGTTTTGTTACTTCTCGTTCGAGAGTAATGACGATTGAATATTTTATTGAAAAGCCAAATATAAGTAAAATAGGAGAGTAGGGGTGTCGGTGGCCCCAAAGGTTTAGATGTTGACACGGCGCTCATCATTGTAAAGGTTCCGGGATCCCGAGAGTTGATATAACCTCTGCTGCTGGGAACCGTCGAAAAAAAAAATAGCAGTGTACATAAATTATATTAAAGGAGCCTTGATAAAAAAGGTTTAACGCCATTTAATTTTCTCTTGTTTTGAATGCGTTTTAAATTTTTCTTTTTTTGCTTCCTTTCTAATTATTTCGTAAAAACGTCAGTCACAAAGCTAGCATGTCTTTTCGTTTTTACATAGAGCTACTTTGTAGTGTACCAAATTTCTTAGATAAGACTTGCTTTTTGTTGTTTTAATGCAAGTTATTCGGTGCATTTAAGCACGTCCCAGACATTCAAAATGCATTCTAATTGTTCCCAATCGATGTAAATGTTAACTTGAGGGATATATTGAATATTCCAGGGGCAATATTACGCCTTGGGGGAAACAGAGTCCAAAATATAGTAGGCTTGCCAGTTCGGGCGAAGGGAGCCGAGGGAGGGGCGTTAGTAGCAAAGCTCCCCATATATACAAGGAACGTTGGACCCAGGAATTTATTGCTCCCCACGGACCATTACGTTCTTACACTGTACAGACGAAAACTGTTAAATTATGCAGAATAGTTGGTAGAAAGGGAAATGAAAGAAGAGCAGGCCGGGGCCGCAAGGACTATATCGAAATCGGAAAATTCAACTTCAAAAAACGTGCCACAAGTTCAATTAGCACAGAAAAGGTCGTTTTGACTTTCTAAAGGACGAAATATTCTAAAACGCAAATTGGGAACAAAAACCGGGAGATTCTTTAATAGACAATAAGGAGTCATCCTGTGATAATCAATACATTGCCAAATAGAACAATTATAATGATTAAATAAAAATGTAAGAATAGCATGCCGTAGAACTTCACCCCTTGAAAGGACTATCATATCGGCATAAAGTGTTTCTTCCTCTTTGAAACGATAAGTCATTCGAATAAGACATTTACTTCATCATTTCGAGCTTTTCTTCTTTGTACTTTCGGTAAAAATGTTTTGCATCTGGAGCGGAGGTATACACCCAGTTTTATATAATCAGGGAGGACCTTTATCCGACGATCTCCCTTTCGGAATATGAATCCGGTCCTTGTCTTTGAAGTGATAATGTATTCCTTGAGACAACAAGAGGTGATTACTCGTCAAAGTGCGTCATTCAATAAACCCCTTTTGAGAACGCCCGCTCTCTCTCAAGGCTCCCCCACGGCATTTCTCAACCCTCTGAAGATGGGATTTTCTTAATTGCGTAATTAGATTAACAGGGAAAGGCGGTGCTCGATTTATAAAATTCATTTTAGATAAAATCATAATCAGATTCTATATTTATAGTTTGATGTTATCATCGTATGACTTTTCACTATCGGCAAGTTTGAAAGGAAAATAAAACGGTAAATTGCCCGTGGTTTCAGTTCTATCGTCAAACTCACTACTTAGCCGTATAAACACTCTAATCAAGTCTTTCTTCCCTGTAGTGTCAAATCCTCAAAAGCAAAACGTGGCCCCCACTAGATGTAGTATTTCACTTCTTGTATCATTTCTTTCCATTCTGTTTCTGTCCATACCATCCCACCATGCTTCAAAGTATTAGAGATTGATAATAATTCCGCAGCTTTAGAAAATAAACTGCTTGGGTGCTTTCCTGTATGTGGCCCAGGATTTTAAACTAAACAATTCTCTCTCACCCCTTATCAGTAGCATCCTATGTTATTATGCCTTCATAGTTATGTTCGACAACTATAAGGAAACGTTCTAGGGCCCACACTTTATGCCATATTCTGCTAGATACAGATGCCATGAATACAACCTAAAAGGGTATCTAATTTTATATCTACTAGAGCGAATTCTTGTTCAATCACCTATAACACATAATTTTTCGTCACCATTCATCGTTAATAGTTCCTCTATTAGGTTTCGTGGTCAGTTAATTAAATTTTAATTAAGGTTTTGTTTGAGATAAAAAGTCAGTGTCGCGAGCGGGATTCGAACCCATGACCATCGGCTAATTACTCCGCTGCTCTACAACTTGAGTTATCGTGACTTCACGCCACTCAGAAAGAATTTATTTGGGCAATTGGACCACGAAACCTAATAGATGTAATAAGCAAAATTAAGTATACTTCACTTCAGCTCTCCATGGTCATTCCATTTGTCTCCGAGAATTGAATCCTGACTCTACGACATTTGAAAAATGGCAAAAAGGAGGGAAATTCAAAAGGTAGGGTTGAGATGGGAAGTTGGTGTCCGAGAGCAGCGGCGTATTTAGTCGAGGGTCGTGGGCTCGAATCCCGCTCGTCACAATGACTTTTTTATCTCAACCAAACCTTAATTAAAAATTAATTATTTTAATATTACATTAAATTATGATACAAAAGAATTCTAAACTCCGGCCGCCTGCTAGATTAAATTTCATCAGGAAACGGTAGTTTTTAATTATCTGTGACTATGTCTATCGTTCAATGGATTACCAGTTCTCTTTTGAAATAAGAAATCGCTCCCTTAGCTCAATTAAAACGATTGAATAAGTTTCCTGTTTGAAGTCAGTTTTAAAAGGCTTAAATGATATAAGCTGCAGTGTGCAATAACTTAAAAAAATGGGTGTATGTTGACCCGGAAAATATGAATGGCACGGAGTTAGAACGGAGATTAAGATAAGAAGATATGACTCCAGTCAGAAGGAGGTATCTCATTTTCTAGTGGGTGCCTCTTATTAAATTGCTGCGGGCGCGTCCACCGGAAGCAATGAGCCGAACCCCTCTTCGTCCCCAGGCAAGCCAAAACTTAACTACCGAGCCCTAACTAGAAGCCAGTCTGGATTTGAAATTCAAATTTTGCAGGAATTAATGCTCGGCTATCTCTGCTTAGGAGTGGGGGGGGCAGCCATCTGAGGTGGTTTACAGGGCCATATCGTAATTCCTTCAAAAACATTTACTTTAATTAAGAAAGAAGGATGTGCCATATAATACATCCTGATAGTTCCTCAGTAAACGTTAGGCCTAATTTTGTTGAAGGGACAGCACACAGTTTTTAAAAATTAAAACCTTTAGTTTTATTGTATAAACATCTGCTCCTAAATCAATAAAGAAAAACACGCACACCTAGAGGAAAGTGGCCAACACAGGCTCCTACAGGAAAGCAGGAAAACGTATAGGTTTGTGGGTATGTAATGTTACATTGCCAATTAGGAATGGCAGAAGACCCTATGAGTCGAAAGATCTAAACCTATGTAAGGTTCTGTGAACAAAATAGGGAAATAGCACATACGTTACAGTGAAATTTTAAATAAGAAAAGGTTCCATCTGGCAAATATGGTAGATAAGAGTAAGTACAATAGATCTAATGGCCCAGGGAAAATGTTTTTAGTGCTTGAGAAAAAGTTCAGTTGCCGAAATTTAGTCTCATACCCAGAAGAACTTCACCCGAGGACAGATCGAAATATTTTGTCAATAAAACGTGTCCTTATAACATACCTGCAACAGAAAAGCTGAATGTGGCTTGACGAAGCATAAATGTCCCCTATATGGTGAACGAGGCAAATTGTTTTTAACCAAATCAACAATAAGTCTTGATTCTAAGCTGAAGCTTCTACATCCTGATCAGCCGTCAGAAGCATTTCGGTATTGTACATCTTCAGCAATTGGTTAGTACTATAACGATTTTCTTACACTATATGCCAAGGATAAATTTTACTGGTTCATTATTAAACTGTTAAACTTAAACTAAGCTGTACGTTAGGCTATGAAATATAGTTCGTCATGGATCAAATTAACGACCAGTACCCAATATCCCCCAGTCCGACCAAAGACGGAAATATTGTACTTAGAATATTTGAAAGCTGGGTTACTAGACTTGCATACTCGGTGGGCATACGAAAATGTTAGAAGAGCAGATAATGTAGTCCTGTCAATTAGAATAATTACAGCTGAATTAGGCAGGAACAAAACTCAAGACCGTTTCAGGTCTGTTAACTGAACATTGAGCAACATGGGAGTAGCAGAAGACAGTCTGCGAGGTCTGCCATAAAAGAAGAAGTAATCGTAATACACATTATGGTATCTACTCACAGGAAAATAAGAGCTAGATCGAGCAATATATCAAAGGTATGGTTGCAGCAAATAAATAAGCTGTAGTTAAATTTTTTTAACCCTGATGTGTATAGTCCTAACTGATAGACGCATGGAAAGAGTTGCTTAATTACCTCCTCACCCCGAAGAATATCAACATTTACGAACATAATGGAATACATCAGTTTAATCGACTTGCTAAAAATCTTATATTAACTTAGTGAAAGGCTAGGTCAATTAAGTCGAATTATGCTAACCCGCAATGCTAGGGAGTCAGGAATGTAGCATTCTCGGGGTCTAAACGGCGATGCTCACTATGAAGGGTTTCCGCTGTTTCCACTTCATGCAACTTTTTAGCGATTAACTAAGCTCAGTCATACATCAGAAAGAAGCAATTTGTGTGCTTTGCGAGTTAAGTTGCGCCCCGCCCTACAATATTTTCTCTCTCTCTCTCTCTCTCTCTCTCTCTCTCTCTCTCTCTC
>CM077099.1:1997729-2049543 GCA_039619505.1 Cimex hemipterus | reverse complement strand
CTCTCTCTCTCTCTCTCTCTCTCTCTCTCTCACTCTCTCTCTCTCACTCTCTCTCTCCGTTCAATGAGCTTAATGCGCACCACCCGACCGAAGAAACTTTAATCCTAATTCACTCCAATTCTCCAACCTTCGTTAATTCATTTCACCTCACAATATCTTTGAGACGTCTAAACTTTGCAGAATTGTCTCTTAATCCTCTTCCTTAATGCCTGCCTGCTAATTCCTCTCCTCCTGGAGATCCTCTTATTTATTTTTCACCCAAGGACCTCTAGCTTTATTAAATATTCAAGAAAACTTGAATTTTTCCTTGTTTGAATATCGACTAAAGAGTCGATATTATCGAGTTTGTTTTCAAAATGTCTACTCGACTCTTGTTTAATTGTGTGAAAGTGGAATACACTAACTGAATGTTCATAGTATTATAGGGTCTTTTTAAAATTAGTTGTGTTCCTAACAGAGAAATTTTGCTGCCTTTCCATTGGAGATCGATAGGAAAAATTTCCTAGCCTTATTTAGTTTGTACGCTGGTTGATGAAAGTGCATTTCGAGGAAGTGAGTTTTTTCATGGATACTTTGGCTTTGAATACTTGCGGCGTTCCTTTCATACATTAAACCAGGAGAGTCCCGGTCGAGTTGAAACCGGTTGGTTGCTACAGGTGTATAAACAACGGATTTGAGATAGCCGAAAATCGGGGGAAATCGTAGATTGAAAAAGTAAAAATTAATAGTCAGTTTTTATGGTTCCTATTGGAACTAGAGCTGTTTAAAAGGGAAAAACCTTTCAGCAAAAAACTTTGCTGCTATTGGGAAATGCATTCATAGATCTCGTACATTGCACGTAATGGTAGTATACTCAATCATATGAAATATAATAAAATCATCGGCGATGTTTGTATTATATTTTATTATAGGTTTTCCGTTTTGAAGTTAATGAAGCAGCATTATTATTTTTTAATCTTGTTCACTATTCTTTGTTTTCTTCTAATTACCACCACCCCACTGCTATCAGAGTGTAGATGATCAACAGGACACGTATTCCGCCGTCGTTTGACTTTTCAGATCTGCATCCACCTTTTAGTAAAAACCAAAGATGATTTTCACTACGGGCAGAGTTGATCCTTCCAATAAATTTAAGACTAAAGGGTCGCCACTTATGGTTAGACCGGCATAACCCTGCTTATCGCACATCTAACGGTTACTCCCCTGGTAATTTCGCCCAGGTAGCGCGAGGGGCGGGATAAGGTCTCCTAGGGTGTGTTTATGTAAGTGTGAATGCCTTTGTGCTCTTTTTATGTTATCTCTGGCACGTGGGTTGTTGTGTCCCAAAGACGGGTCTGTCTGTCACAATGTTGCTATGGGTTCTTATTTACAGCAGGAACACCCAACTGACCGTTGATATCCAAGTCTGGCCCCACGCATTGTTATTATCATTTCTTTATTTTCTTAGCCCTAACTTAAACACTGAATTATTTGTATGAAGATCTGTATGCAAAGTTTGAAATAGTAAGAAATGTTAACCCGTGTTTGCATTCAGCATCACAATTGACCGTATTAATTACTTTAATTGTCTTTTTAATCTAAGGTCATGGTTGAGATGAAAAAGCAAGTGTTACTTAAAAGATTAAAAGAATAATTAATTAAAATATGAAATGTATTTGAGACTGTAAGCATAACCGTGTATAATGTATCAGGCAACGGGTTTGTTGTTGAAAAGCTTTGTTCACATTAAATTTAGCGTTTAAAGTGAAACATTACTAGTCATGTGATAGTGCCTAATGAAAATATGCCCAGTATAATAACGATATAACTTCAACAGACCTATTGTTTTATTATACATTAAGTCTGCCCCACATTCCCAAGTGGAAGATAGACGTTTCATTTGTCCGCGGATCCACAGGACAAAACCCGAATATACAAATCAAATTAAATAGTCCATAAATAAACGGTCACGTCGGAACAAAAGAAGGCAACCGCGCTCTTGATTAATTTGCCGGCGTTTAAGAGGCGGAAAATGAAATTATACCGGCTGTACATCGTTACCGAGGTTATTGCCCAAATGACAAGGGCTCCGGGGAAAGTAATAAAGGAGCGAAAGGATATAAGGAGAGGGGCAGGTGAATAACAAACGGTCCCTGTTTTGAAATGAAATTTACACGAAGGCCGTAAATTGCTGCCAAGGATTTCGGTGTATTATTAGAAGGCTCACTTGCAGAACTTTACCCTCTTTATCGGCTTCTAATTTTTAACACGCCAATCCGGGGTGCAAATTGCACTTGGAAATGTGATTTCCCATGTTATTCCATTATTTATTAATGTTGGAAAAAGAAGGTTTCTAACTGAGCGTGCAAGTTCAATGCGATCAAAACAAATAATCAAAATCGATCACACACAAAGTGTAAGAGCTTTTTGGAAAAAAAAGGGATTTTCATTCTTGTTAAACAATAAGGTTTGTAGCTTGGATTCCCTTTTGGGAAGTGGTGGGACTTATCTCTAGAAACCTGGTTTTAAGGTTGGGTAAGATTTATTTATTTAGTTTTTCTCTTTTTCTTTTATCGCCAAAATAATTTGAAAGGCCCTTTCGGGCCATTGAGGTTTTCGAAATTGATTGATTGCCCTTTCTAAATAGGACTCCCTCCCTGGCTGTTTCTCCTTCTGGAGCAAAACATTTTGTTATTGTCGGAAGGAAAAGATAATGGTGGTCTTTATTCATTGTCGCTCATAAGAATATCTAGAGTACTAAATAGAGAAAAAATTAGAGAAAGTTATAAACAAAAAAAATGAATATTGAAGGAAATAATGAAAATTAAAAACTTAGAAAGTATGCCGGTAAAGGTTGAAGGAAATGTAAAATTGAACAACTCAAAAGGTGTATGTAATTTCTCTCTAGGAATTGAACCAGTGTGCTGATAAAGACATTTAAAAATTAATGATAAAATTAAAAAATTATGTATATACATATATTTCAAATGTATTACAAACATATAAATAAATAAATGATTAAAAATGGAAATAATGTACTACTTAACTGTTGATGACACGGAACGTGATAAAAATAAATTGATATATCATGGTCTATTGGGTAAATTATAACCTTCGGTGTTTAATTTTCACTTGTACGTTACTTTTATTAATTGTAACAAGTTATTTTTTTTATCACTGATAGATTGTTTGTATTTTAAGTCATAGTATAAGCAGAAGAGGGGGAGCGGGCAACACTGATACTTGTTTTTAGAAAACAATCAGTTAAGACTTTTCATGAAAGTGTGTTTTTAGTTGTGTACCTCTAATGTAAATAGAGTGAATCAAGTTAAAAAATATATTTTAAGAACAACCTACAGAATGAAAAATATTATAAATACCAACAACAATATTATCAATACATATATGATAATGTACAGATAAGCAATATGTAACCTTCTTCCATCCTCGATCGTGTGGCTTGTCAATGCAAAACTGTCATATATCTTTTCGAAATGGTATATTTTATGAAAAATTATTGGAACAAAATTACATTTTAGTTTTGCTTATAAAGTCCTACATTCATGCCCGGTGACAGGCCCACTTTATTTACTCATTACACAGTATAGAAGCATGTACAAGTTGATTTATAATGGAGAGACCAATATTCACAGTTTAACAAATACTAGGGTCTGATTTAAAAGAGTGCATAATTCACAATTTTTAAATTGTATGTAATAGTAAAAGACAAGACTCCGAGCCTTGACCTTTCCAGACGTCGGTTCCTTCGGGGTGGTGGTGGAGGTGCACCAATCTCTCATAGCAAAGGGTATGGGTAGTTGATCATACTTCTTTTCATTCTTGTGCAGACCACAAAAATACCATATGGAAAAGTTTGAAAAAACTAATGCTAATTTATTTATAATTGATCATTTGACTGTTACTTTTGATTATTATCGTGTTGTTCTGTTTGTTGTCAAGAAAGTCTTGCAGAATGTGTGGTAATAAATGTAGCAGTTGATTAGTTGATGGTAATTTTCATTGCGCGTGACGCATATGTGAGCAGGTTCATGTACCAATAGGCGACCATTAATATGGCTGGAGTAGTTCATTCTGTTTTCTTCCTAATCGATGACGGTAGCTTATCTGTGTCAATTTTAAATAACAAGTTCAGTAACTTTTCATATTTTCTGCTAGAAAGCTTGTTCTGTATAATTTTCCTGTTAACCATCCCCAGATATGCACGGGAGGGGGGGATTTATTTGTTCGTTTATAAGGTTTCGAATTTCAACGGCTTCGTTATGTCACTGTCACTTAGGGGGCGTGCGTCGGAGGGTTCTCGGACAAAGAGGTTCAACATACGGGAGGCTTTTCGCCAGGGCGTGGAAGATAAAAGGGGTCGGGGGGAAGAAATTCAATTCCGATAGGGAAAAAGCATCCGGGAAATTGATCGGTTTTCCTCAAGGACGATACGCTCCTATTATTTTCTTTAAAATAATTATTGATTCGCTCTCATAACAAATAAACCTGTAAATTAACGTTTTACATAACGTCCTTCCATCTACTTCTCGGACGGTTTTATTGCTATTAGAGAAGGGTGTGCTCTCGTCCACTTGGGCGTGGCTTTTTTCATCACACTAATAGCACTCCCTTACTCTTGAATGTTTCGGCCCGAAATATCCGAGAATAGCTGATAAGCGTTATCTACATTATCGTTTTAGCCAGAACTAATAAAAACGAAGCGATAACGGACGACAAATTAACCTGACCTTTTTCCATTTATCAATTACTAAAAGGTATATTGTTATGGTAATAAGACCTTTTTATCCATGCTGCAAAACGTTCAGTTTTTAAACCTTGATAATATTCAGGTACACCCTTTACCTAAACTTTTAGTTTTGTGGATAACAAAATATGTATGCAATGTTAGAAAACTACACTATTGTTAGTCCTAAATGTTTGTGTTAATTAGTGATTACTGTGGTGATCTATTTAATCGAGGAGGAGGTGGTTGGGCCTTCTATTCGCGCAATGGTTGGGATGGTTAATCATCCTGGAATTCAAAGCTCCTTAGGACTTCGCTAAAATATCGGCAAATTCTTGGATGTAAGGTTTTGTTTCGCCTGGAGTTTCTGTGATGTGGCGATGAACACTTCTGAGTTACCTGAATCTAACTTAGGGTGTGGTAACTGCACTCCTCATCCATGAGTTGAAATAGTACGAGTACATTCAAATTATTAAAGGGAGATGATGGAACAATATAGTACCTATTGCAAAGCGTGAACAAAATAGGATTCCTCTCCATATGGATTACAATAGCTCACTATCTAAATAGTATCAGGTTTTTTATTATCCTCCCTAGCCTTCATAGTCCCTCCTCAGTTAAATTTACTGGATTCATGTTATTAGTAGTAGTTAGAAGAAACGGTCTAATGTAAGAATTGATGATTAGTGATGCAGGTGACCCATTCTCAGGGTAAAGTTGTCCATTTCTTATATGCTCACTGATAAAAATAAGTATCCCCAAGATGAGAGGGTTTTTAATACGATAGTTCGCAACAACAGAGGACATATCAACTCTCAAAGTGCCGGTGCTTTTGAACAAAATCCTATTGGTAAGGTCGTAAAACCTTTACCTTACAGTGATGAGCGCCGTGTCAATGCCTAAACCGTTGTGGCCCCCGACACCCCGGAGGTATTGGATTGTTTTTGTGTATTTAGTATCGTTGACTAGCACAAAATGGATTGAAAACACCTTTGACACTTGGTTTAGGATGATTAAATTTACATCTGGTAATTATGTGAGCACGCACGAGCATTCTTATCCTAAAGTCCCAGCTTACAGACCTTCTAATCATCTAAATTCCGGCAGGTGTCAACATTTTTCATGATTGATTTATCTAATCTTCCTAATATTTTTTTTCGTTTCTGCAAGCTTTAGTACCATGGCTAAATGGTGGACCATTTTATATGCCAGTTTTATGAATTCTGATAGCTATGTCCTCAATTTTACTCGTTTATTAACTAATAAATATTATGTCGAGTTATTAACTGAGTTTATACGTCGTGGGATTTAGTAGTAGTATTAACAAAAAATCCAAATTGGTCATTAAACATTAAATTGGCCCCAGGAGGCCTTCGTAAGGACCGATCGGGAAATCGAGACATAGACGTTCGCTTGACCGATCGGGTACGGCGAGAATCTTGGCCACACGAGAAAGACATGAATATTAATGTTGTCGGTAGTTAGGCCGACATTAGGGACATCCATCCGCGTAACATTGTCGCCTTGAATAGCAGATAGGGTAATGGCGGTTGGGTCATCATCATCAACTTGATCCTCCCGAGATTCCCCCTCTTCTCGCCCTTTTTTCCACCTTGACAACACCGCTCCCTCTTCTTTTGAATTTTTGATCCAATTTTATGTCGGCTTTAAATAAGACGGCCGTCGAGCATAATCTGAACAATCGGAGACTATCCAATTTATATGCTCTGAAATTACGTCGAGTTCAATAACTTATCATCGATGGTAATGTCAAAATCACATGAAATCTATTACAAGTTTCATGGAATAACAACGTAACTAATATTGGATGTATATGACCAACAATTCTTTCACATTTAATTAACCTTGTAGGATTCAAAAAGTTTCTTACCCGAACTTCTTCTTCTTCATAGTTCCATCTGTCCGGATTTCTAACCGCTTTAAAATCATTATTTTCATATTCTCAACTCACTCAAAGGGCTATGCCAGAATTCGAAACCAGAACCAATAGCAAGGCAAACACAAATTGTCCCTAACTATTCGTTCACCGGTGCCAATTTCTAACGAGCTCATATGAAAGTCTGCCTGGATAATAAACAATTGTATATCGCAACAGACAATGTTAATCACCAAATAACAATAACAACATATTCTGCCATAGAGAAACATAAAGAAACATAGTCACATATTTTTGGATTCTGGCTTTTGTGGTCCTTAGATCTTTCATAGTAATTCAACGATCTTGTCCTTCAGAGCCTATGACTCATACTATTACTACTACATATTTTTATTATTAATACATAAACAAAGTTTACTATTCGGAAATACGTGATACAAAACAAGAAAGACGTTCCTCATTTTCACTTCAGTAATGTAAAAATAACACATAATTGAATGATAGCAGAAATAAAACTTGCTGATTTATATCTTCTATTGCCCATAATGCACATAAATAAATCAATAAAATAAACCAAAATAAAGTAAAAGTAAATAATAATAAAGCACATTATATACTAAAAGAGATAGTAAAGAACAATTAATAAATGTTTACGATAATTGTGTGGAGTTAGGGCAAAAATAATATTATATAGTAATACGACAATGTTGGAACAAAGGTAGCCCATTAGAACAAATGTATTGCTGCTTTATTGTTTCATTATAATAACCAGAGCCGGGCAGGACGTCAAGAAATGGAACAAAATCCTCCTTTGAATTTGAAATGTTTGTGATTTAAGCTAACCAGATCCCCTCGACGCTTAATTATCCACCGTGTGCTATCACAGCGCAACGAAAGATCTATTCCAAAAAAGCAATAATTTTCTTTGATCAGCGGATATTAAATAGCATTCGGTGGATTATAGAACTGTGACAATATACTCAGGCGTATAGTGATGATACATGCTAATGAACACCAACTTCGCCCTTTTTTCATAAGATCGGATAAATGGTTTAGGATAAAATCCTCATAATCGTAGAGCTTTAGCAATATTCTATGTCAGGTCCGATCTGCCTTCGCTGTTTCGACGTAACCTTCGCCTTTCGGCATTTCGCCATCTTAGGTTTGTGCCAATGATCTCGGTCGGACTGAAACGACCTGAATGATCGGAAACGGCAGGTTGAGCACCCCGTATAAATTATTCAATTGTCTTTATCAGACTTCGCAGGCAAATAGCCCTTGACGGAATGTGTCACTACGCCAAATGGACTCCCACCTTATCCTGGCAACTAAAGTCCGAACTTTACAGATGAAATGTGTCTCCTACAACAGTTCCACTGAAAACAAACCACAGATTAAACGGTTTATTGGAGACGTCTTTTCTTTTACAGTCAGATGAAACGAAATTATAAGTTTCCTATGAGGATAAATGATGGCTAATTAGCCAATCCTTTTTAAGAAGGAGCATGGACGTTCAATTGGATATAGACCAAGACAACCGAAAGTGTATTGTACACACCAATTATACATAGTCGAAGCCGAGCTGACGTCGGAACGGGGAAGTCTGCCAAACGGATGGTCCATATGAAGTCAACTAGTCCGTGAAGGATCGACGAGAAGGCCAAGAACACCTTCGAATGTAACAAGACAATCGCCGGTCTCTTGTTTTCTTCTCCGCTTTCCTAGAGAAACGCTCCGTCAGAAAAGCGAGGGTGTGGCATTAACTAAATTAGCGTTAGAGAGAAGCTCGCCCCTTCATTTAGAAAATTAGTCTGAACCCAACCAACTCTCTTCCTCGTTCCCTTGTCGTACTTGCAGTATGATACAACACTGTCCATTTTACAATTCAGCACCTGTTCCCCTTAATTCTAAAACTGGAACCCTTTCTAAACTACTCAGTTTGAAAGCATCTTCTTCAACAGCAGGTCGGAATAATTAATTTAATCACGCACGCTATAAGGAAATAGGAGCTGTTTTGAAACTGTTATTTTCTCCTCCTCCTCCTCCTCTAAAGCTACGAACGTGATGAACTAAGAAAAGAAATTCGAGTAACGAGTTGGCAAAAATATGCCAGTCAAATAGAGGACAATAAAAATGGTTTTATGCATTTTGGCTAAGGCACAAAACTCCGGCAAATTACAATAAACCTGTTAACTTAGCACAGGGGCAAGTTTACCCAACTTGTCACGACAATAAGGCGTCTAACTTTCCTCCTAATTTTAAAAATAAATCAAAGGGTCGATTTTTACTTATTTGACCCTTTTGTTACTGGCACTGTCTTGCCAAATGTGCCCATTGGATTGTATTGTAATATTAAGTTCAATAAGTACGTCTTTCAAAATTCTTCTTGTTTTTTTTTAATGCCAAAGATTGATAAAAAGACAGAGTCTGTAGTTAATTTATTATATTAGATTTATTTTAAATGGTGATTTTGGCTGTTACAACTAACAAAGAGCCTGACTTCCTTGTATTAATTGAAATGTAAGGTTTAGGGTTAGATGTAGCCGGCCTCTTTAGTGACCTTGCGTACCGCAATCAGTATTGGTCTGTTTTGCAATCTCCATAATTGTCTAAAGCAATTTATTAAGCTTACGAGCTTCGTTTAAGCTTGCTACCAGATCCCAAGGCTTTGTTTGGGGCTACCGTGGCCTGCAGACCTTTTACATTCCCGGACGTAGGAAGCTTGTTCCGTCTTCCAATTCTCACCTGTACCTCAGACTTGATCTGTTCAATTCCTGCGAGTTTGTGCATTTGCTTCCGGAGTCTGCGGTGACAAAGCAGCAGTCTTGCTATAGGTATAGCAGTTCTGTGTTAGTTTTTCCTATGGCCGTTTAGTGTACTTTTTCGCGCACTTCTGTCCTTGAATACATGAAGCGAGGACTTATTCTTAACCCATTGTCACATGGATATACGTTTTTGGCACTTTCATATACCACAAAACAGTATAGGACCGATGGCTAATTTAATGGCTTCCTCGTTGCTCCTCTGCCCTGTATGTTGTGCTATATATGCATCCGAAGTCTACGGTGACCTATCAGCATTATAATTTTAATTCTTACGTGTACTAGGTTCAATAGTACTAACGTTAGTTTTTGCGATGGCCCTTCAATGAACTTTTCCATTCCCATTGAACCGAGTACTTATTCTCTACCCATTGTCCCGATAAGCGTCCTGGTCGCATTATCTAGACCAATTTAACAACCTTGGTATACAAACAAATGTAATTTTGTTGCTTTCTAGTGTACGACAGGGCTAGGGTTGCAATCCCAAACTTTCTTTACTATAAGTCGTTGACTTTGCAAGGCCAAGGATAAGTACAAAGCGAATTAGCTAAAATCATCCGCTTTAAAGTTCCTTGGTGGAAATCGTTTGATGAAATTCAATTTTAATCTGCTTTGACCACCTCTTTGATACTTTTTATCTCATTCTTGTTGCCTTGATTATTTTCTAAACCTTCTGTCAGTATCTAACACGAGGTAATTAAACCGTAGCCTAACCTTAAATGAGTTTACAAAATATCGCTTAGCAGACCTCAGAGCTTGCCTGTGTGGAGAGTACTTTTGATCTGCGATAATAAAAACTTCTCGACATATTTGTATTATTCTTAGCGAAGAACACTCTTTCATGAAGAACTCTCTCTATTTATCCTCATACGAGACAAAATTGAATCAAATTAATTGGAAAAAAATGTATATTTTTCTTCAAATAAAGAAAAATATTTTATTATTAAATTTATTATTGAAAGTAATACGAGATACTAATTGCATTAAATCAATTAATCCTTTTTTATCTACCTTGGCATCGTGTTTATACTTTGATTCACACGTTATTGCCCACCCGGCACGTTTGGTCCAGAATCCAATTAAATTTCTATTTATTAAGGGATCGTAGTGATTCATTTCGATTGTACCGTTCGATATTCCAAAGTAAACAACCGTCAGAAGGAAGATTGGATATTGCTGGGGCTACAGATGTCGAGTATGGCTAATGTATACCGGCGTAGGGAAGGGAAGAGCATTTAATATAAACAAAATGTGGAAGGCCCTTCTCCCTTCTGAGGCTAAATGGAACGCTATTTTGCAATGCTAAGAACATAAAGGGTGGAACCCCGACTGTCAGGAGTGTTAATTCCCATTGTGCTAATATCTGAGCGATGCGACATATCCCGTATTATAATGTTATAGCCATTTGAGCGTTATGCAATTATTTCGCGATGCGCCCTTTTTTTAATTAGAAAAAATACACCATCGGGGCATAATTAAAGCGCTAAATCTTCCTTCCTAACTCACTCCAACCTTCAATAAATGGATTTTAATCTACTATAAAAATTAAGCTCTTTTTTACTTCCGCAGTACAGATTTAAAAAGTATTTAAAACATTAAAAACAATGGGTTAGAACAAGTAAAACAAAGTTTGCTTATTTATCGTATTGCGAAAAGTAAATTAAGAATTAATTAATTAATCGATTAAAGAAATTGAAAAATATTATTATTTTTCTCTTATATTTTAAATAAATTTTTATCAGATGGATAAGAAAATCTGGCTGAGGAAATGGAAGGACAAAATACACAGGAGGAAAGTGGACAAGAAGGAGATAAATAAAAATGTAAGGGTATAGAAAAAGTCTTTGCCCAAACGGTCGCACCAATAATAAATCTTTCAAAAGGAAGACAAATTCAAAAAGGAAATCAATAACAATAAAAATATTTTATTTGATGTTTAAGTTTCACTATGTTCAAATCGATTGGGTAAATTTAAGGGAAAAAAAGCAATTCCTGTCACATAGGAAGGCTACGTCTACCATACATTAAACATAGAATAATATCTAACTTTTTTACTTTTCTCCTGTATATTTTGTCCTTCCATTTCGTCACCGGTTCCCACGACTTCTCTTGCAAAGCCTCAACCGTTTTAGGTTGAATTTAAATCATACGGAGAAAATATGTTACTTAATCTTATATATTGCTTTCAATTATACTTTTTATATTAGGTTTTTGATCGAAATGACAAAGCTAGTGCCACGAGCGGGATTCGAACCCACGACCTTCTGCTAAATTTTCCGCTGCTCTACGACTTGAGCTATCGTGACTTTGATTCATTCGGATGCCATCCCAACCTACAACTTTTCGAATTTGAAATATGGCAAAAAGGAGAGAAAATCCCGAAATGGCGAAAGGCTCATCCCGCCCCGTAGGCCTCAACAAGAAACCGAACAGTATCATTCTTTAATTTTGTTACTCATTTTTCATTAAACATAATCTTTTCTTTTACAAACAATGTATTTCCTGATTCAATTTTTCTAAAGAGGGTTATTAAATTAAGACCTCCTACTGACTATTTGCCTCATCAGCTGATGTAATGTAATTCTCATAGGTTAAAATCTGATTACAATGGTACTTGAGGATTAGCTGAACACTTAGATGGTTTAATTATCGCCAAAAATGTATCAATAAAATGACTAGTTCAAAAACCTGCACCGAACTTACACAATTAATCAAAAAAAAAAACGGTCGTTATCCCAAGGGGTACCCGGTGGAGGTCATAAGAAGTGCTACTTACTAGCCTTTATTGCGCGGATATCTGGCAAAGAACTCGGGAAAACAATTCATGTCCAACATACAGGTATCCCAGATTCAAAGGAGCCGTGGGTGGACGAGTACTTACACAGATTAGAAATGTTACCAACTGCAGCGTGCCAATGTGCTGATCGGAATAGTCGGATAGTCAAACAGTGGACCACACCTTATTCTATTGTCCCACTGGGAATCGAATAGAGGGTCGCTATCTAAACTGTGGTCCGCAGCTAACTTCGAGAAAAGTAATAATTACAAAAGTAAACTTAGGATGAATAAATAAATAATAATAATGAGTCGTGAAAACGCAAGTTTTTTATTTTGCAACATCAGTCATTGTGTTTTCCGTAAACCTGCTTTATCAGTGAAATAAACCAACCACTTTTAAGAACGTTTTATATTAGACTATTCAAATTATTAATTATTGTAACAAGCCGCGGTGATTGAAACCAAGGCTTTTCATAATACTGTTTGTCGACAATAGAAGTCTTCATCATTCCCTGCTTCTCCATACAGAAGTGAGGTGTCTATCTCGAGGGAAAGCATTTTCACCGTTACAGAAATTAAGTTCTGAAGTTAATGTTTATCGTTTATCTATGTCGATGGACTAAAATTTCAAATTGAGCAACGGTCTCAATGATGAGAAGTGGCAGTCTGTATATTGTCTGAGAAAAGTCCTTCTTTGCAAGGGAAGAGTATCCATGCTAATGGCAAAGTTCACGTCTTCAAAAGAAAAACCCATTTTTGTGTTGAATCTGTTGAGAAGAAAGAGGTGGAGTGTTTCACTGTATTAAATTATTTTTTCAAAGAAAAAAGCTTGCGAATTGATTTATGAAATATGAGAATTCACAACAGCTCGAGATACAATGCTGCAAGACCATGAATATGTGGCCAAAACGTTTTCAATTTCGTTAAAGACAACTAGATTTCATAAGGTGAAGACGAATGTTTGGTAGACATTACTTCGGACTCTACCGTTGAATCTAACTTCAACTCCGATACTTATGCCCATTTCTCTCCGTCTGGAAAACAAAAATTTCAACCGCTCGTTGAAAAATCAAAACGACTTCTTCCGTTTGGGACAACTTGCCTATGCGATTTTTTTATAGAACTACCAAAACGAAATACCGAAGCTGTGTAGATTCTGAACATTCGTTAAAATTAATAATTTTAAATAAATTTTAAAATAATAATTAATACAGTTAAGTACGGCAACCTTATGTGTGTTGTGTGATATCCCTCTCAATCGTCTATTTATGAATAGACAGACTTATTTAATACATATACAATCAGTAACTAATTTTAAGTAATTTAATTCGTTAATAGACAGGAGTCCTACATGGATTTTGTTCTGTCAAAGGGGCCCGCTGGCTGAAAAGTAAGCCTGGAGAAGAGCTCATCCCTCATTCGCCATGTAGCTCCTTGGCTATAATTTTTTATTTAACTCAATTAAAAGAATATTCCTTGAAGACAAAGTACTAAGTCACAATATTCTCTTTATGAACTTTTACTATTCCAACATGAGTTTAGATATAATTATATTATTTCTCCTTGGCAACGTAATTTTATTGTGAGAAACCGAATTAGAAGAACGAAGGGAAGTGGGTTAGTTGAGGTCAATCTTTTACTGTCATTGGTCTATTTGATCATGAAGATGGAAGAGGACTCAGCCTAGTTTTAAAATTTTCTCCACCTTACCGGTTATAATCCTTGCCCCTTCCCAAGGTTAATTGCCATGACTCGTTGCCGCCTCACAAAACCCCTTTTGTCCTCGCCGCCCTCGGCTCACAATGGCTTCTCACTCAAGCAGGGTAAAATGTCAAGGCGTAAAACGGCACGGCCCAAGACTTTCACTCCTCCGTTCGTTAAAAACCTGGACGAGGCCTCAGTTTCATTTTGAGACAAACTTCTCGGCCAAGTCGTCCTGGAAGAAAACTTCAATTTTCTTGGCCTCCGCGAAAGTCTATAAAAAGAGGTGACTGTCCTCCTGACAATAGGCCCTTGAGAACAATTGAACGTGGAACGAATTTCGAATTGTGATACGCGAAGCTCCATTACTCCTCTAATATCTTTCTACTTTCTGGATCAGAACCAATTCGCCGCACCGGGAAAAATACCCAACTTCCCTGTCAACAATAAAAGAGTTATTGTAAAATTCGCTCAACCCTAAGAGACCTTATAATTAGTAACTCAATGAGCATTGATAACGGAAGACCTGATACGCATCATAGAAGTTTATCACCCAAAAGAGGACATATTTTGAACCCATAGACAGGCACATTTTTGTTAATAAGTCCTCTCTACTCTGTAATTATCCGACAGCTATTAAGAATTTGAACAAATTACCAATTCTTGGTTATGAGTTCTCGCCGATAGGCAAATAGTTTTCGCTCCACCTGCCCTGAAAAGTTAAAAGCGTAAAAAAATGCATATTCTCTACGAATTTTGAGGATGTTACACATATTTTGTTTATTGGTTTGTCCCATCCTTGGTGCATTTGACAAATACGCAAAACACCGGTGAAGTCCTTCCTGATGCTTTAAAGAAGTACTCACGACCTAAATGTGTGTCAAGACATGCAATTGGTAAGACATCTATATAGAACATGGTGCCACATACACCGTATTTGAAGCAGGATACTGGCTGACGCTGAACCGGTCCACCAACCGGTTCTTATTGCGAACATGTACAAGTATAGAAGCGCAATTGCAGCCACTAAAAGTGGTGCGTGTAGCATGCCGGACAAAATTATGTACATTGCTGCAGCTACTAAAAGGTTATGCAGTAAGAAAAAAAGAAACGCAAAGAACGATGGTATTCAGCTAGAAAAACGTTCAGAAATGTTAGAATGAAGCATTACACTAACGCTCCAATGATGCGCTCCGGCGTCACATGGTGGTTGCATGCCTTTGCTCACCTTAAAGATTTCAGTTTCGTTTTTGTTATTATTATTGTAAAGAGTTTTCAAATATTCAAACTGTCACACCGCAGCTGGTTATTCAGAGGTCCATACCCACGGCATCGCAAACAGCAGCTTCAGCAAAGACAGGGTACACGCCCACCATAATATGAGAACCCGAGATGAAGCCAGTTCAGAGTGAAATTTAAATTCAAACTCATAATCTGATTTAGGGTCGAAACTCGAGTCAGTGTCAGATAGGAAATCAGATACCGTAACACCAGTTCCTCATCAAAAGATAGCCTCCATCGCTCCACCACCTTCAGGACTTCGACCCATCCCGACAACGTTCCTCCCGCGCATGAAGACTGTACTAATTAAACTGAAGTATTCAATTCAGCGCCATTCTGTAATGCGTTACGTCATTAATGAAAATACTTCTTTTGGGAGCAAATCTAATTGTTCTATATGGCATTTGAAATAACATGTTAGTTAATTAATGAACGGATCTTATTCGTTGCCCACCAAACATTAGGCATACGACCCGCTCTTTGAGGAAAATATCCCAGGGCACAGATCTACGACACTTTTTTGTGGTTTATGGTTAACGTTTATCCTTAATGGCAGGGGGAATCATGTAGCGCTTTACAGATAAAATAATGGTCCTGCAATGATGATCTCTGAAACCGTTTTGTTGAAAGTTAAGCAAAGAAATCTGATATTTAATGGACATTTTTGGCATTCGAATTCGAATCTGTCCAGTCGAAAATTGTAAGTCCTTGTGCGTATGACATTTAAAATAGACATATAGCCAGAAACACGACAACTCTTTGTTAAATCCCGTCCTGTATTAGATCGAAATATTCGATAGAATCCTTCCATGGTTTTACTGTGATGGTACGAAGTGTTACATGAAACACACAAACATGGATTTATTGAATAGGCTCGATTTGGCAATATGAAGATGGAACTAATTGACCGATAGGACGGAATTTCTTGAGTGAGCCCATATTCGAAATATTTACTCAAGAGAGTAAAGTTAGTGTAAAGTTTGTTAGTTAAAACTTAATTACGAATGTCTTTAAGTTAAAGCGAGGGGGTTTCGAGTTGGAAATCCCAGATGGGACACGCGAGCAAGCATCCAATGTCTCCAGCGGTAATTGTTCCTCGGGATCCGGAATAATTCACGACTCCCTCATGTCTGGGCTAAGCCGCCCCTTCGCGGATTCCACAACCCTGGTGAAATAAAGGCAAAGTTTAATTTCACCCGAAATCAAAACATCGCGTTTTCTACACTGCGATAATCCATGCTGGAAGGCAGAATAAGTTAATTAGGTGGTTTGAAGGCGAGGGGTTTTGATTGTATAAAGCCAAACGTAGTCACGCCATTCCCTCGTCAACGGGATGGCGTTCGTGCGGCTCCGGAGGGTCTGTCCGAATAACTCTCCCTCTAATCCATCTTCCGTCTAATGGAAAACACGGGACAGTTTCGGTTCAGACCTGGATTGTAATAGCTGCACCCACCGTGATTTACACTTGTCCTAGATTTCCATAATGGGACAATTATGTCTGAGCGACACGAAACGTTCTACCTGCCAAGCCAAATCCGTCGCGGTTTTCTTCAATTTTTCGCGCCCTTCAAACGTTTTAAAACGGGATAAAGACAGTGGCAAACCGGAGAATTATTTTGGCGATGTACAGCAGTACTTTTATCCACCGGGTTCTTTCTTGATCGTCTCGGCACCTCACATCCACCGTCCCAACAAGCTATCTCAAACTTAGGCCATACCTCCTGCGCATATTAACTCGTTTGGGTGGAACGAAAAAGTAACATACTTACCCTTTAATCCCAACACATTTCCCCGGCGAACTGACAATTAGACACCGAACGCTTGTAAAAAGTGAAATAGAAAATCTAGATCTAACCAACAACTGATTTCATGCCACGTTTAGCCCTTCGATTATTTGTGACACATCAAGTTAAAAGATTACGAGGGGAACGTCTTTAACACATTTTAGCCCAAAGTCCGGATGTTGTAGCATGTTTGCAAGGCTATAAATACGTTACTGGACTATGGCTTCACCAACTATGGTATGGCAGATCTAAACTTTAAAACGTGTCCTCCCTTATTATTAATTTTGTTTCACATATTAAAGAACTGCCAAATAGATTCTAGCTGCTTTATTCTCTCTTGAAATAAACACCTTCAAACTATTGACTTCTGTAAAGATCGCTACTCATGCCAATATAGTCTATATCAAAATGACGTATGAGAGGCATGGATCAGTCTCATAATTTACAAATTAATAGAATACAGGTCTTCTAAATCCTTGATGATTCATGGACGCTTCATGGATCATACCTATCGCTTCTCTTAGAATATCAGACTCCAAAAACTGATCAACCACAATCTAACTTATACAATAAATACGCTATACAGTTCTAAATCCTCTCCCAGTACACCCACAGAAAAAGTTAAAAACTCGACAGTACATGGACAATCTGTACATCTACTATACAGTGTTATGAGATGTTAGGTAATGCGTTTATTGATTACTTCTATTTTTTTATTTTTGGCATTGTTTGAAGGAAAATTTACTGACAAGTAGTGATTTTACCGATTTAGTGAACTACAAAGCACCTATGTGACGATCCCTGATCTGATTTCATCATCTTTCCTTATCGTTCTTTCGTAAATTAAGCGTATTAATTTTTACCTAAAAACGCGAGAATTTCTGGACGGTTAAATTTTTCACAGAATTTTTTTCTAGGTTTTATCCATCACTTACTGACGGCCACTATTTTTACCATTATTTCGATTACTTGTCGTTTCGCTATTTACGTGAATCATCATCATACGCTCATTTGTACGTTGCATTTCGTCTATCCTTCAAAGCTGACTCATCCGCGAAGTATGACATCCGAAACGGATTGGTCTTAACAATGAAAGCTTAACGCCTTTTTCCAATGCTTTGGAAGGAACGTTAATCGCGTTGGACTGAATTTTGTTTAATTCGCAATAATGGAAAGAAGATGAAATGCTTAGATGGAATAAGACTAAGTTAATGAATCTGTTCTGTACGAGCTTTTTGAAAACTTAAGCAGAAGCTAAGAGAAGAAAAGCTTAAAAGCGAGAGTTTGTGTATTAACTCCTTCTATTACTATAAGACTTAAGTGTTCCTCTCTATTCAATTCCCCGAAACAAACACAGGGCCACTCAAGATGGGTAGTAATAAGGGCCATTCGCCCCGACATTATCTTTATTTATACTGAGGATGTTGGTTCGTGTCCTCGGGAAGCCACTTTAATTAATACAGGGAGAGAGACAAAGGGAAATATTTCAATTTCGAATGCGATTGTTGCGCGCTCCGGATGCCGGTAAATATTATAGGAAAAGGCGGGCGTAGGTTTAAGGTGCGGTCTTTAGTAGAGCAGGTATTCTGATTTTGTTTGCTCTACCGGCGTTGAGTCAACAGTCGAAATGAAACCCGTTCGGTACACAACATACTTCATCCACGCCGAATATCGTTCTGGGCCTATCTCGGATGGAAGATAGGACACAGCCAGCCGTTTCCGACTCTCACCCTCTACACACGCAGACCACGCAGCTCCTCTATTGATTGACAAGAGTGCAGACCTTGTTTAAATGCTAATGGACATCATGAATAAAACAGATGGTGAACCTCGGGCCACGTCATCCGGCTTTTAGCCACCGGATAATTTGTAACCTGCTACTCTCAGGATAAAAACAAACCTTTTATCATTATCTCCCTTTCACTAGATTGGACTTTAAACGCACTGGTTACAATTGTCGCTATAACCATTCTCAATATTGAGACTTTATTATTTCTTATAGTAAACATTCATAAATTAGGATTGTACAAGAATATTTTTTAAACATTTCAGTAGTATCGTCCCGGGTGATTCTGGTCTATCCTCCATATGTCTGCCACCATTTCACCATATTCAGTAGCCGGTTTGTGCTTTACTTTTCTTAATCGATCACATGTTTTACACTTGTGAAAGGCTACAGTTAAACGAAAGCTACAAACAACACACTGTACTGAACAAAGCGAACTGAGGCATGACAGGCCAAAACGGTCTCAGCAGGCTAAAAATCGCTTAACTTACAATCGATTTAAATTATCAAAACAAATAAGTTGTACACGACTTTTATATTTATAATTTAGTGGGTTAGATTCCTGGATCCTCCATTTGTCTGACAGATGCGTTTAGATTGTCGTCTTGAGGCTAGTTTGGTCATGCCTCACTCGGCTCATAACCCTGACCAAGGATTTAAGAAGGCGAAATGCCCGAAACGAGTCTGACAGTCCAAAAACACATGAAGACTCTAGATCAAGATGTGGTCTTGAAGAAAGAGGTAAATTCAGTTTTTACTGCCTTTCGACCTATTTTAAGGTTACCATCAGAACAAAACAGTCTTTGTGACTGTGTTCCTTGATGATGATCATAAAATAGGTCGAAAGCTTGGCAGTGACAAACGGATTCGCTTCTTTCTTAGAGACTATACTTTCATCCAGGGTGATCGGGAATGAAAAAGCAGTCGATATTTCTAACACTGAAGGCCAAAAACAACGAGAATCACATCACAGACACCAAGAAATTAGCTCAGAATAACCCCTGGACACAGCTCTCTCCATTCTTCTGGGTTGGAATTCTTCCTGGTGAGCGATGAGTGGAGAAAATTCTAGGTTTAAATCTAAACGCAAACGTTAGTTCTGAACCTTTTAAACGACTGTAAACCAAATTTTATGAAAAACTGTAACTTTTCTCCTAAAATTGCTATTGCCCAATATTTTTATCGTTCGATCCTAATTAATTAAAATTTAATTTAATTATATTATGATTCCATTAGAGTTGGCGGTCCGATTGACCCATCAACTTTTTTCAATTAATTAATCTTTATGTAAGGTATTGGTTGAGATGAAAAGTCAGTGTCACGAGCGGGATTCGAACCCACGAACTTCGGCTAAGTACGCCGCTGTTCTAACACTGGAGCATCCTGACTTCGATCCATTCGGACACTAACTTCACATCTCGACCCACCTTTCGAATGTTGAAAAATGGCAAAAAGGAAGTAAAATTCGAATTTGGGTCGTCGGTGGCCGCACGGTTCAGTTCATCGCTGTAAGATAATGGTCCCGGGTTCGAATCCAGCGGCCCTGCATTAGAGCCCGACAAACATACAAATGGGCTTTTTTCAAAAACACCGGCACCCTGAGGGTTTATATGACCTCTGATGTTGCGAACCCTCGTAAAAAAATGTAACGATAGCTCAAGTGGTAGAGCAGCGGCGAACCTTGCCGAAGGTCATGGGTTCGAATCCCGCTCATGACACAAACTTAGTTATCTCAACCAATACCTTACATAATAAATAAATAAAGATTATTGAACTATTTTAAATCTGGCCTGAAATAGTTAATCAAGGTTTATATCGATTTATGATCGTTAATGTTATGGACGTACACATCCGATGAATCATCCCCCTTATGTGAAACCAATCAATCAGCGCCACGTAAAATAGTAAATGTCAGTCGGTTTTCCGTTCAGCACAAGTGGAAATTTTCAAAGTCTTTAGATTAGACAAAGTAATGAACCAGTATTTGGTCGTTTCCGATCAAGATGATCAGCTGACCTCGCTGTTTTATTCCGTACCTTATTTATATTATTTTATTGTAGTATTATTAGTTTTGGGTGTTGTGTGAGGTGTAATTTTTAAATGTAACCTTATAATAGGAACAACTAAAACGAAAACCTGAATAATGGTACGACTAAACTCTTCTCGTAGACTAAACCAGGCAGGATGGGTGGACCTTGGAGATGCTTGGAAATGACCAAACTTAAGATTTTCCAGAAGAAATTTGACGGGATAGTTTGTTTATGTAGACTTGTAGCGCTTTTCCTGAGCCAGGATAGCTCGATCTCTGTTGCGCAGCATCGTGAATAGAAGCCAGTAGCCGTCGAATGTTAATTCCCGACTGTTTTGCACGCATCGCTAATTATTTGGAACGTTCGATATCCCAGGCTCCCAAAACAAATAAAACTTCCATTTAAAGGCCGGGATAACATTTAATGCTAAGTGGAAGCCCTTCGTATCAGCTAACGCATACAATACGAGCGTGAGACCGTGACTGACCACCGGTCAAATGGGATTATGCAAAACCGGGACCCTCGCCTTCTCGCCCCTTTTATATATTTATTGCGCAACTATTTCGTATTTGAGTGGCTTCTCGCCCTAGGGTTTTACTCGTTTCGAACCCTTTTGACGGCCGGCTTTACCAGAAACAAAATTTCCGTAAGAGACGTTAAGAGCCCTCTAAGCGGATTAGTACATACTCGACTCCTCGCAAGCGTATTACAAGTTCGTCGTTGAAAATTAGCAGACTAATTTTCTCTTTGTAAGAATAACTTGCAAAAACCTGCTATTAACCTTCCGTTTAGCACTTTTTAAGATATTCCGTGCAGTTCTTGAGCCCATTAAGCATTCAGCTTTACATATTAACATGCATTAATATGTAATATGATATGACCTCGATCCTCCAGCCGCTTCTATTTTCTCTAAATTACGTCACTGTCGAAATCGAGAGCTGGTCGGCCAAATGTGCAAATTCATGTCAGCTTATGTCTATCTACTCTATGTCTCTTCTGATATAAAGCTCTGACTCCGAACATTCACTCATAAACCATTCAGTTTAATGTATTCTTTTAAAATACTTAATTTGGAAAGCCACACGGATGCAAAAAAAAAAAAAAAAACATTTTAAAATATAATTTATTCCTACTCTTTAATTAGAATTTCAAATTTTTGGTCCATAATTTAAACATTCCCCATAACTTTATGGCCAATAATAATAATTATGGAGTCAGACTAGCAACAGTCTCAGCAAAAGTAGTGTATGCTCGTCGTTATCATGTTATTCTTTCATACAAGTAATATAAATACCCCATTTTTTAGGTAACTTTCCTTATTTAAATCGAGAGCGAGTTATTAAAAAACATTAAAATACTAGCAGACAAACATTTAAATGTATCTAGGTATTCTAAATCTCGTTATAAATTTAAGAAAGGTGAAACATGCTCTCTGAAACAAACAGTGGAGGCCTAGGGGACTCCTTTAAATCACTCGAAAGTTGAACCATTGCCTAAAGGGTTGCAAAGTGCGTCAGTCGGCCAAAATATGTTTTACAGTATTATTATTAAATCCATTATGTTTCGTGGTCCGATTGACCAAATAACTTCTTTCAATTAATTAATCTTTATGTAAGGTGTTGGTTGAAAATAAAAAGTTAGTGTCACGAGCAGGATTCGAACCCACGACCTTCGGCACGGCTTCTCTAACCACTTGGACTATCGTGACTTCGATCCGATTCGACATCAACTCCCTATCTCAACTTACAACCTTTAGAATTTTCCCTCCTTTATGCCATTTTTCAATTGTCGTAGAATCAGGATTCGATTCCGGCGACAAATTGATTTTATTATTATTATTATTATCATCATTACAACTATTTCTACTATGTTCTCACCACTTTTGGCAGTTTATTTTTTAATGAGCACATTTCTGTTCACATTATTATAATATTTTTTATAAGTTTAATAAACTTTATTATTACATTATTACCAAGATTTTAGATAAAAAGAATAACTAATTGAAATACATAATAATTGTGTGGTGATTAGTGACCGTTAATTGATAATTAGCTCGAAATCGTGAGATGCGGTCTGATGTGATGTGGGTTTCAGAAAAACATTTTATTTATCGTGCCAACGTTTCGATCTTTATTGAGATCATCTTCAGGGCTCATAGTGTTTGTCTTCTGTGTAATTGTGCCATTCTTGCGTGTCGGCACTCTCAACACAACACGCATCTTTTTTTCTAACTTAGTTGTGAATCGCGTTGAAGTTGCGTCGACCCCAAGACGACTCATGTATGGCCGGCCTCATTCGATAATACAGCAAATCTTCAACGGTGGTGAAGATAAGGAGGATTCTAACACCGATGAACATCTCTGAAAAGATCTGACAGTCAGGTTTTCATGCATCTTGATAGCCTCTAGCGTAATAAACGTTTTCTCCGCCAACTTAAATGTCCCTTTAAAGGTGACAAAAAACGTGATAAGATTAAATCAAGACGGAAAATTCCGCTGCCTAATTCGCTCGAGCCTTTGAGAAGATATAAGAGGAAAGCCATAATATTGTAATTGGGCCAATTACAAGCTTTCAGTGGCGAAAAAAGTATCAAAACTTGAGAATCCATTTTGTTCAAACTACCTCGGAACTTTCTCATTAAAAGTGGATATTTTAGAAATTTATGAACGAACTGCTAACTCTTAAGCACAATTTTTAAGCTCCTTATCTCCCTGTCGCACTTTTTTTCTAGATCAAAGAAAGCCTGATAAAGCTTCTTTGACATTTAAGAAAGTGTTCGGAATGAAAGGCTGCGTGGTCTTAGAAAAGTCCTTTTTTTCTGGAACCCTCCTGTTATCTGTACTGGCTTCACCTTTTATCGTATCAAAAAAATATTTTAATCTATTTTAATATCTTCGTACAAATGGATAAACGCCATAGTCTCATCACCCTTCAGTCATCAAGAGATAAAGACCTGGGCTAAGGGTTCTGTATCTCCCTAACTGTAAAAAGCTTCCGATGGTCTGCGACTGGAGATTTAATTTCGCATTTCAAGTTAATGGCTGTTACGATTTAATACAAAATTCGTCACTTCCCTTATAGTATGGATTCAATTGCCCGACGTATAAAGCTAGAGAAGACATAGACAAGTTTTACAATAAATGAACGATAAGAATCAACCAAAGAAAAGCTCAGACTATTCTGCGCATTAGGGCCGGTGTTGTACTGGAGAGTCAGCTATCAGGGGTACTAAATACCTCACCTAGCCTGCCAGTACTGAGGATCCTTTATTATTTTACGCCTCGCATCAGAGACAACGTTAATAACGAACAAACAACAATTAGTGTATTTCCCAACCTGCTATGAGAGTTCAGCCATCTATGACTAAGGCTTATGCTCTACTACAGACTGCTTCATCAAAGACGATCAAACATCAGGGTCAATATTCAATAGATATTTGAAAATATTGGCAGTGGCAGAAGAAAGCTCGTTTATGTTCTACAATAAGAGAAAACCGCTATGAAGTATGTGGTGGCCGCTGGATGCCAGTACCGCTTGTGGAATGTTCTCGCCCTGCACTCTGCTGCCAATCAGAGTAGAGCCCTTCCAAATATTAGGAGGGGCACTGCCCCACTGAATGCAGACTCGTCTGGACAGTGCAAAAGGCTCTATAGCTATCTCGCACACACTTAATATGTACCTAAGTTCTACAAAGTATTTAGAAAAAGTTATTTCGCTTCTCTACAGGCACGACACATTACACTAGAATATCTGATCTTAAATATATAAAAAAAATATGATTCGGATAGCGAATACAAATCTATGGACTAAGGTTGTGCAGGGTCACAAGAGGCAGAGAAGGGTTAAACATAAAGTCAGAATCCTAAAAGTTGGATTTTTATAATTATCGCTTTATAAACATTGTAAATTAATGGTAGTCAAGTACTTTTGAAAACACACTAATAAGTGATAATCTTTCGTATTTAGTAGTTTCATAAACTTTCACTATTTTCACATTGATAATTTCAAAAATAGAACTGAGTTTGTAACAGGAAACGGAATTTTCACTCAAACACAAACAAGTGTGGCAAATTGTGGTGATGGATCGGATGATGTTCAAGCAAGGCAGACATTAACATAGAATTAATATTTAATATGTTGGCCAAATGGGCGTAGCCAGGGCGTGTTTGTCTTCCTTCAACCCTCCGCCCAAAGAGAATCAGTTAGATTTGAAAGTTCAACAAGCGAGGTCCACCCTCGACCAATCACCTCAAGACAGTAACAAGATTGTCTTGTGTTTGCTCCGCTTTTTCTTTCCACTTGATTCTTGTTTGCCTCCTTATAGCGTTTAACTTATTTTCCTTTTCTTCTTTTTTCCAGGGTCGGTGTAATCGTGATAAACCTCCCTGCAAGTACTTCCATCCACCTCAACACCTCAAAGACCAGCTTTTGATCAACGGAAGGAATCACCTCGCTCTCAAAAATGCACTTATACAACAAATGGGCCTTACCCCCGGCCAGCCGATCGTACCGGGCCAAGTTCCAACCGCAGTTGTAAGTAAATTTTACAATTGCCCACGGAAGAACACCAAATCTGATTTTTTTAATACATAACTCTACCTGGGAAGGATTCGGATTTTGTGTTCTTCTGTGGATTTACAGATGATTTCACCTCTGCGGGTTCCGATATCTCGTAATAATAATATTAGTGTGCTTTGCAGGCGGCGACGACGCCTTACCTGGCGGGCGTACCCCAGGTGGGCAGCACATTTTCTCCTTACTTCTCCCCAGGGCCAATAATGCCCCTCACGGTCGCACCGGATCCTACAGCCCCCCTCAGCGTCGTCCAGCAGACTGCAGTAGTCACACAGCAGAAATTGCCACGCACCGACAGGCTAGAGGTACGTCAAATACCTTTCCGAATCTCCCTTCCTTGTAGGCTTCCAGAGGTCATTCCTTCTTAACACTTTCTACAAAACTATGCCATACCGAGGAAGCCTACTTAAGCTGAGGAGGAAAAGTAGTGAGTCAGAACAAACCGACAATTCTTCTGTAATTAGTCTGTAGTTAATTATGAGAGTGCCCAATCCTTCCCTTTAACAAGAGTCAATCCCTTAATAACATCTTCGTTATTGATCCCTGAAAAAATTGTGTTCGTTTCGTTTCTTACAGTTTTGTTTATTTATTTATTTTTAGACGCACATTGTGTTTTTGATTTTAATTGTATTGCATGGGGTTTCATTTTGAGGTTTGGATTTTCTTTCGGTTTCTTTTTCACCCGAAAAATTCCTTTTATTTTTAATTTCGTTCTTTTGTTTTTTTTAATACGTTTCACCCGTTTTAAAACTATAGTGTATATAAATAAAAAAGGGAGAGAAAAGAAGGCTGCACCCCTACCTAGCATGGGCTAATCTCACACTGTATACTTATTAATGCACTAATCTTTTATATGTCTGTTGTGTTTCTTCTCTGCTTCACCCTGTTTCACTTGTCTGTTTCTACTTCGAACTTTTGACACAAACATATGCACACCTGCTCTTGAACGAATGCGCCATTCACCGTCTACACTCCACTTCCTCGCAAGGAAAGCATGCCAGGCGCGCCTGCCTCATCAGGCTCGGACGTTCTGCCTTTCTGTATGAAATTAATCAAACCAAATTCATATTTTGTTATAATTTAGAATGACTTTTTTAAATATCAGGTTTTTTAAATGACCAACTAGTTGCCAATTATCTTGATAACACTTGGATAAGAAAAAAAAACATTCTAATCGTTTACTTATTTTCAATTTTTTATTAGGAATTTTAATTAGATTTTTTTCATCATCACATTCAAAATATACTTTCCTCTCTTGTTTTACACCCATGGACGAATTCTGTCGGCGAAACTCAAAAAATTTACGAAATTGCAGTCAAAATACGAAAGATTGTTTTACCAAGAACAATAAGCTATTTTTTCGCCCACTTTCTTCAAACATTTATACGGTATATTTTAAAACAACGTGCTTTTGATGAAAACGGTTGATGCATATTTATAAGAGTGGCGTTTTCCTATATTTTGTCGTTCAGAAATAGTTGTCCTTTTTCTTTAAGCTTTGTTTTATTTTATTTTTCTTCCATTATTTTGACTTTCAGATACTTTAGGTAAGGAACAATATTGAGTGAATGTTATGTAAAACAACAGCATGGCAAGATAGTAAACTGCCGAGAAGCTTTGTTTTAAAGTTTACATAGTTTTGTAGATGTGAGAAATAATATCTAGTTTTGGTATTCAAAATCATATGGTATATGGCAGCAAAAAAGAATATAACTTCAGGATTATTCAGCTGCACAACATTTTTTAAATTCATCTTCTTTTGAGAAAGGCTAGTTGAAAAAGCATTTCAATAGAACAGCTATATTTTTTCTTCGTTTTTTAGCTTTCAGAATCATCATCAATCATTTGTCCACTACGTATTAACAATCTGTAGACAAAAAAATATGCCAGGACTGGTAAACTGGATATCAACATTGTTTAAAATTTACCTACTTTTCTATGTGATATGTCTAGTTTGCATAGCTGTTTTCAGCAGAGTAGCTTTATTTTTTCTTCATTTTATTGGCATTCTGAATTCACTTGGTTCAGGGCAGCAAAGCGTTATCATTAAAAAAAAAGATTGTAACTTCAACATAATTCAACTTCAAAGCAATTTCGTTTAAAATTTACATACTTTTGGAGGATAGTTGGAAAGGAAGATTAAACTGAATAACTTTATTTTCTCTTTCTTATTTTTTTTTTTCATAACCATTTGGTTTAAGTCAGCTATAAGTCAATTTTCTGAAAATAGAATAGCATTTTAGGACAGTTCAACTGTAGCTTTGTTAAACTTTACCTACTTTTGTAGGTGAGATGCCCAGTTTGCACAACAGCTTGCAAAACTTGTTTTTCTTAATTTTTTGGCATTCAGAATAATTTAGTAGGGTAACAATGTAAACTTATTGTTTTTCAAGTTAATTAAGGCAACTTTTTTTAAAACCAAATGTAGTCGTTTAGAAGAGCATTTTTCAATAGGATGAGGTGGCGCACGTCTGGGATCCTATACTTGCCAGTTCAAAAAGTATATCAGTCCTTGACGATCGGTTGTAAATGTAAGATATTTGAAAAAAGGCCCTCTTGCACAGTCTAACGAAGTGGGGGGAGGGGGGATATTCAAGTAAGATAGTTCAACACTGAAGTTTTTCAATTTATGTAAATCCATTCCAGTTCTTTTTCGGTTATGGGTTTAGTACTGTTAATACAGCCTTCAGGTATGGCAATGGAGGGTATGGTCTATATGTACCATACCTCATCCCTTTTTTTAGTTCCAATACGGGTAAAGTATACAGAGGCAGCCTAAGAGAGATCAGGAAGTAGATGAGAGTAGATGTGGCAGCAAAAAGAGAGTGGGTGTTGATATGTGTGTGAGGGTGTGCGGTGGTCTAGGTATGCCGAGAGTGGCAGCGAGGCACGTGCACAAGGCTTGAGTGCAGGTACGCCCACCCGTCGGAGCCTGTGAGCCCAGGCCCGGACAACACAGTCACCGTATGTATGGACGCGCTGAACGGGAGGTGCTCCCGAACCCCATGCCGCTATTTCCACCCTCCTCTCCACCTTCAAGCCATTATCAAGGCAGCCCACTCGGTATGCACATCCCGGCCAAGGCTTATCTTTCTTCTTCTATGCTCCCCCAGTGTCGTTTCAACCGTCTTCGAATTTATCAACGTTTTCTCCTTGGGTGTTCGATGTTGGTCAATGCGCGTTTTCAAACCGGATGAAGATGGAAATGAACGACCCTGGGGCCCCCTGCTGGCAAGCCCAACGCTCTATCGTCTAGCTTTTTTTAGTCTAAAATACCCTTATTTATTCATATTTTAAACCTTGAGATCCACTGTTAAAAGAACATTTTAAACGTACAGTTACTAACATGTATGCATTTGATACTAAAGGTTCCTTCCTTACTTCGCTTACCTCTACCTCTATTTTTATTCTTTAGCTTCTCTTTCTTTTGTGATTTTCCCTCTTTTTTTATGTTTTCCTCTCTGGTTCCTTGTTTTTTTATTTATTTATTTTTTTTATTTTATTTTTTTTTAAATGCTTAGTAGTTAAGGGTAAAACAGGTTTACATACACAAATCAAATATTTCTATTCTTCTAAATATACCACCCCTTCACTGTAATTTGCTTTAAATTTTAACATTATACTTTTTTTACTTCAGATTGATCAAATTACAACATAATATATAGTCGAAAAGTATTAGTTTATATTAGGTAACAAATTTTTGAATAACTTTTTCTAACAAATTTAAACAATTTTTCCTTGCAATCAATTATGCAGTTTTTTCATTTACAATGATGAAATGAAATAAATCTTAATTTGTCATACTAAATTGTAATTAACCCCAAACGCAATTGTCATTTATTACCTTTAGAACGAATATAACTAATTTCATAAAATAAACCAATTAAACAAGTTTAATATAGTATAGTATTATTGAATGTTCCTGTTATCTATTTTTTCCATGTTTTGATAAAATAATTGCTATAACCACCTTGTCACAAATTCCATGTCTGTTGTTAATTTTGTCACCTTCGTGGGATGCATGTCTTTGAATAAAATAAAAATAAAATATATCCACTTTTAAATATTATTTAGAATATGTTTGATTGGACTGCATACACATTGTAAAATTTTACTTATGGCTCAATCTGTAAGCAATGAAAATAATGTCCACTATAGTAAATACAATGTGAATAAATAAAATAAAACAATATAATTAATTGGCAAAATTAAATTAATAATTAATTAGTATCTTTTTAATTAAACTTACAGGTAGTGGTTATTAACAAAGCTAGGTTTAATTTTAATTACTAAAGCATTTATTATTTACTAAAACTTTATGGTTTGCTTGTTTCGTATTCATTTTATTTTTTCCTTTTTTTAGTCTAATTTTTGTATTTATTTATTTAATTTGAAAGGCTACCTGAAGATATGACAGATAACAGCATACTGTTAGTTCTGTATTTGGGGGTTTAGATTAATATTAAATTATTTATTGTAGCTAATTTATCAAGTATAGCACCCTTTCATCCTATCCCAGATAATAAAATAGTTGCGTGGAACACTGCCCTTTAAATGCATGGGCATCATTGCTTTTGAGAGGATATTTGCTTAATTTTGCTTCTTATAAATTAATTTCAGCCCGTTAGCATTCCACTGGGTAAGTAATATAGTTGTACGCTTTTTCTTTGATTTGATTAAATTAATTACATGAAATATTGGTAAGTATGACAATTTTTTTTAAATTGATATTTATTTTTACATTTTATGACTACACTGCTTTTGTCCTAAGCAATATCCGATTAAAAGCATGGTTTAATAAATAATGTTCCACGTAGCTAAATCACAATCACAAATTGGTAAGAAAACGACCACAAAGGCTTGTTAGCAGAGGTCGTAAATTAAGTTGCTAGATGTTAGTCAAAGAGCTTAGGGCCTTATGCCCTTTTAATTTTTTGCATGAGATCCTAGTCGATAAGTATTAATAAAAGTTTACCACTCTTGACTGTGGAAACTTATTTTAGATTCAAAACAAATTTTTAAAGTTTAGTTGTCTTTTCATGTTATGCTCTAAAACTGATGGTAATAAACTAAAAAGAACAAAATAAACATGTGCCACTAGTTCTTAACAATCCCCTAATACGCTTATAATTAAGTTTAAGCCAGTGTTGTAATGTTATGCACTTCACATAAATTAACAAAAGTAGTTGAATTAACGAAGGCTTGTTTGCCAAATACATCTTTCTATCTATCTTTTTATTTCTACCCATCTTTATCTTTTTCCCACTTTGAGCATGGTAAAATTCAAAAACAAAACCAAAAAGATTAAAAGAGGAAAAAATTATTAAAGCAAAGCATAAAGTTAAAAAAACGGTGATAAGAGTTTGCGTGGTTTTTTAACTATGTTTGTTATTTTGTTTGATTCTCTTTTGGTTTGCCTGCCTCCCCTCTTGGCTTGGCTGTTGCTGCTAACTTAGGGAGGCGCAAGCGTGGGAGCGATCGCGCTGCAACAGCGGAAGAGAGCCCATGACCCGGCAGACGACCTAATCCTGGTACCGATCAGCTTTGCACAGTCCTCACTGATTTCTCGCTATATGTTGAAAACAAAATATTCAAAATTTATCTTTTTGTAATTGAATAAATAGCCTGAACTCTGGGAAGACTTTATAATACAAAAGAAAAGAAAAGAAAAGAAAAAAGAAAAAGAAAAAGAAAAAGAAAACATCCTCCCCACTTGCCCAGAGTATGGAAAGCTGGTCACATGTTCCTGGCCACTCTCCTCCACAAAAATCCTTAGAGTTAAAAAAATGACTCATCTGCCTTATATGCTTATGTAGAATTATTTATATGTAACCTTGTAACACTACACAATGCCACTTAAGTATATTCTTTATCTTTTCTTATTTGGCTTAGTCATGTGACCGTGCTTTTTCATACTATTGGTGTTGTATTATCCTCTCGACTTAATAATCCCAGGTGCACTAGTTTTGTTTTTCCTTTTTTTCACCCTCTTCATCTGCTTTTTCCCCCATAGAGACACAAAAATGCCAGGTCGATGTCTGTAAATAAACTTAGAATGAATGAAACTAGTGCACCTGTGTAACTTTTAGATCTATATAATTTTTGCTGTAGAGTTTTGTTGTTAGCATGTTGTGCCAATATGCTTTCTAACTGGTGAGGCCACAGGCCACAACATTCTAATAACTCGCTAAGCATGTAAAAGCTTCACACAGTCACTACTGCATCTCAATTTACCAGTGTATTACAGAAAGAGTATTTTCTTTGTTTCAAGATTTCGTTTTGTTTTTATTATTTTATTCTGGTGATGGATGTATGCCATTGCTTCCTTTCAAAAAGCACACAATAAAACATGTAAATAAACTTACAAAATTTTAGGGAAAAATCTATTCAGTTGTGGCTGTGATATACAGTAGTTCCTTTAAAAGTAGTTTAAAATAAGAAGAAAATACTTTAACGTATTCCTTCCTTAACATCTGATGACATGTACCAATTTTCAGCTTATCTAGGTCCATTTGTTTTTAATTTCATTTTTTAATTATTTTCTGCTATATATAATTTTTAAATTAAATTGGCATACTTACATTCATCGTATTATTTCTCTCCTTTCTCATTATTGTGTACATGTTAAGTAAAGAAAATCTAAATTTTCAAAAATAAACTGACTTTACTCCCAGATTTTGTAGACCGCTTTACAAAAATATGCTTACCCAAATTATTACTGTTTCAGATGGATATGAAGTCAGTAGGCTCTTTCTACTACGAAAATTTTGTAAGTTTAATTAAATTCGAAAGATTAAAAATTGACAGAGAGAAATAAATTCCAAATGAACTTCCACTACACCTTAAGGCAATTAAGACCAGTCCAAAAGCAATGACACTGTGCTCTTTGAACATTTCTTTTTATGAATTTTATAAACAGTTGTGTCCAATCTAAACTTAACAAAGAAAATGTTACTAACATTTGTTTTGAGTTAAAGTATGGGCTTTGTAATTGACCAAAAGGTGTATTGTTACTTTCTTTGATTTAATTATTTACATGTAATTAATTTTGAATGTATTTGGTTGATGTGGAATTGAATGTATTTGTGTTAGATTATCAATAATTATTAGTCATTATCCGACAAGCTTTCTTTCTCGTATGGAACATAATTATATTACACTTAATGTAATTGTAAAATGTTTATGATAATTTAACAGGCCTTTAGAAATAGTTTTGTTCTATTAATTTCTTTGAAATAAATTAGTTTTAGGAGTTTGTTAAGATAGCCTGATTTATCGTTTATTCATACTTTGTAGATGTAGATGTAAATTCAGGGGAATTTTGCATACTGCATCCTTTAAGAGAGCTTATATCCCTGCTCTATACTTGTAGTAATTCACAAGTGAGTCCACATTTATGAGGGAATTTGATTACTAAACCAGGTTTTTGTTGCTGTATTTCTTCTTCTGTTATATATTCCAAAGCGATTTCTCCTACAGTTAATCGTAGCTGTTCAGTTTGTCAATAGATGCATACAGGTCTCGCTCTTCACGGAATCATACCAGGTCGGTTGATGCTAATCTTTCACAAGTGCCTGGTTAAGAATCCTGGAAGGATTCACAGCCTCTTCCTCTTCCATTGAAGCATTCGGTAGTTTCGTTATTTCCAAATTTCGCTGAAGGTTTTTGGATTTTCTGTGTCCAGTCAGTGGATTAAATTGTTTTCTCCATTTCATGTCTCCATTTATAAGATGCTCGTTGATAATATGGATCACTGTATCACAAAAGAGTTCAAGACTTATCAACAATTTAGCAGCCCATTTCCTTCCAAAGACACATTCTTCATCCCCCAAGACTCATACGAGAACTGGTATCGGATACGTGATGATTTTGATTGGTACACCTAACCTGTTCAGTTTGAGTTAATTAGCAATCTCAAGATAATGATATTTGATGTTAATATACTGATGGCTGCCTGTCTATCTAACTTGTCAGTTATTTGTTGTTATATCATCCACTTCAAATATTCAGGTGTACAAGCCCATGGGCTTTGAAAATTTGGTTTTGGGACCAAATACCCCTGTGCTTTCTAGTTTCTTAAGTCCAGTATTGTACCAACAGACAGTGGTTCATCCTTTAAAATTAAAGAATAATGATGATTATCAATCATTGAATCAAATCCATAATTGGAAAGGCACCTTCAATTTTAAATTAGATCTCCATTCCTACTTGCATTTATAAATATTCAATTAATTTATATCACTTAAAAATGTTTCACCCAATATACATTAATGTCCGCATTGATTGCTCTTAAATAATTATATAATTCATAGTTAATTGCCTTTAACAACAATTTGATTAAATTCATGTAAAGAAGTGGGATTATATTTGTGTTTTGTTATTTAAATTGTGTACATTGTTTTTTAATATTCAAAGTGAATGTTTTTGGTTTTCTAATTGAGTTAAAATTTCATTTGTTTTATTCGTATACAGGTGCAATATCATTATTGATGAATTTCTATCAATATATGTTTGTAGCTAAATTAAAAAGTATATATTGTCCATTTTGTTGTTTTATATATTTATTTATGAGAAATGTATGATGGGATGTCTGTAATTAAAAAAAAAATTCTTGCAGCAATGATTTTTTTATGAGTGAATTGTGTGAATTTAAATTCAATGAGTTCTTAATTGATTTCAGGGTTTCCCAAATATGGTACCATACAAAAGGACGGCAGGAGACAAATCAGGAGTACCAGTGTACCAGCCTGCATCGGCAACATACCAGCAACTGCTCCAGCCGTTTGTCCCGGTCTCATGTGAGTACCGCCCTAGCCCCGCGACCACGGCAGCCGCCTTCACAGGCGTTGCCCTCAACAAAATGATATCACATCACCAATACTTAACAGCAGCCCCGTCACACTCGACTTCCCACTTCTCCTTAGTCAGACCACCACCGATCCCGCCTACACCTCTCATATCAGACATTATTGCCGCCCAGTACTCATCCACGCTCAACAATAACAATGACGATGAATTACAACCATACAAAAAGATGAAAACCACTTAAATTAACATATAAAAACCCATGCAGTTCCTAATCAGAACGTCCAATTATTGGAGAGGAAAAAATTGTATAGAATTAATTTTAAAACCGGCCTCCCTCATTTATATTCCTCTCCCTTCCTTTTTTATTTAATTTTAATTTTTTTTATTATTTATTCTATTAAATGGACTGCAAAATATTAGAGTTACCACTGATTTCAATTAATCATACTCTATTTATTTTATACTTTTATGAACTTTTTTTTATTAAGATGTTAAATTTTTGATATCCTATTATTTGATGCTGTTTATCCTGTAAATTGTTGTATTATAAAAATTGGAATAATTTTTTCATTATAAGAGAGTGAAGTTTTCATGTAAATACTTTAAAATTTATATTAATTGAAATGAAAACAATTTAATTAGATTTTTCTTTTTTTGCAGTTCATTTATATTTTTATTTGGTGTGGTTTTATTTACGAGGTGAGTTTAATAATACTGAGGGTGGCCGGAAATTTTTAAATTATTAATATAATTAAATAATAACAATGGTCTAATAATTGAAAAGGAAAAAGAAAAAATGCATTTTGAATGTGTTTAGCTAGAATTTGTTGGGTGGTTCGTTCTTTTGCGAAGTTGAGCATGTTTTTTTTTCACCCCTGTATTTCCCCCTCT
This sequence comes from Cimex hemipterus, assembly GCA_039619505.1. Lineage (NCBI taxonomy): Eukaryota > Metazoa > Arthropoda > Insecta > Hemiptera > Cimicidae > Cimex > Cimex hemipterus. Next base: position 2,014,467 of record CM077099.1, on the reverse strand, counting down.
ATTATATTGTTGGCTATCATGTTTGTTGTTGTTGCTATTTTTTTAGCTTCACTACTTTTTTTGAGTTTGTTAAGTTTGCTTAAAACTACAAGTTTCATTAAGACACCGCCTTTAAATTAACAGCACAGAAACAGAACCGTTCTTTATAAAAGAACAATTTTGTTTAAATAAATCTAACCTTTAATTAATTAACTTTACCATATTTTTGTCTATATTGTTATTGTATATAGTTAAATGCTAATTATTTGGGGAAGATTCACACAATCCCTTTATTCTAGGGCCAAATCTTGCTTCAGCACTCCTGGTAGCAAAATTACCTACCTTTTGTAATTAAACCGTAAAAAACGATCCCATTTGCTTAACACAGCCTGGATACATTATGAAATAAATAGAAATTTTTTATTTAATGATTTTTAAAAAAGTAAGAATTGACTTTTAAGGGCGCTGTCCCCTTTAAACTGCAAAAACATTTTAGAAGGCTAAGAATTAAGAAAAGAAGAAGCTATCAGGTATGTACCTTTTTGCAACTTTTATGCTTTAAAAATCTCATGTTTATTTATTTTTTATTTATTTATTTTTTTTTTAATCAATGAATTTATATCAACCAATAAAACTAACATAGTATTTTAAAGCTTTTTAAATCAATGAAATTTTGGAAGTTTGAAAGTTGCAACACTAAAGTTTAAAAGTGTTTCTAAAGCTTTTACAATTTTTTATAATCCCGAAGTTAAATTGAATGTTAAAATTGAATCATGAAATTATTTAACGTTACCAATCAACAATTATATATTAACAATCATTAAACAAACTATCATCGATACGACACAATTTTTTGCTTTCTATGGTATAATGTGACTTTAACCATGATTTTTCAATTTAAAAAAATATTGAAAACATTCTGCATACTTGTTTAAACTTACAGAAATGATTTACGAATATAGGTGATATCCTTAAAAACAGTTTGGTTGAATTTTCATTGTTTTTATTAACTTTTTATTACTTGAAAGTATAGCAAGATTCCAAACAATTGACACCTTTTTATCCATCAGTTATATTCCTTACATAAGAAAGCATGTACTACTATAAATACTATTTTGTTACAATCTACTGGTATTATAAGAAATTGTTTTTTTAATAATTCAAAACCAAAGATGAGAGAAAAGAATTGCTGGAAAATTTACACATAAGAAATTATTTCAACATTATACAAAACAAACATTCAACAAAATTCCATAATTACTTACACCATAACAGAATGAAAATTTTATTTTAAGGAATCTTCCCCTGGAAAAGAGAAACAAAGCATTAGTGAGGGGATTTTGTTTTAGGTTGTGAACTAGTTCTTAGGTACTTGCATTCCTGGCTAATGTATTACCCCCAAAAAATGAAATATGTATATTTTGAAGAAGAAAAAATAAGTATCTCCTGGTGGTGGTATTTTACTTGTTTAAATTTTAACTTAAAAAATAATGATTAATAAATTTTATAATCTATAAATGCTTTACAATTAAGTTTTAGTAGTTTTTTATTTTTATTTTTTGAGCTTGTTGGTTGCGAGGAGTGCACTATCGGCTTGCTTGTAGCCTATCATAGTTTCTGTTGGTGTTAGTCACAAGGCCCAAGTGTCTCTACATCACCTATTTTTATACAAACAAATAATTAAATAACAATTAATTATTCTCTTTCACAAAAGAACGGACCATTAACATTACACAAAGTGCCTCTTGCCACATAGCATGCTAGGCTGCTTAACAATATTGTTATACAAAAGAAATTAAAAAATAAAAATATTATAGTGCAATGGAAGTTAAATTAAAAAATACGATATGTAAATTCTTTGTGCACTCTGTGTCCCAAACAATGTTATTTTTTGTCTGTCAAGTATGATTGTGAATAATAAATTTTAAGAGGATGGCATTTTTTATTCTAGCCATCTATAAATCGTGAAAATATTATTAATACCCAACATTAATTATATAATGCTAATTAAAATATAAGTTTAGCTTTGTGAATGTGATGTATAGTGTTTTAATATTATTATCAATAATATATTTAAAGGAATTTCAATTCAAATGTGTGTTTTAAACATAAATAGAATTTTAGAAATTTTACTGTGTTGTTTCTTAGAATTAAAAACAAATGAGTAAATTTAAAATAAAAAGAATACCAAAAGAAAATATATAAATATATAAACAAATGGCATTCTAATATCCAGTGTATTTATAATCATTTGTAATATTAGCCAACAATTCTAATACCTGCATAGCAGTTATAGAATATATATACTTATAAACTTGTAGGCGTAAAACGCTTTATAACGATTTTATCGTAGGGAATGCCCAAGGAAGGGTTAAAAGCTTTTCCTTTATATAAATTAAAGTTGCTTGTAATTTTTGTCAAGTACAGTATTATGTAATAATAATGCTACAAAGTAAAATGCATGAATGGTTTTAATTAATCAAATTGCTTTATTTATTTCTCTATCTTTCTCTATTTTTCTCTCCTTACCTTGATCCAGAATATCATTTTTTTTATTTTTTTTTATTTTTATTAAAACTGAATAAAAGACGTTAAAGATGTAAAGGAGTGGCGAGTCGATGTGTAGTGATTTCTCGATTGTGTTGCTTATCTCTCGGCTTGAGCAGTACGAGTTGGGAGGATGGCAAGTAAGTGCTAGCACGCTGGGAATTGCCGTTCAGTTCGCATGCCCCCGAAAAATACCCGCTTCACCTCTTTGCACAAAAAAAAATGGTCAATGCTTAACCACGTCTATCTCTCAGGTACTCACAAAGTGTTTAGTCTGATAGAAGCAAGGCAAACTAACCACTGCGCCATTAACTAACTATCTCTTAATATCTTTACAAATCCTGGCTGGGAGCCGCAAGGCATTCGTTATATTTATTATAATCGTTTCTTATTAATCCTCAATGTTTTTTCCTATGTTAAATTTAGTTTTAAAAACAGCCATTTTTAATGTGAAGAAATTTAATTGAGTTTTTTTTCTGTAATACAATACGTGCATGTATTCGTCTTTCTAAAAAAATATATATTTATCTTTGTTGTTGCATAGTGTGAGCACAAAAATGTTTAAAGATTTTTCAAAAGTATTTGAATTTTAACAAAATTTAAAAAAAAATTAAATTATACATAACAAACTGTCTTTTTCTAAAATTTAGAAATTCAAAAAATAGGATGCCTTGCTTTCACCCAATCAGAATCTCCAGTTTTACTAACTTCTGCGTAGTATCTTAATTTGCATTGCTTCTAATATAATTTATTGCCTTATATTTTATTGGAATGATTTTCTTTTTTCTGCAGCATTAAGTAGTTTTTTTTTTTTCATTCTAGTGTGAGAATTCATTAAAAGAAAAAATTAAAATGTGTAAAAGAAAATTATTATGAAGATCAAATTAATATTTTTAAGTACTTTAATATTAAAATTATGTACCACTTTATCCTGATTAATAATTGGTGTTTTATACATTTTACAGTTACTGGTCATCCTCCAGGAGTTCCCAGATTTTAATTACTTTATGGAAACAGATTATAATTGAGTAAGTATCGATGCATAATTTAAAGATATTATTACAACCATATTTTGAAGGCCATTTTTTTACTTCCAATTAGAGCACATTTCAAATAAGCATCATAAATGGAAAAACATAAAGGAACAATTTTTTTGTGAATTTATGAACCTGAAATTTGGTCCACGACAATCATTTTGATTTGTCTATCCACATTGGATTGTTGATGGAATGAAGATTGCAAAATTCTGAAATGCATCTGATAAAACAATCAAGTAAAGATGTACAAACCAAAATGAAAAATGGTGGCCAAATTTGTCAGCCAATTATTGTACAATATTAAATATTATATTTTAAAAGATTTGTTTGTTCAATAAAATGTTTTACTTATTTACTTTTAACTATATTATTATGTAATATAAATGTTATTTTTTTACTTTCTAGGTGCTAAACGGAATCAGCCCACCAATCGGCAACTGGTGGATCTTTTACTGGAGCACTCATCTGTTTATAAATATATATATATATATATAAATATATATTAATATTATATATATTATATATAATACTCTCTATAGATATCTCTCTTATAACTCTCTCATTAAGTGCCACATTTTGTAAGGTAACAAAAAAAAAGGAAATAATTAAGACAAAATAAATTTAAAAAGATTTATATGACATAATAAGAAAAAATAAACATAATAATGATAATAAAAATGTAATGTTCCTGTACAGCATTCAAAGAATCAAATTTAACGGAGTGTGTGTGGCCTGTACATTGTTGTAAATATCACTACACAGGTACACGAGGTTTGTTGGAAACAAGTAAAAATGAATGTGATACAATTATCAACTATGTTTTAGATAAAAAAAAAATAATAATAATAATAAATAAGAAAAAGAAAAATTTATTTTATATTGATTTTTGTATTTTTTTTAACAAATGCCGTACTGTAAATTGGATATGTTTTTGTTGTGTTTGTTGTTATTGTATCGTTGCGGCGAGCCAGCGTGTCAAGAGTGAGGTCGCTTGCTTATACCCGCTTCGTTACCTCAAGTCAAAAAAAGGCCTAACTCGACTCCCAACTTTAGTTGTGAATCATCTATATAAATAATATAATTAACATATATAAAAAAATTACATATATACATAAATATATATATACATTATACACCCCAAAAATTTTGTAGTATCCGTAATAGTTATGATCACTAAAAAAAACTTGATATATAAATAATATATATATTATATATAAGTAATTCTCCTTTCTTCTCTTCTATCTCTTCTTCTATCTTTCTCAACTCTATCTCCTTAAAATAATTCTCCTTGTGTTTCTTATGGTTTGCAAGCTTTGATGTTTAGCTGTTGTATATATCCCTTGCAAGAAAAAAAATATATGTAAAATGAAATATTTAAAAAAAATCACCCTGTAGTTATCTAGGCATACACAGCATTACACTTCCCGTAGCTGACTAGATCACTCTTGTAGGCTGGTGTCACAATATTTGTGTGACTCAGTGTTGGGTTTCATACAAACAACCATATTTTTATTATTTTTATTGCTAATTTTGTGATATTTTAGTGGACAAAAATATGGATTATTGTTATTTAAGTCTCACGTATTAATACTTATAACCCAATATTGTACTGTACCTTGTTATATTGTTAGGATTGAGTCTAGTAATAAGATGTTGATACATTGTGTTTTGAATTTTACCACAAACAAGGATTTACCTTTCATATTCTATTTGATATTACCTTACCCCATTTTTATTTAATTTATTTTTTTATATATTTTATTTTTAAGTATTTAAAAAGTTTTCCTTGTCAGTGGTAAAAAAAGGAAAAGTAAATATGAGAAATAATTTTAGGCACCGACATACTGTCTGAGCATAGCTAGGGCATTTCGGTCCAAAAAAAAAAACAAAAAAAACATAAGATCTGATAAGTAGTTAATTATGAAATGATGTGAGTTATTCTTTACAAATAATTGTCGTATCATTTCCTCTTCATTAAACTATCCTAATCCTAAAACAATTTTCAACGTATTTTTCAAAGTAAAATGAACAAATGGAGAAAAGATTTAAAATTGTTAATACTAAGTGTACACGGAGATTTAATTTTTTTTTTTTTTTTCTAAACAAGACCAGTGATTTTATTTTCAAACTAATTTTTATGCTTTGTTTTCTATAATGTAAAAAGAGGAAAATAAATATATGAAATAAGGTTTTTTTGTTATTAAATACCCTTTCTCTGCCCATTCATATTTGTATTAGTTACTTTCCTTTCTTGAATCTTCCTATTTTTTAATACATTGTAAATTCTATTATAAATAAAAAGAAATTATATCTTATTTTGTTTTTAATTTTGTATACCAAACCTTCTTTAAATCATTACAATTATTAAAGTTTTTGATAGCAAGAAAATGTCTTAAATAAATATAAATATTTATGGATTTTTATATTAATGGCAATCCCATGACAGTTCTAATGTGCATCATCATCAAAACAGCAGTATAAATTCGCAATTTATTGTATGTATATCATTATTACTGTAAATTGATCCTTCCATTCACTTATTACTTCACCTTAAAATATGTCCAAAGGTAGTTTCCCCTGTTGACTACTCCAAAGTGGGTGTTCCTCAAGGCAACATCCTTGATACATTTCTCTATTTTGCGTACCTATCAATCCATACCATATACCATTAATGGTGTGGGGGTTGGTTTTTGAGTAGAAGTGTGGTTTTGCTATTGGCAGATTTATATCTGTAATTCCTGGGATAGGGATTTTGTCTTTGTTTTGCATAGATGTGTTCTGTGTTTGTTAAGTCGATTGGGGTGGAGGGGAAGTATTTAGTGATTGAAAGGATCTTATATGTAATTTACACATTATTTATATTGTAAACTGCATCAAGGTTTCTGCCAGGAATGATATCTATGACGCTAAGTTGGTGACTGTAGTTTTTGAGTCAGAGCAAGATGTATTGAGGAGGGTTTATGTTGGACACTGTTGCTGAAAGTAAATTAAAATTGGTGATGGTTGCAACTCTTTATTTGTATTTACAAAACTCATTTTCTTTTCAAAGGATATTTTTAGGATACCCTTTTCTTCAATGCATTAAGGGAACATGGGATAAATAGCTGAGTAATTTCCATTACAATTTACACAATTTTGTCGACATTGATCAGCGTTTTTCTATGCTGACTTGCCATAATTTACACATACCTTCTCATTTGGACGTTTATTAAAAGCATGTCCATATTTATGACAGTGTTGACTTTATTATATCCATGCATGGACATGGGTGTTAATTCGAAACAAAAAACTAGTTAATTTGATGCAGAAAGGTAAACACTTGAAATTAAAAGGGGTTAATTTGTAAAATTAAAAAGGTTTTACTTGCAACTAAAAAGTTGTTAATTTGGTTCAAAAAGTGAAAATTGAAATTAAAAATAAATCATTTATATTCAAAATTTAAAAAAAAAATAAAAAGGTTTAATTTGAAACAAAAAGGGGGTTAATTTGATGCAGGTAAAAATTTAACATTAGAAAGAATTAATTTGTACATTAAGTTAAAAGTTTTTTTACTTGAAACTAAATTACCACTAATTTTGTACAAACAAGTGTAAATTTGAAATTAACAAGGTTTATTTTAAACTAAAAATGGGAATAATAAGAGTTTAATTTGTACTTTAAAGTAAAAGGGATTGTTTCAATTAAAAATGTGTTAATCTGTTGCACAAAAGTGAATTCTATGTTTTAAGATTAAAAAAGGGTTAATTTTAAATTAAAGGGAGTTATTTGAATTTTAAATAGGTTCAAATTGAAACTTGAAAAGGATTATTTTGGTGCAGAAAGATAAAAAGTTGAAATTGAAAAGGGTTAATTTGAATTTTAAAAATTTTTTTAAGTAAGAAGGGATTTAGTTGATCAGGAAGAGAAAAAATGAAAATAAAATGTGGTTAATTTGCATTTGAAATTAAAAAGTTTTAACTCCAAAACTAAAAAGAGTGCACAAAAGTGGAAATTTTACCTGAAATTTAAAAAGGTTTTATTTGACAGTTAAAAACGGGTTAATTTCATACAGAAAGAAAGAAAACTTGAAATTCAAAAGAGGTTTATTTGTATTGTAAATTAAAAAGGATTAATTTGCAACTATCAATGTGTTAATCTGATGCTGAAAAGCTTACATTTTATATTTTAAACAAAAGTTAACTTAAAGTTAAAAGCGGTTATTTGAATTTAAGAATGTAATGACTAAATTAATTATTAATTATCAATTAATATTTGTTCTTAATAAGTTATGTATGTAGCTATGATTATTGACTTATCGACAGAACTATTTTTAAAAGTATCGAGTGGGTTTTAACGCTGCAGACAAAAGAACCTTCTGCACTGCTGACTGCTGAGTGCTGCAGTCGTTACTCGTTAGTGAACACGACAGCAGGTTACAATTTGGATCTGTTGTTCTCGCTAGTCGCTAGTTCACATTTTCGAATCAGCCCCCGAATCCGGACATCGATGAGATGTTCGGCCCTCTTAATTTTCCTGAGGCGAGCACGTCCACTTCCCGCGGCCCACTTTTCTACGAGGACCAGGAACGGATCGCACCCTGCATTCTCTGCGAAAAAGAGTTCCTGTTCCCAGGGGAGAAGGAGCAGTGTCTCAGGCACATCCTGCAGGACCACCATCTAGTCATAGGCGATGCCGAGTCCATCACAGACCTGCCGAGGTAATTAGGTCAACTCGTTTAAAAATTTTGTTCAATTGTGCGATTTCATGTGTAGATCTATAAAATTTCCTTGATCCGGTGGGGAGAAGTCAAAACGCCCCTTACAGATAAAAAATTTTAGTATAAGCAAACAAAAATTCTACACTGGTCGATTCAAACAGGTCTACAATTTGATATAAACTGCTCAAAAATGAATAGGGATATTTGTAATTTACTCTTATTCTATTAATTTTAATTAAATGAACCAATATATTTTTGTTAGTTAGAAAACCATAATATTAACTACAAAGCCAACAAGAAACAAATGACAATCCTCGTTAATAACAGATTCACTTAAGAACAATAAACATGAAGTCTACTCATTTTGTAAGCAAACACATGTTCTTGTCTTTTCTCCATTTTAATCCAGTTGTACTCACTTTAGTCCTGGAAAGACATCATCTTGAATCAGAAGTTTGCAATATTACTGAGAGAGAGTCAATGGAAAGTGGATATCGCAGAGGCAGTTTCTCAGAGCGAGGTCTCCCGGACTTATCCCTATTCTGAGAGGCTTGGTAATGGATCCTTAGTGCCCACCAAATCCTAAACAAAGTACACGCTATTTTGGCAGTCATTGTGCAGCAACAGCCCACCACCAACAAATCAGAAGACCAGATGCACCAACCACGTAGAAGAGAAAATCAATTGGAATGCTTATGTTTACTGATGAAATGTGTTTCTGACTGTATTGTGATAGGAAATGAAACTGTAACTCACTGACAGAAACGTGACTTAGTAGCATTCCAATCGATGTTTCTCCTCTGCACTCACTGTACCATATTCTACTATGTTCCTGGTGACAGGTTGTTGCTGCAGGTCTCTCAAAGGGGCATTTATGGTTGACAACCTTCTGCTATAACAGGTAGTTTTTTTTTTTTTTTAGACACATGAAACTATTGTTCTTACTAATAAATTTGTAATTGGATGATTAAATAAATTAAATTTCATTAACAACCTGTTGGGGAAAAAAGACCTGTTAAATGTAATGTTAAGTGAAATAAAAACATCATTAATAATTAAAATATGAAATCAATTTTTCCTGTAAATTCAAGCTTTTTTACCAAAGTGTATTAAGTTGAAACACAGAATTATTTAATGAGACAATTGTATATTCTGTTATTAGTGTGTACAGGCGTAAATGTCAATCTGAATCCTGCCAGAATCAGATATTATGCTAAGAAATATGATGTTAGGTCAATTTCCCAAGGGGAACTGGGAAGGTTCGATAAGCCAGAAGGCTGCAGTGGATGGGGAGCACAAACCCTCGCTTCCTAGTATCTTTCTTCTCCCACAAACAATTACGACTTGTTTGTGTTGATAAAGGCTTTGGCAAAACATCTTGTTCGTCTTTGACACGGCGCTCATCACTGTAAGGTGAAGGTCTCGGGTTCGAATCCAGCGGCCCTGCATTCGAACCCGACATACTTACAAATGGTTTTTTTTTTTTCAAAAACACCGGTACCCTGAGGGTTTATATGACCTCTGCTGTTGCGAACCCTCATAAAAAAAAAAAAATCTTGTACTCCATTTAGTATTTGGTAGGCACTGTGGAGAGGTTTCCTGTCTTCAGCAATGACAATATTTCTGTCCTTCCTTAGTATCATGATAGAAAATGGTAAAGTGGAGTTTCTGTCTAGTGTCACTTACCTCCAGTTAATTAGAATATAACAAAAAATTTATTATTTACATTATTTTTTCTATTGAGTGAAACGATTAGATTAAAAAAGCGCTATTTTGGCCAATTATACAGAGCATTACCTGTCATCCAAGCAATAGTTGCCTATTTAGCAACAGATTGTACTGGTACGAGCTTTGCATTGCTTAAAAAATTTAATAGTTGTATCTCTGTTGTATTCCAGCACTAAGTTTTATTCTAAAGTAAATCCATTATTAAAAATGGTAATTAACAATTTTTTTGTTTTGCATTTGTATTTTCTATTTTGCTTTATCCCGCTAACAAGAATCGATTAATTTAATTAAAATTAATACAGTAAGAACCAATTACAAATATCCCTATTCATTTTTGTGCAGTTTATATAGATATCATCAAACAGCCATATCCCATAACGTTTCCAGAAATGGCCAAAAGTAGCTAGTGTTCATCAAGGTTTCCCAAATGAAGCAAAACAAGTCGGTTGTTGCAGTTCTAATACAAAGATTCAGTCAAAGCACACTAGTAAAGTTATAAACCCAACAATTGGTTTTCAAACTACTATCAATTCTTCAAGAGCCTAATAGAATTAGCAGAACAGGTACAAAAATTCAACGTGGTCAAGTATCCCTGCTATCGAAATGTGATTGCCATAAGAGAGCAACTCAGGTCTAGTTTTAAAAAATTACTATTTCATCTTAAGCAAAAAGTGGATAAAAATTCATTTCGGAATTACTGGGAACAAATCAAGTGATGTGTCAAAGTATGCATGGTCTTGAAAGTTGAAAAAGTCTCAAGTCAGTTTTCAAACACACGCAGCCTTTGGCTTTTTCATCTTAACCAAGGCCTTAGATTAAAAGTACAATAATTAATGTGGTTGATTAAGGCTACTAAATACATACATGAATCATCAAAAAATTCTTACCAGTGATAGCTGCAAAGTTTGAGTTATGAATTAACTCAAGTGATTGGACATGGGGCAAATCATGTATCCCTCCATTGATTCAGTATTACAAACGACTCAACCGGTCACATCACAAATAAAGAACAGACATGGAAACATAATGTTCAAACGGTCACATAAGCCTTTGTCGGCATGTTATGGGAGGCACCTGGCCATAGCTTTTCCCATTACTGTCAGTTAGTTAGGATGTCAGGGTCTTGTATTTGTAACATGGTAGTTCTGAGTTTGAATCCCAGCTTGGTCATTATAATTAACTCACAAGCATATTTTAAAAATAAGTTTTTAGGTGCCTTTTTTACAGTTTAACTAATTGAATTTTTTGCAGGTATTTAGAATTTTGGAAACAGAAAATGAGTATAGACCAAGTGAAGCAATATTGCTCAACAATGTTAGTTGATGTTAAAAAAGACGGTGTCATTTATTCAGATCAGGAATTTTTTTTACTGTCTGATATAGACAAAGATGACAAAATGATCCGTGATAAACTTAGAAACGAGACGATTGTAAGTTTCATGTTCTAAATTTATAACAACCGTTATAATCATATGAACTGTAGGAAATGGTGTTAGAGCAGCAGAGGTTCGAAAGGGAGGACAGAGGTTTCAGCCGTGGCTGTTTCATGTGCCGTCAGGTAATTGAACCGACAAGGCAGCAATATGTGACCCACCTGAATGAAAGCCACAATGTACTGCTTGGCCATCCGGATAATCTTGTTTTCCTGGACAAACTGTTCCAGGCTTTGGACCAGAAAATGGATGAGTAAGAATTTTCAAAATAATGGAAGATTATCAACTGAGAAATGTTTTAGTTTGCAGTGCATCTTCTGTGAGAAGGTCTTCAAGGACAGGGTCATCCTGAAGGAGCATATGAGGAAAAAGGGCCACAAACGAATAAACCCAGATAATCAGTTTTACGACAAGTTCTATATTGTCAATTATCTTGAACCGGGTACGAGTTGGAAGGTATGAACTTATAAAGATTGGTCTGGTGTAAAACTAATGCAGGTTTTGAAAATTTGATTTATTTTCACAGGTTTTTGTCATGTAAACAAAGCTAAATACTCAAATCTAATTAATGGATTAAAATAAGTACTTAAGTTATCTTTTATAAAAAATATTTTATTTTATATTAAATTTTATGAGTGAAGACCTGTGAAATTAAATATCTCCAAACTAGATTTATGTTGAAGACAGGGAAGGTTGTGGTAGGCCTTCCATTGTAGATGATCAACTCAGAATGTTGATTGAAGAAAATCCACATAAGAAAATACAGGAAATTGCAGAAGTGCTTAGTGTTGACCACTCTACCACCGACCATCAGGTGCAAATTGGTATATTAAAAAAGCTTGACAAATGTCTACCACATAAACTAACCGAAGCCCAAAGAAATTGACACTTTTTACAAAAATTTGCTGGTCTCTTTTGTTGCACCACCAAAATGATTCATTTCTCGATGAATCATTAACCAAAAAAGTTATGGTGACTGTTTGGTGATGTACTGCTGGGGTTGTTCACCAATTTCCTGAATTATGGTGAAACTGAACTTTGTCCAGTATTGGTAAACTATACGGGGATAATTATTCTGTGAAAGTTAAGGACTTAATAGAATAAGGATATGAAACCTTAGCACCCTCCATATTCACCCGACCTCACTCCTACTTCCACTTTTTTAGGTGTTTTGATCACTTCTTGAGAAATAAAACTATAGAGAACATGGTGAAGCCGAAAATGCCTTTCAAGACGTTATTGTGAGTTCAAGTAAAGATTTTTATGACATAGCAATAAAAGGATTTATTCCGCTGGCAAAAATATATTGATTGTAATGGGAAATATTTCAAATAAATCTTCATAATTTTATAAAAGCTAAAAAAAAGTTTCAACTGCATTTTCAAAATCTGTATTATTTTTGCACAAGGCCAATAAACCGGTTTTAAATGTACTAAAATTTTACATCATAGGATAAGGGAAAACGAGAAAGAAAGCCGAGCATTGAGGAAGAAGACACAGCCGATTGGTCCGACTGGGAAGAAAAACTTCCCTCTTTTATAATTTGCTTATTTTGCCCTACATCAGAATCCAGTTGGGACAACATTCTACTCCATATGAAAACTTTGCATAATTTCGACTATGACACTTCTACTAAAGGGTTCGATTTTTACAAACAGGTAGTTCTTTCAGTCCTCACTGAATGATTTGTACATTTTTCATTTGATTATTTTACAACTTTCAGGTAAAATTTGTAAATTACATAAGGAGGCAGATTTATTGGAATAAGTGCATCATATGCAATGAGATGTCATCGTGTAACAAAGACATCATTAAACACATGACATCAGAAGGGCATCTCATTCCTCCTGATATTAATCTCTGGGATAAGCCTGAATTTTTCTTCCCGACTTATGAAAACGACTCTTTCCTTTGTCATCTCGATGACACATATGACCAAGACGAGGGCCAGCTCAGCGAAATTCTGTACGATCATGAACTATTCCTAATTTTAGTTTGTGTTTTATTAAGATAATATTTTTTCAGATCTGAGACGGTAAACTTGGATGAGACATGCCTTAAAGAATTAAAAACTAAAGAATGAATGTGTTAATTAAAAAATATTGTAATAAATTGTTAATTTATATGTTATAATTATGTTATCGTAAGAATAAAAAAATAATTTCTTATGAAGGACTTTTTTATTTATAACTGTTGTATAATTCAGTAGTTTTCAGTTATTTTTGTTTTGCCTTGTTGTTTTAATCTGGCAAAGACTCTCAATGATTAGTTTGTTATTCCAGTCAAACCAAGAATAATTTCATCTCTTGAAAGGCACTGCCGTTGATACACTTTTGATGGTCATATTGAGTGAGGGTCATATTGGTAAGAAATGGTACTTACGCTCTTTAGCATTCCTATGACAAAGTGAACAGCTATAGCTATTTTTATCAACACAACGTCTACCACTTAAAGAATAGCTCTTCTTTCAGTTTTCACATCCATCAAATCTTATATCACCTAATAAGAGGAAGACAGACATAATTTATTATGTGACGAACAGTATTTATTTTTGATATTGTTTAAACCCACACTGAATATAACAAGAACATGTCTGATAAAGCAGCAAAGATTGCCAGACAAAAAATGTTTAAAAAGAACCAAGTAATCTGATAAGCGATTTAAACCCTTATTTTAACTTCCTAATTTACATATATATTTATAAGGGCACTTTAGGTCTACTTGTTTAGTGGCACCACTTAACGATATATATTTTTTAATTATTGTAAATGCAGTCGGTTATTATATTTTTTTTGTAAATTTGTATTCTTCTTAAATGGAGGTTTTATTTACTTATTTTATTTTTATTTTTGTATTAGGGTTTATTACAAAAACATTTCTCGCTCATCATAAGGAAACCAGCATGGTCTAACTTACACTCTTACAACGTTTTCGGCCAATAAAAGCTCCGATTCTCTCCTTTAGAGGGGCATTTTTAAGCAAAATGATTGCTTCTGTCCAGACCAATTGGCCGAAGAGGAGTAAATGCTTGTGTAGGGTTTTCTTGTTTGATACATTGTTCTTGAGGTGAGTCAATGGTCAAATGGACTTTTAAATGATCCGAGTAGGATATGTTCTATTATCATTATTTTTATTTATTTTTAACGGTTGACCTGGATGGAGGCTGTTATTCAATCAAACCTAATCTAAAAGTGGTATAAATCAAAACCTAAAAAGTGAACAAAACGGTTTACAAAAATGTCTAACAAAATGGAAAAAACGTTAATTTGAAAAATAAAAACCCTGAAATTAATTCACAGGTTTTATTATGGTCTCCCTAACAATTCCCAACTTTTGTCCTAGGCCCTACATCATCAGTTTTCCAAGCTAAGAACCGTGCAGTATAACTGTACACAAGAAATAACTTTAAAAGATAAAAAGTTGCATAGATTTTTCACACAGCACGGCTCCTCCACCTATAACCTTGATGACAAACTAGCAAAAGCAAGAGCTTCCATTTGTACCAGAACCAAAAATTGAAACGGCAAACTGTGTCTAGAAGATCCATTGGTAATAATGACAGGTGGAATGAATAATAAATATCCAAGTATTTAAATAATGTGTACATTTCTTAAAATTACATTTACAATGACACTTTATATTGTAATGGTACATCAAAACCCAATTGCTGAGCTTCAGAGTCATAATCCCAGACGCCATTGAAGTTGAAATTGTTCGCCTTTTCTATGTAATAAATTACCAATGGAAGAACCATATCACTTCTCACTTTCCCGTCAGTTTTAAAACTATTTAGTTCAGGCCTGCTCTCCATCATTTCAAGCTCTTTTTCTATCTTTTTCCTATAAAAAATTTGTTCTTTTCCTTTGGTGTTCGTAAAACAAATTATAAAATATATACTCACAGAGGGTACAGAAGTATGCAGATATTTTTATATATTTCATCAGTTGGAAAGTGTTCTTTGAGGTGGGTGACAACCTTCCGAATGTGAATCAGTGGAATGTGCTCCCAGAATGGATGGCACTTGAGTTTGGCCCTCAATTCTCTGCTATTGCGGTTGAACTCCTTGCTAAGAAAATATATTGTATCCCGTCCTGGAATTCGGTCATACCCGTGGTTGTAATATCTGAATGATTTCGAGAAATACAATTTATTATAATATTGTAATAAGAAAGTTATTTTTTTTTTTTAACTATCATTCTAAATGTTTGTCTTAATTTAATTTGTTGAAATGGGGATTAAACAGAATATGGTAGCCGACTCAGCAGCAGTATCTTTCCTTCTTTTTCCATTCTTTCAAATGTCATGTAATCGGGATCCGATTGTAAGCACTTATGAAGTGGCCACAGGGAGCTAAAGTGAATAAGTACTTCTTTTAATTATTACATTAATCCATATTTGTTTAGTGGCCTTAATTGACCACCATAATTATTCCAATTAATTATTCTTTTCTTCAATTCAAGAGCAGGATTGGAACTCATGATCCTCTGGAATACCTACTTCCCATCGCAACCTGCAACTGTTCGAATTTTCCCTCTTTTTGCCATTTTTTCATATTGAGTCAAAGGCCGTAGGTTTGAAACCAGCTCATGACACTATTTTTTCATCCCAACCAAAAACCTTAGATGAAAAGAATAATTAATTGGAATAATGAATATGGTAAATTCCATTGGAATGGAACAAATATTGATAAAATAAATTCAGGACAATCAAAGACTATGCAGTGAGAAGAAGTACTAACATGGCTCAGAATAGGCCACCCTGCCTAACACATTTTATGTGTAGAGTACCCTGTGTACATACCTTAAAAATATAATATTCCAAATTCAATATCACACCGAGTAATAAGACGTTATAGGTTGAAAAAGTTTACATTATTTAAAAGATATTAAAATGTATAACAAAATTCTTAAATTAGGCTATAGGCTTGGAAAAGCAGTTAGAACGGAATGTGTTGCTGGAATAAAGTATTTATAACAAGAAGGTATGTACTAGTGGCAATGAAATTGCAATGCATAAGAATATAGAACTATTTAACAAGGAAAAATTTCAAAGGCATAAAAACCAATACCAAGTAAATTTAAAAAAACTTTAAAAATTGTAAGTACAATGTTTGTGTAGGAAATACAATTGTTTTAGTACTGCCTTGAGCTTCTTTGGTTGATTACAATATATATATATATATATATATATATATATATATATATATTGCAGACCTCAATTAAAAATTTCACGACTGTACTGCACACAAACAAGTTCTTATTAAAAAAAATTAAAATATATATAAAAATGTATATATATATATATATATATATATATAAT